>WMHX01000001.1:0-133865 GCA_013420875.1 Thelonectria rubi
TACTCCCCCCTCCCCCCTTAATATTGCCCACCACAACCACATCTCTGACCAACATGCTCTATTGGTACGACAACAAACCAGTCACGCTCCAAATCCATCTCCTCCCTTCTTCAAACGGTCTAGAGCGCGGGGCCCTCCCATCGAAACCCCGTCTGCCCTGCCCAAATCGTGACGACCTCGCCCATCCCTACCCACAACTCACCCAGACCTCGCATGAGCCCGGGAGGCCCAGGTCCCCGAATCCGTCACCGTCCCGCCATGTCGACCTTGCAGGGCTGAGCCGTCGCCCCGTCCAATGGCCAAACCGGAAAGGCGCATCGGGGCAGACACCAGACGGCAAAGGAGCGTGATCCCGGAGGAGGCCTTATATTCGCAGCACTTGCTCGCCGTCTCCTAAAAGACCGCCCGTCTTTGCCCACTTTTCGAATCAACCTCCCCTCTGCGTTCCCATCTCGAACTCGCCACCAGCTGCCACTGCGCCAGAAGGCCAGTTCCTTCATCATGCTGTCGTCCTTGCTGACCGGTCTGTTCGTGGCCGGCGTGCTTCTGCCGGGCGCCGAAGCCAACAACTGTTCCGTTGCGCCTCTCGTGCTGCCGCTCAGAGTATGCCGCATCTTTTGTTCTCGCTTCGTGCCGTGTGCTGACTGGGTACGCAGAATGTTACTTTTCCGAATGGCATCGGGGCCAACCGAGGCATCAAGCTCCGCCTGGGCAATCAGACGGAAGGCTTGCGCATCTCGACCATTCTCAACAACACGCGCGTGAGGAACATCCTCGACTGCCCTTCAGACAACGTGACGGACCTCATCTCATGTCAAGGAGCGTCGGGAAGCATCTACTCGACGACGGACGGCTCCTTCGAAGCGGTATCAGACGATGGCGACTGGGATGTAGAGTACGTCTCTCGGAGGTGTCGACCGAAGCCTTGATAGCTAACAGTCGTCCAGAGTCATCGACGCACAACCCAACGACGGCAGCACCACCGTGGTCCACGGCTACGACACGGCCAACTTTTCCGACGCCGGCGCCGTCGTCAACCACTACCCCCTCGAGGTCTGGGCCAACCAGGAATCCGTCAACCTGAGCGCCCTCGCCCTGGGCCCGGCCTCGTCGACGCTCGAGCGGCTCGTCAAGCACGACCTGGCGCCGAGCACCAGCTGGAGCCTGGACTACGGCTCGACGTCGGAGCTGCACCCGCGCGACGGCGAGCTCGTCGTGGGCGGCGTCAACGAGGGCCGCTTCGACGAGTCAAAGAAGACGGAGTTTGACATGTGGGGGGCCGGCACGTCGGTCAACTGCCCGCTGCAGGTGCTCGTGGCCGACGTCATCCTCACCAACGACGACGGCGACCACTCGCTCTTCCCAGACGCCGACTCCAAGATCTCGGCCTGCATCGACACCATCCAGAACTCCTTCACGCTCACCGAGAGCATGTTTGAGAAGTTCCAACAGATCGGCAACCACATCGACTCGGACGGGCTCGCGTTTGGCGACTCGGTCTTCCCCTCGGACAGGGACTCGCTGTTGGGGAGCCTCAAGATCCGCCTGTCCAACGGCTACGAGAGCGTCATCCCGCACCACGAGCTCGTCAATCACCAGCGCGGCACCGACGACCAGGGCAAGTACGCCGTGCTCAACAACAGCCGCATCGCCGCCACCGTGTCGTACGGCCAGAGCGACCTCGGCAACGACGTGCCCATCCTGGCCGGCGTCTTCCTCTCCCAAAACTACCTGCACGTCGACTACGAGGCGCAAAAGTTCTGGCTCAGCCCCCTGGTGGCCAACGGGACGGGTACCGACAAGATCACGGCGACGTGCTCCGAGGACAAGTCGTCGTCGACGACGAGCGACGCGGCGGGCTCGAACCCGACCGGCGGCTCCGGCGGCGGCTCCAACCTCGGCGTCAAGATCGGCGTGCCCGTCGGCGTCGCGGGCGTCGCCGCCCTGGGCCTCCTGGGCTTCTTCCTCTGGTGGCGCCGGAGCCGCAAGCAAAAGACGCTCAGCCTGTCCTCGACGACGAGCGCGCCGCCGACGGCCGCTGCCGTCATCCCCCCCGAGCACTTCCCCAAGTCGCCGCAGTCGGGCTTCACGCAAATGTCGAACGCCCCGACGGAGCTGGATCCGTACCCCAAGTCGCCGTCGCCGGCCATGAGTCCGGCGGCGCTGCACCATCAGCCGACGGAGCTGGACGCGCGCGTGTATGCTGTCGAGTTGGATAGTCGAGCTGTTTAGTATTGTTGATGCGAGCGATCCCCTTTGTAGGAAAAAGATATAGTAGTAAAATACACTCCTTCGAGCTCTGGAAGTTGAAGAAGCATGAATATGAGGATAGAATAATTAGATAATCTCATGAAGAACCAGCCATCGGTTCTTACTTTGCGTCCCAGCATGTCGTCATGTTCAACGAGCGTCTGGATCACTGGACTCAACTGCGGCCTTGACAAGGTGCTGAGACCTCAAGTCGACCTGGGCTTTAAGCCATGTCCTGATGATCTCTGTCCCGCTGGAGGAAGACATGGATGCGTCAGAAATAAGCTTATCCAGTGAGACCAACGAGGAGGAGAGAGTCGAGAGACACCAGTGATCACTTGGATCACCTTTCAAGGTCTAAGACTTTCAATCAACTACAGTACGGATCCAATTCCCTTCGTTGACAGTGATTGTCTTTCCTTCATAGACGCTTGGGCATGCCAAGTGGAGGAGGTTTGGGGTGGCTGATGAGGGGAATCAGGGGAGGGTTGATCTCCCTTATCAATCTGATCAACATGCATTTTGCATCCAGGGGCTGAGATAAAATGGATCCAAGATCTTGAATGAAGTCTGCCTCAGGCAGGAGCCAAACAATTAAACAAAGAAGCAAGCACACAAACTCGGGAAGGTATCCAATACACACGAAATTGGCGCCCGAATCGAGGTCTTACTCGTGTCTCGCTCTCCCTCCGGATAATCAACGTGTCTGTCTAATATTTTTGTCGAGAAACCCTCGCGAGAGCGGTGACGACAAAGTGCATCGTGGGAGAAACAGATCGGCAGCAAGGAGCATTTAAATCTCCAGTACCTCGCCCCGACCGCCCGCCCCCTTCTTCTCCCACCTGTTCCCGGGTACCCCCAAAGTATCCCCTAAAGGTAACAGTGGAACCGCCCGAAAATGGAACGAAATCGAACCACTCGCTCGACGCTCCTGCCGTTCCAACTTTAGAGCGACGCACCAGGGAAGGCGCGCCAGTGCGCTCCTGCAAGTCCAGTTCCAATTCCATCGCTCCTGCCCTGTTTCTTCCGGGTTGCGGACCCCATAAGGCAAATGCCACTGTAATTTTGGCGCCCTACATGTACCCTTTTGCAGGCGCACCACGCGAAAGCTACCTCGCCCGCCAAGCTGAAGTCAACGCCTACCTAATAAGGTACAGCCAGTGCCAATTTCTCCGCATCACCTGGCCCTTCTCTCTGTTCTGAGGGAGCGACGTCTCCTCCGTCTTTAGACTTTGGATCAATTAATTCCCACCGTCACGCTTTCGCAGACACGTCGCTCTTTTCGCTCCTTTTCACGAATCGCCGCCTACATACGACTTATTTTTCACGAGATTGCTGTGATCAACGTTTCATCCACAATTCTTTCCTCAATGGCCTCGTCGCAAACTGCGACGTGATCGCCCCCAATGTCGACCTTGACAGACGCCGCCGGTTCGTCGGCCGCAGCTCCCGTCGCTCCTCGTGCCGACGACGCAATCGCCGCGCCGAGCCACGAGCAGACCGAATGCGCGACGGCGGACGAGCTCCCTCGAAAGAAATCCCAACAGCAGCCTGGGTTCCTCCACTCCCCCCCCGACAGCAACAACAATCTCAAGTCGGACGTCTCCGACTCGGAGCTCAGCGACCTCGACGAGGAACCCGTTCTCAGCGATGCGCCAGGCCCCGCGCCACCCAGCGAAACCGGTCAAGATCAAGATGATATCGGAGAGGTGCTGCCTGACCATTGGTCCGGCACAGTGCCCGTCTTCAAGCCCACCATGGACCAGTTCAAGGACTTCAAGCGATTCGTGCGTCCCTCCTCCGCCAACAGGCGCATCACCATGCTGACTCTTGGAATTGCAGATGGAAGCCATCGATAGCTATGGCATGAAATCTGGCATCATCAAGATTATTCCTCCCTCCGAGTGGAAAGATTCGCTCCCCCCGATCGACAACCTGGTCAAGCAAGTGAGAGTCAGGGAACCCATCAAGCAAGACATCATGGGCTCCAGCGGTACCTATCGACAGGTCAACATCCTTCACGGTCGATCCTACAACCTTCCGCAATGGCGACAGCTTTGCGACCAGAGCGAACACCAACCCCCTGCGCGTCGAGGCGAACGAAGAGCGAATGCCGAGAAAGCCCGGCCTGCACGACGAGCCGCCGCTCCCAAACTTGTCATTGATTCACTGAACCCTCCCAAGAAACGAGGCCGAGGACGTCCCCGAAAATACCAGATCAAGGAGGAGCCAACGGGCGAGGACGGAGACGATCGGCCTATGACTCCAGTCTCTCCCAAACACGGCGCTGACGGAAAGGATAAACCAGTCGTTTCCATCGAGAAGGAGGAGCTTGGCGAACCCGTTGACGAGGATGACAGCACTCCCAGAGTCGGTCGAATGGGTGTCGCGAGAGCAGCAAAGTCAAAGACGCAGTCGATATCAGCGCGCCGCAAGTATAGCAAACGCGAGGGCTCCGCTGTAATAGACGAGGCCGCATTCAAGGATTGGGATTACCACATGGACATATCCGAGTACACACCAGAGCGCTGCGCGGAACTCGAGAGAGTGTACTGGAAGACGTTGACGTACGCCCAGCCCCTCTACGGCGCCGACTTGATGGGCACTCTATTCCACGAATCGACGGAGATGTGGAACCTGAACAAGCTCCCCAACCTTTTGGATGTGCTTGGTACAAAGGTGCCGGGCGTCAACACGGCGTATCTGTACCTGGGAATGTGGAAGGCGACTTTTGCTTGGCATTTGGAGGATGTTGATCTGTACAGCATCAACTACCTGCATTTCGGCGCCCCAAAGCAGTGGTACAGCATCTCGCAGGCCGATGCCCGGCGATTCGAAGCAGCCATGAAGAGCATCTGGCCACAAGATGCCAAGGCATGTGACCAATTTCTTCGACATAAAGCCTTTCTCATCTCGCCTCAGCACCTTCAACAGCATTACGGCATCAAGGTCAACAGGTGCCTCTCCTATCCAGGCGAATTTGTGGTCACATATCCTTATGGCTATCATTCTGGCTACAACCTTGGTTACAACTGCGCCGAGGCCGTGAACTTTGCCCTGGACTCTTGGCTCGACTTGGCCAAGGTTGCGAAGAAGTGCGATTGTGCGCAAGCGCAAGATAGCGTTTGGGTTAACGTCTACGAAATCGAGCGTAAACTGCGCGGAGAATCGACAGAGTACGAGGAAACAGAAGACGAGGACGACGGAGATGACGACGATCTTTCCGGACTGCCAACGCCTCCTGCGGCTCATGGAGTCAAGTTCAAGGGTGTTGGTGGCAAGCGGAAGCGTGGAGCCGGCGATAAAGGCAAGACCAAAGTCAAGAAGATTCGATTTCGACTGGGAACGAGTGCAGAGGCTCCTTGTTGTTTGTGTCCGAACGAATTTTCCGCGTCGGAACTTCTACCCACGGACAATGGACACAAGGCGCACAAGTTATGTGCCATGTATCTCCCAGAGACGAGCATCGATACCGTGGATGGGAAGGTGGTGGTCTCCGATGTCGAGCAGATCGACCAAGACCGTCTGGGCCTCAAGTGCATGTATTGCCGATCCAGACGCGGGGCCTGTTTCCAGTGTTCGGACACGAGATGCACCCGCGCGTACCACGCAACGTGTGCTGCTGCCGCCGGCGTTTTCGTTGAGGAACAAGATGTTCCAATATTCGCTGAAGATGGCACCGAGTACAAGGAGCAGGCGTTCGAGTTCAGCTGCAGATTCCATCGAACCAAACGGGACCGCAAGCTCAACACGATTACTCTTGAAGCGGACCAACGAACTCGATTGGAAGCTGGCGCGCTCAAGAAGGGCGACATTTGCCAGTTGCAGTACCTTCGAGGTGACATCTTTGCCGGCTGCGTCGTCGAAAACCGTCACCAGGACAGAACGTTGCTGCTTGATGTTCTACCGAATGGGTATGCTGCCCGACGAATCACGTCCATGAGAACAAAACTAACTTATTGCAGTGATCGCGTAGAAGTCGAATGGAAGTGGTTGCTTCTGCCTAACCCTGCCGACTACCGCCTACCCAAGGCATCTGCCAAGGCGATCCCCATGCCGACCTCCCGCAAAGCCAAGGCAGAACTGAAGGCGAAGCGCAAGGAAGAATTCATGCCTCGAAAGGGTGATGTGTTTGGCGAAGGCTACACCTGGGCAGAGCTCAAGTGCGCCGAAGTCAGCAATCCGGCTCAAGCCAAGATCGAATTGAGCAAGCCAGACCAGATATGGCATTATCTCGGAAAGACGTCAACGGAAATCCGCGCGCAATACACGGAAGATGCATCCAAGCCGCGTCATAATCCTCGAAGCGTCTTTCTCGACACGGTCCCCAAGCCTCCAAGACCTGCTCCGACCAGGCCGACGCAACAAAGCTTCGCCTATCCACCACAAGCTGGTTTCTATAACAGCCCATACTCGCCCCAAGGAATCACTCTTCCCCCTCCGTCTCGTTCAGACAAGCCCTACGTCTACAAGCCGAGGATCCCTGTGGAGCCCAACTTGGCTCACCCATTCACGAGTCAACGCTTCAAGCTATCGAGTCCTGTTCCTGCTCAACCGGTACACGTGCATCATCCTCAGCAGCATCCTCAGCAGCATGACCAAAACCAGCATCAGGGCTTGTACACTACGAGGAGGTTTGATGTGAAAACTCAGCAAACCTCTCTGCAACATCCAAACACCCCTCATCATCAAGCTCCCCTCGTGCAACAAAGCCAATATCAGCCCCGTCAGTGGTCGGCATCGCCCACTGTTTCCAGTGTTCCAAATGCCCAAGCCAGTCCCCATCAAAGTCAGGTCAATCGATTTATCCTGCCCCCTAACCCTCATCCTGGGTGGCAGGGGGTAGCACACCCGTCCGTCTACCGAAAGTACAAGTTCTTCCAGGTGGAACGCAATAGGTATGTCATCCACGTGCATGTTACATCGTATCACTTCTAATCGTTGGTAGGCTCTTGTCCGATCATCGGACACCCTACTCTGCTTGGGGCGGCTTCACAAATGGCTATGAGGGTGACATTCGAGCATACTATATGGCCAACCAGCACGACTTGATGCGACGATCTTCTCTCACTACCGCAGCGTTTCCGTCTTCGCCTTATGCCCCAACTCCCCCTTCGCGTCCAATGTCTTATCATAATCCGATCGCTTCTCCGAGCGCACAGCACCCGCGTCCAGCTCCTCAGGAAGCCACACACCGCCCGAATCCCTTCTCTCATGGTCCGCGCCCCGAACCATCAACGTCGACACAAGCGGGAACGGCCCCTCGCCAACATCACATTCCTTCAGTAAAGACACAATATATGGTATCAAACCCGGGTGTTCCACAGGCTATGCAGCAGCAGGCCATCCAGCAACAAGCCGCTCAGCAGCGGGTTCTTCAGCAACAGACTTTGCAACAGGAAGCTCTTCAGGGGCGAGCTCCGCAACAACAAGCTGTTCGACAGCAGAACTCCCAAAATCAGCTTCACCAGCAGCAGTTCGCCCAGCAACCGATCTCTCAGCAGCCGATCCACCCACAGTCGGCTCTCCAGCCGCAAGTCCATCCACAGCAAGCCCCAAAGGAGATCATTCAGAAAGACGGCGCTTCCGAGAGGAAGGATGCTCGTCCACAGGATATCGCCCAGATGGATGGTGCACATAAGAAGGACACCCCATCAAAGGAGACTGTTCACCAGGTCTCTCAAACGCAGACTCAGCAGGCCCCGACTCACTCCCAGTCGAACAACCCAAATCTGGCACCTGTGCCGGCACAAAAGACATACAAGGTACAATATCTCGGCGTAATGACAACCTCATCTCAACTAATGAACAAATAGATCCCCCCAAAGGAATCACCAGTTCCCCTGCCCGCCAACTTTTTGGCTGCGATGACTTCCACGCCGCACACGCCGACTCCGGTTCCAAAAGCACAGCCCCCTAGCTCTCCTTCGAAAGAAGCAGAACCGCAGAGTCAGAAACAGCCGTTGGTGTCGTCCCCCGAGAAATCCGCTGCCAGTGGAAGGCCCAAGATGCCAGCCCCGCCAGTCCCTATTCCACAACCCATGGGACAAGCGACATCCCCTGTGTCAGCACAGCGATCCCCGGCGACGAATGAGGCCGGATCTGGACGACGGACGAGGTCAATGACCCAGGCACAAAATCCTCCCCCAGAGTCGGCCACTGAAGAGGTTGGGGATGATTCCGGCAGTACCCAGACGAGCACATCGAGTTTTGCTGGTGTATCTGGCGGCGGATCTACGGAGTTCGTTGAAAGATTGATGCGGAATCTTAGAAGGGCCTCTAGGCGAGGTCCTTAGATGACCAATGACTACCTCGGCGCAGGTGTATTTGGTACCATCATTGACGACCTGCTCAGGACTCATGGCACTGAGAGGATGTACACATGTTTCATTATCAACGTGGCGTTTAAGGGGGAGTCGGCGGACAAATGTTTTTTCAGCGTCTCGTGCGTACTTATCCAGGATGCACAAACCAGCGCAGAAAGACGCAGTGATTTGAAATAGGCGTTATAAGTTGATTACGTCTTGAACCAGGATCGGCGAATCCTGTGTAAGATAGCTTGGTATTTGACATTTGGGATGAGGGTTGAAAGGGGGGTTATGGCCGCATATGTAGTGGACTGAATGAAAGACTGGTGAAGAGGGCCCGATCTTGAGACGAGCGTCCTTGACCCTATGAGATGACGGATGCATCCGAGTCCATCACGTTTCCAAACTGCGTACATTCAGTGTCACAAACGGAATGGGCTTGAGGAGCTCTTGCTCGTACCCCGCCCGCAAGCCGTCTCTCAAGGTCTGGGCAGCTACGCGCTTCCATGTTTTTCGACTCGTGCAACCTCACCAGGAACTGCGACTGCGCATCGCCCTCGCCCAGAAGAAGCACCATGGAACACAGGGCTTCTCCTTTTTCAAATTGGACCGCCGCATACGCAGACACTGGCGCACCGGCGACGCAAGTCGAGACCGAGGATTGCGCTAGCCTCTGGACCTCAGACGACCAACTTCACGCGACTCTGCGGAACCGAACGGTCCCTCCTGGCCCGTATCTGCGCGGCGGCTTGTTGGGCAGCGGCGGATGGAGCTGCGTGTACAAGGTGCGCAGGCTCCGCGACGGCGCCTTGTTCGCGGGCAAAGCGTCAAAGGCCATCAAGCAGCTGCGCGCGGAGGCGGCGATCCTCCAATCCCTGAGCCATGTGAGATATCGCGGTACCCTCGTAGAGCTGCCCGTTGACTGACGCCTTGCTTCCTTTCTCATGCTAGGAACACATCGTCAAGTACGTCGACTGGTACGAAGACGCGACGGCGCCCGCGGCCACGCTGCTTGTCACGGAGCTGTGCCTCGAAGGAACGCTGCAGGCCAAGATTGACCATTTACCCCACGGAACCAGTCGAATGGAAACGCTGCAAGTCGCTCTACAGTGCTCGAAAGCGCTCGAATACATCCACGGCCAGAGGCTGTTCCACTCGGACGTCAAGCCGCGAAACATGCTCGTCCGGAGCTGGGACCCGGTCAACATGGCCGTCGCCGACTGCGCCGACGTCAAGCCCGTGACGTTTACGGGCAAGGTGGTCGGGACGCAGGCCTTCTGGTCGCCGCACATGGCCAAGAATCGCCGATACGAGGGGGCGAGCGACGATATATGGGCGCTCGGGATATCTCTCCTCGGCATGATGGCCCAGTGGCCCAGGGTCGGCACCAAGGAGGACCTGAAGAAGTATCCTCGGACGTGCTATGCGCATGCGCAAAAGCTGAAGGAGCTTAACGAGGACGACGGCATCGTTCACATGCTGAATCGCATGTTGACTTGGGAAGCCAGGCAGAGGGCTTCGGCGGCCGAGTGTGTTGAGCTGGCGACTCGGACTCTCGCCGACGAGAGCAGGAAAGCGGTTGGGGGAAGAGATGCTGGGAATCGAGGGGTGGGCATCAAGACGCCAGAGGATTTCCGGCCGATATCATTCTGGTGATGGGTTGAAGAGCGGTTGGCGGTAGGAGAGACGAGGAGAGGTCTAGAATAGCATGTTACAGTACGGGACATGATGCCGAAATGGAATGGATCCATCTCGGCAGTCGGGAACAGCTTCCTATAGCACACGCAGTATCATACACCAACTTTCACGTCAACCCTGCCCCGCCTCCGGAGTCGGCTCAGGAGGAGGAAAGCCTCGGCGCAGAGTGGGAGGCGAACATGGCGGAATGGGTGATGTGGAGGATAGTATCGGGAGAGGCGTGCTCCTCCCGCTCCTCCCGCCGTCGTCAGGCCGAGATATGTTTCAATTGCCCAGTCCCACGTGTTGTCGAGAGGCACAAAGCTCGAGATATCCCGCTTTTCCCTCTGCGCGATCACTGAATGCAATGACGCCATCGTCTCTCTTTTGCCGTTACCCCACCGGATTAGTCATCAGTCCTCACTGCCGGCCACGGCGATGTCGCAGCCCTGGAGTCAAGTCTTCGGCTGTGGAGTTGATTTCTCTCAGAGGGCCCAATTGACGTGCCGCCAGACGTGATTATTCCTCTCTCTCACCTATTATACAAAGTACCACGCCGGAAACTTACTTCCCCCCGTGACTAATACTGGCACGGCATTCGGGGTGCTTTAATGTCTCGCTCCATATTAACCTCCTTGGCCTCGTCTCCCTCTCCCCTCCGGGCTGCCGTTCGATCTGTCCCCTCCCGCCACGTCCCCAAGGTATTCTCCAGCACAATGGCCGAGACGAAAAAGCTACAGCCCGCAGCCAGAGTCTCTGGCCAACGGCAGGATGTGTGGTGAGTGAATTTGCCGCTCTCCGCCCCGACTTCACCTGCTGAAACACACGCTGTAGGAGCATCATCAACGAGGCGGCGGCCAACTCGCCCAACCAGCCAATCGTCAACCTGGGCCAGGGCTTCTTCGGCTACAACCCGCCCAAGTTCATCATCGACGCCGCCAAGGAAGCCCTTGACAAGGTCGACGCCAACCAGTACTCGCCCACAAAGGGCCGGCCTCGCCTGAGGAAGGCCCTCGCCGACGCCTACTCTCCCTTCTGGGGCCGGGAGCTCAACCCGGAGAATGAAATCACCGTCACCACCGGCGCCAACGAGGGCATGCTGTGCGCCTTCATGGCCTTTATCGAGCCCGGCGACGAGGTCATTGTCTTTGAGCCCTTCTTTGACCAGTACATCAGCAACATCCAGATGCCTGGCGGCAAGGTCGTCTACGTTCCTTTGCATCCGCCTGCCGAGGGCGCCACCAAGACGTCGTCTGCCGGAGATTGGTCCATTGACTTTGACGAGCTGGAGAAGGCCATTACGCCTCGCTCCAAGATGATCGTCATCAACAACCCCCGTGAGCACTGTGCCCCGAGTCCACATGGTCGTAGCTAATCTTGGCCAGACAACCCCGTTGGCAAGGTCTTCTCCAAGGAAGAGCTGGAGCGCATCGCCGACATTTGCGTCAAGCACCAGATCATTATTCTTTCCGATGAAGTCTATGATCGCCTCTTCTACGTTCCCTTTACTCGCGTCGCGACGCTCTCCCCCGAGGTCGAGAAGCTGACGCTGACGGTGGGATCTGCCGGCAAGAACTTTTATGCCACCGGTTGGCGAGTCGGTATGTCGATTTCACTCTGTAGCCCCTTTCGCCGGGTGGTTTATTGACTGGCGATAGGCTGGGTGATTGGCAAGCCCGAGCTGCTGCAGCACGTGTCGGCGGCTCACACGCGCATCTGCTTCACTTCGCCATCCCCCCTGCAGGAAGCCAGCGCGGTCGGGTTCGAAAAGGCGGAAAAGGAGGGCTTCTGGGACGAGACGATCAAGGACATGAAGGCCAAGATGGACCGGCTCAACGAGGTCTGGGACGAGCTCGGCCTCCCCTACTCGGAGCCCGAGGGCGGTTACTTTGTGCTCGTCAACATGGCGAAGGTCCAGTTGCCGGCCGACTACCCCTTCCCCGCCCACGTGGCGAGCCGGCCGCGGGACTTTAAGCTGGCGTGGTTCATGATCCAGGAGCTCGGCATCGCGGCCATCCCGCCTACCGAGTTCTACACGGACGAGAACGCGCACCTGGCCGAGGACTATATCCGGTTTGCGGTGTGCAAGGAGGACCACGTGTTGGAGGAGGCCAAGGAGCGACTAAGGGGGTTGAAGAAGTACATCCAGGAGTGACGAGAGGATGGGAAATGGGAAAACTAGAGGGAGCCATAGAGGATTGGAAAGCGAATAGACGTCATATGTCAAGGTTCTTTTGAGATATCGGAGTGTTCCTAGCATCAAAGGTGGCAACCCCCGATCGTGGAGGTGGCCTATCACCCGCCGGAGCCGGCCGAAATGCGGGTCTCGACGGCGCAGGCGGAGCGTGGGGAAGGAGGCGATGAGCGAACGCAGCATATGCTCCTTCCCCGCCCCCGAGAGGCTCGAGAGCTGCTCCTTCCTGGTGGCGCAAGGTGCAAATCTGCCCTTATCAGCAGCCAATCTCTTCCCTCGCACATGGTGGTACACCGCGACACTCCCCCAGATTCGGTCACTATCAGCACCCGGCCCTCGCTTCGCACCCGGATCGACATATCTCGAGCTTCCCGTTGGAGAAAGGGCGGCTTTGCGAGGGGGGATTGGGAGAAGAGGCGGGATGGTTGCTGCTAAGGCCCTGCCGCGGAGAAGGCCCCTTTGAGGCTGCTCTTCGTTATCTCGCCCTACCAAGGCCCTGGTACCTTGTTGCTAGTCTGCATTCTTGTTTGTCTCGTGGACTGTTTTACCGCTGATTCAGCCGTTTGACCCGGCGTCATCGTGCAACATAAAACCCCCGTATCTGTCGCCTCTGTGCTGTTCACGTTGCGGCGTCTCTTTTCTTCCGTCTGGCGTACGACAATCTACACCTACCCGAATCATTCAACCATAGTACGCAACAGGATCACTATACTGGCGTCAAACTCATATCGACGTCACCATGGCCCCCGGCGCCATCTCCCCGGTGCGGGACAGCCACCCAGAAACGCTGGCGGTTTTGACGTCCAAATTCGACGACACATTACGCTTCTACTTGAACGGCACCAGAGTTGTTATTGACGAAATTGACCCCGAGATCACTGTTCTCGAGTATCTACGAGGCATTGGACTGACCGGGACGAAGCTGTAAGTACACCACCATCCACCCGTGATCCACCTGAATGCTCACATCAAGCCTCCAGTGGCTGTGGCGAAGGCGGCTGCGGCGCCTGCACAATCGTGGTGAGCCAGTTCAATCCGACGACGAAAGAAATCTACCACGCGAGCGTCAACGCCTGTCTGGCGCCCCTCGTCAGCTTGGACGGCAAGCATGTCATCACCGTCGAAGGCATCGGCAACACCAAGCAGCCTCACCCCGCTCAGGAGCGAATCGCAAAGTCCAACGGCAGCCAGTGCGGCTTCTGCACTCCGGGCATCGTCATGAGCCTGTACGCGCTGCTGCGGAACAACGACGCCCCCTCAAAGGACGAGGTCGAGGAGGCCTTTGACGGCAACTTGTGCCGGTGTACCGGCTATCGATCCATCCTGGATGCTGCACAGACATTTAGCGTTGATACCCTATGCGGGAAGGCGAAACAGAATGCAAAGTCAGGATGCTGCATGGAGAATGGAGGCGGCCGACCAAATGGAGGGTGCTGCATGGACAAGAAGGCGTCGGACGGCCAGCCAATCAAGAGGTTCACGCCTCCAGGGTTCATCGAGTACGATCCCGAGACGCAGCTCATCTTCCCTCCAGCCTTGAAACGCCACGAGATGCGACCGCTTTCTTTCGGAAATAAGAGGAAGAGGTGGTATCGGCCCGTCACGCTCCAGCAGCTCCTCGAGATCAAGAGCGTGCACCCTCAAGCCAAGATCATCGGCGGCAGCACCGAGACTCAGATCGAGACCAAGTTCAAGGCCCTGCAGTATCCCGTGTCCGTGTACGTCGGCGACATTGCGGAGCTGCGGGAATACAGCTTGAAGGACGACCACCTGGAGATTGGTGGGAATGTCGTCCTCACTGATCTGGAGAGGATATGCGAGAGCGCGATTCCCTACTACGGTCAAGCACGGGGGCAAGTCTTTGCGGCCATCTTGAAGCAGCTCAAGTACTTTGCCGGAAGGCAAATTCGCAATGTCGGAACCCCAGCTGGAAACTTGGTGACGGCGTCGCCCATTTCGGACCTCAATCCGGTCCTCTGGGCCGCCAATGCCGTCCTGATCGCCAAGTCGGCGACCAAGGAGACGGAAATCCCAATGTCACAATTCTTCACTGGATACAGAAAGACAGCTCTGGCCCCTGACGCCGTCATCGCATCGATCCGCATCCCCGTGACGGCGGAAAGGGGAGAGTTCTTTAGGGCTTATAAGCAGGCGAAGCGCAAGGATGATGACATTGCCATTGTCACTGGCGCTCTCAGGATCAAGTTGGATAACGAGGGCATCGTCGGTGAATGCAACCTCATCTACGGCGGGATGGCGGCGACGACTGTTGCGGCCAAGTCGGCCATGGAATATCTCGTGGGCAGGCGACTTGCCGCCTTGGAGACGCTCGAGGGGACCATGAATGCCCTTGGCCAGGACTTTGACATGGCGTTTAGTGTGCCGGGAGGAATGGCATCGTATCGGAAGGCTCTCGCGCTTGGCTTCTTCTACCGCTTCTACCACGATGTTCTGACTACCCTGGATGAGACCTCGGCGGATGTCGACGGCCAAGCCATTGACGAGATTGAGAGAGAACCGTCCAAGGGCAAGGTCGACGAGCATGCCGCGGCTGCTTATGTCAAGGAAGTCACCGGAAAGTCCAATAACCACCTTGCCGCGTTGAAACAAACATGTGGCGAAGCACAGTACACCGACGACATTCCGTCCATGAAGAACGAGCTCCATGCCTGCTACGTCCTGTCGAAGAGGGCACACGCAAAGATCATCTCCATCGACTACTCTCCCGCATTGGACATGCCTGGTGTCGTAGACATCGTGGACAAGGACGACATGCCCTCTCGCGAAGCCAACATGTTTGGCCCTCCCAACTTTGACGAGCCCCTTTTTGCCGAGGACGAGGTCTTTACCGCTGGTCAAGTGATTGCCTTGGTTCTGGCCACGACGCCCGCCCGGGCTCAAGAGGCGGCCAGGGCGGTAAAGGTCGAGTACGAGGACCTGCCGGCCATCTACTCGATCGAAGAGGCCATTGAGCAGAAGAGCTTTCACAAGTTTGCGCGGGAGATACGGAAAGGCAACGCGGAGGAGGCTTTTGAGAAGTGCGATTACGTTTTTACCGGAACGGCGAGGATGGGCGGCCAGGAGCATTTCTACTTCGAGACGAATGCGTGCGTGGTTGTTCCGAAGCCTGAGGACGGCGAGCTTGAGATCTTTGCCAGTACGCAAAACGCAAACGAAACGTGAGTCGTTTCCTTGTGCGGATGACTTTAACATGCTAACAACGAACCAGACAAGCATTTGCTTCTCGGGTATGCGATGTCAAGGCAAACAAGGTGGTTGTCCGAGTCAAGAGACTCGGTGGCGGCTTTGGCGGCAAGGAAACTCGGTCAATCCCGCTCAGTTCAGTGCTGGCACTGGCAGCCAAGAAGACCAAGAAGCCTGTTCGATACATGCTCACGCGTGAAGAGGACATGGTTACGAGCGGACAGAGACATCCTTTTCTCGGAAAGTACAAGGTGGGCGTCAACAAGGACGGCAAGATCCAGGCCCTCGAGGTCGACATATACAACAACGCGGGCTGGACTTTTGACCTCAGCGCCGCGGTGTGCGAGCGAGCCATGACGCATGTGGATGGGTGCTACAAGATCCCTAATATCCTGGTCAAGGGCCATTTGTGCAAGACGAACACAATGTCCAACACGGCGTTTCGGGGCTTTGGCGGTCCTCAGGGCATGTTCATATGCGAGACGTACATGGAGGAGGTTGCTGATCGGCTGGGCATGCCCGTGGAAACGCTCAGACGGATCAACTTCTACGCGGACGACGACTCGACACACTTCAACCAGGGCCTGGGAGACTGGCACGTGCCTCTCATGTACCAACAGGTCCAGGACGAGGCGAACTATCACCAGCGGAAAGACGCCGTGGCGGCGTTCAACGAGAACAACAAATGGAGAAGGAGGGGTATGGCACTCATCCCGACCAAGTTTGGCATTTCGTTCACGGCTCTCTTCCTCAACCAGGCTGGTGCCCTGGTACACATCTATCACGACGGTTCCATCTTGGTCGCCCACGGCGGAACCGAGATGGGCCAGGGCCTTCACACCAAGCTCACTCAGATCGCGGCGCAGACGCTGGGGGTCCCCCTGGACAACGTCTTCATCTCGGAGACGGCCACCAACACGGTTGCTAACGCCTCCTCCACGGCGGCGTCGGCGTCGTCTGACCTGAACGGATTCGCCATCTACAACGCCTGCCAGCAGATCAACGAGCGACTGGCACCGTACCGAAAGAAGCTCGGTCCGGAGGCGACGATGAAGAACCTGGCACATGCGGCATACTTTGACCGAGTCAACCTCTCGGCTCAAGGGTTCTACAAGACGCCCGAGATTGGCTACGACTGGGACGCCAACAAGGGCAAGATGTTCTTCTACTTTACGCAGGGAGTTGCCGCAGCCGAGGTCGAGATCGACCTGCTCACGGGGACATGGACGTGTCTACGGGCGGACATCAAGATGGACGTCGGGCAGTCCATCAACCCGGCCATCGACTACGGGCAGATTCAGGGGGCCTTTGTGCAAGGCCTGGGACTCTTCACCATGGAAGAGTCGCTCTGGCTACGGAACGGGCCGATGGCGGGGAACCTCTTCACGCGGGGGCCCGGGGCCTACAAGATCCCGGGGTTCCGGGACATTCCCCAGACGTTCAACGTGTCGCTGCTCAAGGACGTGGAGTGGAAGGAGCTGCGCACGATCCAGCGGAGCCGAGGCGTGGGGGAGCCGCCCTTCTTCATGGGCAGCACCGTCTTCTTCGCCATCCGGGACGCGCTGCGGTCGGCTCGGGCGAGCGCGGGCGTAGCGGCGGCCGTGGGCGTCGACGAGGCCGAGGGCCTGCTGAAGCTGGAGAGCCCGGCGACGCCCGAGAGGATCAGGCTGGCGTGCGAGGACGGCATCATGCGCAGGGCGAGGGTGGTGCCGAGGGAGGGGGAGAAGAGCTTCTTTGTGGCGATTTGAGTGAGTGAATGGATGGATGTAAGAGGAGGGTTGGGGTTGGGGGAACACTCGGTCTGGCGCCAATCAGATACTCGTACGGCGCGACAATGTGTTTACTTGTTCACGCGACGGAGCCGATGAATGGAAGACGTGCCATGTTTTCTTTTCCCCCTCGGGCGAGTGCATCCAGGCATGAATGACGGCCAGGTCACGGGCTCCTCGACGCAACCAGCCCCCTTCGGCGTGGCGATGACAACCCCCCCGCGCGCCTCACCCAACGGGTCAACGTGACCTTGAGGGCCGCGGCATAAAAAGAGACGAGGGAAAAAGCAAAGCCCAAGTGAGGAGCCGAGTTGAATGCTGATCATGGTGCGAGACGGGACGGGAGAGCGCAGAGGGGGAGGGGGGCCAGATGCGTAGGTGGCGTTTCTGCTGTCATGTCCTCATCAACGATCCACTGGATGCACGCGCAGGAGAAGAACAGCCCAGGAGAGGGCAGAGAAGCGAAGGCATCCCTCCCCCCCCCCCCCCGGTGGCTGCAGGACGCAGGCTGCAGGCCATGCGACGATGGGCAGATGAAGGGCAGATGATGCTATTGCAATTTCAGCTATATTGGGCTGGGGGAGACAGACGAACATACATGGCGCGCATATTCGTACATAGATTAAACGTATGATTGAGTGCTGGACACGTTTTAATCAACATGGCAAGATTTTGCGACCATGTCTTTGCATTGTCGGTCCAGCGGGCGATGAGAGAGTGACGTCTTGGCCAATGGGACGGACTTGGAAACCCGGCCCTGGGGGACAATTGCACGAGATTTAAATGGACGGGCGGGGGACGAAAGCCGATGGGAATGTGATCGCCCAGGCACACGCAGCCTAAAAAGGTACCTACTGTACATGACTGTCGCAAATCAGTCCCAGGGCAGCCAAAACTGCGTCGGCGTCGCGTGACCATAGCCGCACTTAGCCGATGATCGGGACGGGGGATGCGAGAAAGAGGCCATCCGGGAAATGGGGGAGGGGGGGGCCTTCTTTTGAGTTTACATGTACGTATCGTACTGTATGAGGCAACTTTTTTTTATTTTTAATAAAGGCGGTGAAGAAGAGAGACAGAGAGAGAGGCTTTTTGTCCAGGCCGACAATGGAGAACTGGAGAAATGGCAGCATGCAGTGTGAGACGGGGAACGGGAGGGAAGCCGGAGATGCATCGCTGCATGTTCCAGCTCGGCCTGCCTTGTTTTAGGATAGCGGCAGGGACGAAAGAAGCGTCGTTGATGAGATGAGGTGCTTCCGTAACCAGCCATCTCCATCTCTGGATCTCTGGTCTGAGCTGTAGGACAAGGAACAACAAACAAACAAAAAAACAAGAAGTCGAGAGAGAGAAAAAATCGTATCAGGCGGCCCCGTAAAAAACATCATGCGAGAAAAACAAGAGAGTCTCTAATAAAAAGAAAGGAAGGGAACAAGGAGAAGGGGGGAAGCACCAGCCAGCCCGGCGCCCGCGTAAGAAATGGCCTGACGACGCCCATGACGAATCGGATCCCCGGGGGACGTCAGCAGATTTTCCCCTGGCAGAAAACAGAAAGAGGACGTTTTTCCATTTTCTTTTGCTTTTCTCGTGAGGCTCGGCTATCTGGGCGCGCAAGGCGGCGGCGGGCCCTACCTTGGAACGTCCAGGTTGTTTATTGTTTTGTTATTGCTGCGCGTCCCCAGCCTCTCCTTTTTTATTTTCTTTCCTTCTCCTTCATGCGCCTTGCCAAAGATGATGCCGGCGATGTGGCCCTATGCAGTCGCTTTCTCCCCCGCTCGGATCCGATCCGGGCATATGCTGATCATGATGATGTGCAGGCCCGAGAGTGGTGTGTTGTTTGTCCCTGCGGTGGTGTGGTTTTGTCGACTCTTGGGCTTATTTCTGCATCCCAAGGGGCCGCAAGGGTCATCCATTCCATCCCCAAAAGGACACACGGATATCCATCCGTACATCTTCCATGAGATTGAGTGCTTCGAATTGATAGTCCCGTGGCTGAGAAAATACGGAGTTTTTGGCTCAATCAATCTAGCGGGTTGTTCCTATCCGTCGCTTGCTCCTCTTGATCGATCGATGGTAGGCTATCGGTTCCGGGGTAGGCTACCGTGCCAGACGAGGCCGGCCGGCACTGTACCAAGTAGTCGCCGAAGGGGCCAAGAGCAAACTGGTTATGTAAGACGAGCTGTATGAAGCTGGAGTTCTGCAGCGCTAACACGCGGAAAAGAGGAAAGCTGGTGGGGGTTTTCCAGTGACGCCTTGGAGGAGAAGGATCAGGTAAGAAGGGTGAGGAAAATTCATGATGAGGAGAATATGTTGGGCATGTTACGCCGTCAATTGCCAGAGTCGGTTGTGTGTCTGTCGGTGGACGAATTGGCCAAGTTTGGGTCGCCCTATGGCTTTCCTTACTCCCGTCCAATATTCGCCCAAAAAAAAAAAAAAAAACCACTCGCCGTCTTTTGGTAGCGAATTCCAACTCCTGAAATGCTTTCGCCAGCCCGGTGAGTGAGCGGGATCCAGCCCGAGCCGGCTCCTAACAGATTCTCTCCGCTTCCAAAGCCTCTTTCACCAGCCGTCAGCCATCAGCCATCAGCCACCAACAACAGCCTGGTGCTGGGCGGCTCACCTAGCGCTCTCCTAGCGCAGGGCTGTTACGAAGAAATGGAGGCGGCCGCTCCACCGACCTGTCACTGGACCTGCCCTGCTGAAATGGATTCGCGGTCCTGATGAATCCTTGGATTTCCTGATCAATCGTTGATCTCGCAGTGGATGGGATGCGCTGGCGGGCGGCGGGCACTCCAGGTTCCCTCGAGCCTTCAATTGGGGGCTGGAAGGCCTTCCAGGCGCGGTAGGTAAGCTGTCCGCTGAAGTACCCCGGGCCTGCTGTACCCTCCTCCTCTGAGGTTGATGAAACTGGCTGGTCTGTGTCCATGATGCCATTGTCCGAACGAGATGGAAAAGACGACTTCTGGTCTGAGGCGCGGGGGTCCAATGCCCGCTAACCCGGCCGCTTAACGCTTTCCCATGGCTTCATCTCGTTTGGCGGAATGTTCGATGGAAGAAGCTTTTCCACGGCTGGGGGGGGGGCTGAGGTACCTTCCTACGCGCTCTCCGCTGGTGAGGCATCACGCATCGCCTCTTGGCGCACTCCAGGCTCGCACCTGCCAACACCGTCCCGTCTGCCTTGGAGGTACCTTCCTCCAGAACTGGCAGCTCCAGGTCGCCGGGAATCCACTCCCGCGGTAGGTCGGTTTCCACTCGCTCGCTCGCTGCCTTACGAATACGTGCAACACCTTCCCGCCTCGCATCTTCCATCACATTCGCATTCGCTGGTTGAATTCGCGGCCGTCAAAACCGCCTCATCATGGGAGGTTACCAGGCTCCCAGCTAGCAAGGCCCCCGGAAGACCTACACTAAAAAAAATAAAAAAAAGCCTGTCTAAACCCACATCCGACCCCTCGTCCCCCAAGGCTCGCCAGTCTCACACTTCCCTCTCGTGCGGTGCGATTGTCCCAACTCCTCCCCCCACAGTCCGTCCACACTTGGGGCGACCGGGCCACAGCCCACGCCCATTCCGGCCCCAGGTCAGGTCAAACTTCACCGTCCGGGTGCCGCCATCATACTTTTGCTCCCCCTCTGAAGCTCTCGTCCCCCAAAAACCTCCGCGAGGCTCTGCTGCTTGAACGTCTCGTCCTCGTTTTCCTGCCTCAACGTTGCGCGCCCTCTGCCAATCCCGCCCGTCCCGCCGTCTCCCGCCCGTCGCCGCCGCCCTCAATCCCCCCCTTCGCCCCTCGTCGAACATCGCGCCACTCACCCGAAAGCCCCGTCCCGTCGCTGCCTCTCTGTTCCCCGCCACCCGCCGGGCTTGGGCGTCACGCGCGAGCGACCACACCTCTCCCGGCAGAACGAATCGCGCCTGCCCTCGGCCGCCCCCCTGGAGAAATCGCAATTGCAACCGAAGCAGCCCCCTCCCCCCGAAACCTGCGGATGCATCGTGTTCAGCTCGCCTTGAGCCCGTAAACCCTCCCAAGACTCTGCAACGAGCCGCAAATGATCTGCGAACCTGACGCCCCATTGCGTAACCTCGAGATCCAATGGGAGCATAGGACAACATGACCGACCGGAACCCCGCGGCCATGGGCAAGAGCGGCAAGGCAGGCGACCGTATCAAAGTTGAAGACGTCAAGGGAAAGGATCGCGACAAGCACGCCGCCAGCGCTGACGGTGCGCCTGCCAACAATCACAAGAGCCCCAAGAAGAGACGCAAGGTGAACCACGGTACGCAACCCTCCGAGAGAGTCCGAGTCTGAATAGCCCACACGGTCTTCAAGTGCTTTCCCGTCGTCTGGTGTTATTTTTTTTCGTCGCCTCCTGCGTCGCCCGTTGGACAAGGTCAGGCTTGGTCTGTGAAGTTGGGACTCCTCTGTGGCGCTTGGGATCTGTGCGATATTGCAGCTGAGAGAGGCGACGCCGAGCACCATCCAAAACCCCGTCGAGGCCCGACTCTCGCAGGCCTGGCCTGTTTCGAGGCCGCTGCAGGGGCATGTGTGATTTAGAATATGAACTTGGGCTGACATTGCCGGGGCGCACGCGTCCCTACAGCTTGTGTATATTGCCGACGATCTGTAAGTCAACACCAGGATGAGTCTGAGCAGTGCAATTGGCTCCTACCGCCGTGCCTGGGCGCTCAGAGGCGCTCGACTATTTGCCCTGCACCTCATGTGCGGCGACACAAACGCTCGCCTCGGGCATTCTTTCCCTCCCTCCCCCCCTCCTTTATTTCCCCCTTCCCCTTGCTTGCATTTGCGTCGAGTCCTTGAGAGGCGTGGCTGACGGGATGTTTCTTGTGCGCGGTTAGCACATGACTTGCGATCTCGTATGTATGACCGACACCGGCGAGTCCTTTCGTCTGCCCGTCGACGCGGCCCTTGCGGCTCTCCATTGGTGTGCAAGGAGGGTGGTTGCGTTGACCGAAGATGGAGGGCTTGCTCGGACCCCTCGAAAAAGAGACCCAAAGCGCTGACGCTGTGAATAGGAGAGACCATGCACGAGATGTATAAAGCGCAACATCGGGCACCTTTGCCACGACGAGCCCCGCGATGCCGACTCCAAGAAAGCAAAGAGTGTCCAAGGAAGCGTCCAGTCCATGCAGGCCTCCTCAGTCGTCGACGAATCTGACGCTCAGTCCGATATAGCCCGCAGCTCCATCTCGAGCACCATGGGTCCACCCCCAAACTTCGATGGGACCAGACGCAAGTCAGGGTTCGCGGCAGGGGGCATCATAGGACAAGGCAACCCGCTGCTTGTGCAACCGGGGGCCGTCTCCAGCCTGCAGGGAAATACGTTGAACAACGGGAACAGCAATGCGAATCAATGTACGTCTCAAGCTCACCTCAGTCCTGCCAGGTCCTGCCTTAGGGCGGGCCAGACCATCCCTTTTTTTCCTTTTTCTCGCCTTTCCTTTTTTTTTTCTTTTTTTGCTTGTTTGTTTTCCAGCCCACTGCGGAGAACGGGAGCGGCCGTCACCGACTCTCTGACCGTTGTCTATATCGACTGACACGCCACTTAGTCGCGGGCTTCCAGGATGCATGGATGACGGCTCAAAACCACTTTCATGACATGCACAGCTACCACCCCAACTACATGATTGCGCCCGAGGTCACCCACGAGTTTAACCTGCTCAACGACTTCCTTCATACCAGTCTGCTCGATGACAGTGGGGTGCCGTCCGACGACCAGCAAAGTCCGGCGTATAGACGGTCGAGCCAGTCGGACATGCTGTCCGGCTTCGGTAACAACAACTCGCTGCAGCCCGGCGGCGCGGCAGGCATGCCCGGGGGGTCGATGCTGCCGCCCCCGCCGAACCACGACGGGAAGAACATGTCGAGGCCGGGGAGCGTGGTGCCGGCCGACAAGGCCAGGGAGTACTACCTCCAGGCCGCCGATCCTTCGGGCAACGACACCCCCGAAGAGCGCATGGCACGCGTGCTCAGGGCCAAGTACGACGCCGGCCTGCTCAAGCCCTTCAACTACATCAAGGGCTACGCCCGGCTCGGCACCTACCTGGACAGCCACATAGCGCCCTCGTCCAAGCAGAAGATCCTGCGGACCATCAACCAGTTCCGGCCCAAGTTCCGCGAGAAGGCCCAGGCCTTGACGGACATGGAGCTCGTCTACGTGGAGATGTGGTTCGAGAAACAGCTCATGGACTACGATCGCGTGTTTGCGAGCATGGCCGTGCCGGCCTGTTGTTGGCGGAGGACCGGAGAGATCTTCCGGGGTAACAAGGAGATGGCCGAGCTGATAGGTGTATCGGTGGATAAACTAAGAGATGTGGGTTCACCTTGTTTCTTCCCTTTCCCGTGGCGTCGCCGTTTTGGCATAGCCGTCTTGGGACACCCGATGCTGACTTTTGGATGCGCTATAGGGAAAGATTGCCCTGCACGAAATCTTGACGGAAGAGTCAATGGTGCGGTACTGGGAAGAGTTTGGAACCATAGCGTTCGATCCGGCTCACGAGACCCTCCTGACGGCCTGCTCGCTCAAGAACCCCAGCGCGTCATCGAACCATCCGATTGTGAAGTGCTGCTTCTCCTTTATGATCCGACGCGACGAGCACAAGCTGTACGTCCCCCATACACTGCCCGAAAAGCCTCGGACTCGCTGACTTGTTGATGAATAGGCCGGCCCTAATTGTGGGCAACTTTTTGCCTCACGACCCGCCCTCACAACATTAAGGCTGAGGGTTACTACCTAACTCATAATGAGACCCTTGGTATATATAGCCCTCTGGTACATGCTGGGCAAGATTCCAGACGCGGTGATTGGGTGTCTATTGAACTGGCTTTCCGACAGGCGGACGAGTATCTGTACTCGCGGGCTTGGTTTTGTTTTTCGGCTGCCTATGCACGTGTTGCTTTTTATTTCCCTCTGGGCGTATGGATATGCGCGGGCCTGTTACCCCATATATGCGTTCCTCCTATACGTCGTCTGCAAGACGCAGATAGCATTTTGTGTGTGCAAAACTTATAAACATGTTTGTTGGCGTTTGCATACTTTTTTGCTTTGTTCCATGCCGGTGGCTCTCAATGCCAGGTGCCTCGGGTGGTTGAGGAAGGTGCGGGTGAGGGTGAGGGTGAGAGTGAGAGTGTTCTTGCCTGCAGCCCCCGAGAGGATTAGGCAAGTGACTCTTGCCCCTCCTACACCACCCTCACTTCACCTCACCTCACCTCAGGTAACATTTCTTCTTCCAAACAACGACAGCCACATGCATGTTCCCCAGCACCAGATCCTTGGTCCAGAGAATGTGCTTTGCGGTCTATCCGTCCCCGCACAACTAGAATGGCGCCCTCCAACCCAAACGCCGCCGGTCTTGAGCGGAAGATCCGCGCCATTATCGGTCAGCTCCCGCCGTCACCGTCTTCTTCGCGGCTTTGCTAACGACGCGGGTGGGTGAAGAATTTCTAGGGAACCTTCTCGCGAGACTGCCCATCTGCCTTGATTCCGGCTCTATTGAATCTCTCCTTGCCGATGTCAATTCCCATATCCACACCGCCAATGCTCTTCCGCAGAAGAACCTGAACATGTCTTCCCAGAATTCAAGAAGCCTGGGGGACTGTGCGCGGAAGCTGTGGAACGAATGTATCAAGGAGAAGAGGAAGGTCGATGACGCCTCGGTGTCCGGAACGAGGCCGCGGCTGTTCGCCAGGGTCAGAGTGCTTGCCTTCTTGGCCCACGGCCTGGCGCGGCAGACCAATCGCGGGGCACAGCATTGCGCTAGAGATGATGTTGTGTATCTTCTGGGCATGGCACTGGCGGTCGGCAAATCTTGCATCGAAAGAAGTGACCTGGACGGCGCGCGGTTGGCGTCGCACAGGGCTGCGGACTTCGTTGAGCGGTTGAAGGCGACGAAAGGAGACGGTGACCTCGAGGGTACCGACGAGACGATGAGATTTGAGGCGGAGTACCTGACGATGAGAACGGCTTTGGCAGGTCCCCCCTCTTCGAATTGTGAGTGTGACTAATGGTTTCACAGGCCTGGAAAGAGGACCGACTCGACGTCGCAGAGCACATGTACACCAAAGCAGAATCACTTCGAAATCACTTGGAACCAACCTCCGCCGAGAATCTCGCAGACACTCTACAGAAAATTGGAAGCGACCTCTTCTCCAAGAACGATCACCCGATGGCCTTGAAATGGCTACGGCGCGCCAATGAGATAATAAACGCACAAGAGTTGGAGCGACTATCGATGAAGGCACTGGACCTACGGGTCGTAATTTGCCACGACATCATCAAAGTCCTCCTCGCAACAGGCACGCCGGAGGACCTCCAAGAAGCCGACGAGTTGGTCGCCTATGTGGAGTCGGAAACGGGGGACAAGCCCCTGGTGTGGCACTGGAAACTCGAAATCCTACAAAAGTCGCCCAGAGAGGCGTTCGACACGGATGCTTGCGCGAGCATACTACGACGGATGATTCGATCAGGCGAGTTTTCGGACGCCCTTGTACAGTTTCTCCTTCACAACATCAAGGACCTGCGAGACAGAAACTCGGCGCTGGCGACGGGGCTCTTGGATGAACTGCTGTTGACAAGGTTATTACCTCTGGGCAACTCAGAATGGATTGGGCAGGCTTTCATTCGCCGGGTTTGGATGGGAACCATGGAAGACGACCCTTCTGCCAGCGCGAATGACATGATGGCTTTCTTGGAGCGGATTCCGTCGGAGCCTGTTGGCTTGCTAAATGCAGACTCTACTGCGGCTGTTCAATCGGTACGTTAAAGCAGTTTGGCAGAATCTCGGTGCTGACTTGAAGTTTCGGATAGCTTATCTGGAAGAAAATAGAGCCTATGTACATCAGGCAGGAGTTCAAAGCCGTGATACTTTGGTGCCAAGTCGCCCTGCATCCAGTCTTTGCGAACTGCAGTGACACAAACAAGGGCACGATTGGAAGAAGACTCATTTTGTGTTCTGTAAGATCTGGAGATACTGATATCGGCAGGTCGACATTTCAATCATTGCCTCCGGTTGCGCAAGATGACTCTCTGACAAGGTACCTCATGTTCAAGGTGTCACTTGCAAGTTCTGACTGCACATTGGGTGCGGACTGTATTCAACACATAAGTAGGTGTTCAGACGATGAAAGTCAGAATATCCTGTATGCCTGTATCAGGGATGCGCAACAAGTCGGTGACGAACTTTGCGCCATGACTGCTCTGCAGGCGGTTGCCACGAAGTGCGACTCAGGCGCGAGTCCAGAGATACATTTCCCTTCTATTTTACGATGCACAATTCGCGTTATACACATGATTGAAAACAAATCAGGGGGAGAGCCCAGTGGTGGGCGTTCATTTGTGGAGGATATCTGTCACGTCTTTGAGCAAGGTTCGTTTTGTCTCTCGTCGAGGAGGACAAGCTAACAGTCCCAGCCGCTCAGCATGCAAGGCTCAATCTGAGAGACCCAGAGGGGAACAAGCTTTTTACATTGCCGGAGCTGGAGTGGTTCCGAAAACAATCCTACAACAAGGGGGTAACAAAGTGTGGCGTCTAGGAAGAGTGCCACCTCATTCGCATCTTTACATCCTGCCTCAAGTTGATCGAGTGTTACCCGCAAGACCTGCCCGCCAAAGACATGTACGACATTCAACTCATGGCAATGCGCTGTCACTTTCTCCTTTCGGCCTTTCTCGTATCAGAAGCTCGAACCGAAGACAAGGTGGAAGAGCAGCTTCAGCGGTATGTGGAGGCGCGGCAGCACATCGCCTCCTTTGACGAGATGTTCGAAGGGGTCTTGGAGAAGGGACCTGAGCCACCGAACGAGCGGGTCGTGGACGACATGGTATCCAAATCAGCGACTCTGTTCGTCTTTGATTTCGAAGGTGCAACTTGCCTCAGAAGCTGGGACGAACTCAGCCAGGTTGTTAGAAAGGCAAAGCGGTGCAGGGACGAGGTGATGTTCAAGGCGATGGGAGACTGCCTTCTGAGAAGTCACGCCCCAGGGAAAGGTGGGAAATGGCCCGTTGACGCTAAAAGGGTGGACGAGCGAGGATGGCTGACGATCGTTTTCACGCAGTGCTCTACGCGACGTTGCGTCTGATCATCAACGAGATCTTTGAGCTCGAGAATTTCGACAGCGAGAGGCTCGCAAAATACCTGCGCTGCATGTTCCAGGCTATTCTTCCTCTCGACGATGGCCTGGCGTTGCAAGTCGTCGACCAAGCTCTCCAAATTGCTCGCGAAGGGGGTCAAGTGCGTCAAACCCTCCACTTACGCAGGTCAATTGTCAGTGTTTTGCTAACTGTGTTGCAGCGAGACACGGCTTTTCCCGCAGACGATCTTGACTGGATAGTTACCACGACTTTCAACCACGCCATCGACATCCTCTCTCGGGACGACGAGGGTATGAGTCAGCGGTGGGCTCTCAAGGCTCTCGACTTGGCGGAGCACATGGACGACAACGGACACATGAAGGAGCTTCTCCGAGAAAGGGTCGTCAAGCTGGGTCTTGGTAAAGACTGATGGCAGATGGGGGCGGATAGCTGGACCGACAGATGATCTGCTGGTTCAGGGGGGGTCGACAGTTGAAAATAGTGCCAACCCTACACTTGCTCGCAAAAGACACACATCAAGACCAAACACGGCCTTGATCCTCTTGGTTGAATGTAGTCGACCAGCGTGTATCTAGAGGTCGTTTTATTGCAGCGGCTCTCTCTAAAACCCGCCATCCGCCTAGAAACGCCTACCAGGGCTCCCGACCCCCTCCATAATCATGCTTCCTTACGCCCTTTTATGTTACTTCTCCCTGCGTTGGTCCAAGATTCACACCCTCTCCCTTTTTCGTTTATCCTCTATTCGACCCATGAAGCAGCAGAAACTCGCCCTCACAACGATGACCGCTGGAAGCAAGGAAAAAAAATCAAATTAATGGCACACACACCGACCCCGCAAGAAAATTGGTGATTATGGTGATGTGGTTCGCACATTGGGTATCTTCTCATAAACGTTAAGGCTTTGTGTGAAAACCCCGGCGTACTGTCGTGTATGGTTGACTGTAAATAAACATGAAACCCTTGAGATTTTCATCTCTCAAAGAGCCTGTGGCCGAACCCTTTAAATTATGTTTGCAATGCTCAGGCGGTCCTTGGAAGTCCCCGTCGTACTCCCGCTCGGGCTTCGATGACTCCCCGCCGGGCTTGCTCTCCCGCTGGCTTCGGACCCGAATCGAGGAGCGTCTCCCAGTCTCGGTATGTCCACTGACGATAGGCCGGGTGGCTCGCTCTTGATGGGCGGCGGCAACGTCCACGTGGGACGACTCGCGGGTATCGGAGTCGCGTTTCCCACGTCCAGAGCTCGTACGGATGCCTCGAGTCTTGCCCACCCACCCCATTCCCTCTCTTCTCCCTCCGTCAACCCAGTCCGTGCCTCGGAGCTGACCAGATTGCTGGCAGTAGCTGTCGTTTGAGGCGGCACTGCCGACGAGTGCTGAGACAGTGGCGTCTCTCGCTCCAAACCGGCCCACAGCCACGCAGCATCCGGCGAGCCCTGTAGATCTGCCGAGACGTATGCTAGCAAGTCGTCGTCTCGCGCCAGAAGCTGAAAAAGAGCTGTGGGATCGACAGGTTGGCGTGGGGCACCGAAGGAGAGAGAGGGCGCTCCTCGAGATGCATAACCAGACAGTTCGGCTCTCTTTGTCGACAAGGCGGAGACGAAGAAGGACAAGTAGCGACCACAAGGATGCGCAACGTCTCTCCTGGCGCTGATGGCAGCCAACGCCCTAATGCATGTGATGGCGTGGTCGTGATACCCCGTGAGGAGCAAGAATAGAGTACATCTAAAGACATGCGTAGTGAGAAGAGCGGTTGCTCCCTCGGCCAGGATTGCAGTGTTTGAGCGCTGAAGCAGGGACGCGGTATCGAGAGCAATGTGAGTGCAGTTCTCCACGGATGCTAGCCTGGCCTCCGGGGGGTATCCTGGATCGAGATGGTGTCGGTGGAGGAGCAAACGAGCATGGATTAGGTATGCCAAAGGTGCGAGGAAGTGAGGTGCCAGGGGTACGGTGCTGGCGGGGTCGCAAGCCGGAGGAAATGTCCCAAGGCACTTCTTGAAGTGGCTGTCGAGGTTGGAGATCTGTGGCGTCGACAGAGCGGCGGGTGTTAGAGCGTCAATCAATGCCGTGTAGGACCTGACCACGTGGATAACAGCCAGAAGCGAATGCGTGAGTGGTTCGGCCCCGTTGGGAACCAGCATGCCTCCTTCATGAATGTACTGATCATCCACGCCAGCAGGCAGAGACACATCGCAGTCCTTGTCGTCGATCAGTACCGGTCGTCCGAGTTCAGTTGCCAAGGTTCTGTCCAAAATATACATCGTCCACCACGTCCTCCGGCGCATCTCGCCTTCGATGACGGGCCACGGCCCTGATTCCGAGTAAAGTCCAAGGTCCTGGCCAACGCGAACTGCTCGTCCCAACCATGTCCAAGCCGCAGATTTCAAATTCATCTCGTTGAGACAGTGTGCAATCAAGACTAGCGCCCTCGTGTCATCTAGAGTGAATTCGTCGTTCCAAGGATCCATCATCTTGTGTGCATTCTCGAGAAACTCGGCGGGCTTGTAGAATGCATTTGGTTCAGAGACCGAGCCGAAGAGGCTGCCCGCGGCAAGAACGGCGAAGAATAGGGAGAGCCATGCCGGTGATGTTCTCGCCAGGTTGTTGTTGGTGTAAAGGCTGTCAAGCATCGCTCGGAACGTGGGGAAGTGTATAATAGGGAACATTGCATGACAAGTCGAGTAATAGGTGTGCAATATTTGGTCAGCAATGTGCCTCGGGGGCAGTTCCGGTCTTGGGGGGTCGAAGGAAAGTAGAGACGCGGCACGGTACTGAGCTGGAGGCTTCCAGACGCCCTTTGAGAAGTTGCGAACGTTCGCCCTCGCCCGGGAGAGCTCCAGGACTGGCACTGCTCGTTTCCTTCGCTTTGGTTCAGAGCCGATTGCTGGAAGATGAGGGGAAGGATGGTCTGCTGTGTCGATATCCAGATCCATTGAGCCATCTCGCTCCTGGAGCATCCGCCGTAGGCCACTGTTCTCTCGCTTCACCCTCTCCATTTGCTTCTCTAGATCTTGGACTTGTTTGATGGAGGACATCCTGCGGTTTGTTTCCTTGGTGAATTGGCATTTGACGTTTCGGCTCGAGCATTCCGAACAGCTCGTCGTTTCCGTGGCATCACATTTGACCTTCCTCTCACGGCACGCGTCGCAGCTCGGGTCCTTTCTCCGTTGGCGGTAGGCCCTCTTTTGGGGTTGGGGGCCGGGTCCTCCAGGCAGATGAGCACTAGAAATTCCTGGCGTGCTGGTCACGGAATCCGTCGATGCTAGCGACTCCTGGCCCAAGGATGACGAGGTTGCCATCGGGTTGTAGGTTTGGAAGCCTTGACTGACGGAAGGGAGGGGCGGGATGCCAATGGGCTGGGGCGTGGGCGCCGCGTGAATTCTAGGGTTGTTGTTCATGACTCCCGGGAGATAGTGTAACGCGGGTTTCGGCGAGGTGGCAGAAGAGACGGAAGAGGAGTCGTAGGACCTGGTAGATAAGTTGGGAGATCGAGCATAGGGAGTCTGTGATGAAGCGGCCATGGCTGAGGACTCCTTCGTGTGCCAGGCTTTGGCGGGGCGAATGAACAGACTCTCCACGGTCTCCCTGACGGGAAGGGTGTCGGACAGTCGCTGGTCAACGAGCATGCAAACTATTCAGGCCTGGAAGCTGTTGGTTATGGGGACCTATGCGAGAGACGGCCTTCAGGTCTCGCCCCTCCTCACGATCGTGTCCCAGGCAGCAAGCGGGACGTCGCTTGTTTGTCGAACAGCCCTTGATCGGGATCACCAAGCGAGTACTCGCGGCGCCTTCTGGCTGGCGCAGGGCAAACTTGTTCCCTGCAGTGTCGATATGTCGAGATACGCCGGAGTCGTGTAACCCGCTGCCTCTCTAGTGAGGACAAACCCAGCTGGTAGTCTTGTCCAACCCGACCGCGGTCTGGATAGTGCCTGAATATGATCAAGATACAGGAAACGGGTGGCTTTGCCGCGTGGCGCCGTGTCGGTCCCAGGAGAGCATCTGGTTCACACCGACGGGGTCAACAAAGAAGAAAAGAGCCGCCAAGAATCAAGGCCTGCGAGAAGTGTGAGGCTCCTAGAAAGATAGACAAGGCCCAAAGGGAGTGGCCAAGTAAAGAGTTCGTCCGGTTTGCCCCCCAAACAGGAATGTCGTTACAAACGCCAAAAGGATGAGGTGAGAGAGAAAAGAGACCACACAAGGCTAGGGGAGGCGTCGAGTAAAGTCTGGGCCGGAGTGGGAACAAGGAAGGGATTGTTTGGAGAAGGATGGCGTATGCAAGCAGGTATATCGGCACCCATCTGCGTGGCCGGGTACAGCAACAGCGCCGCTGTGTTAGTGGCGCTGGCCCGTGATCCGGGGCTCTCCGCGTGTTAAAGCAGATTCGGAAATATTATCTGGACCAGGTATGGGAATGGGGGCCAGAGGGGAGCCAGAGGGGGGGAGACAGACCCTTGACGAAATTCTCGCTGAGAGCAGGGCTGTTGAGATCAGCCAGGGCCGCTAACGTGTTTCGAGCCGAGTTGGGTATCCTGGGAGAGAGCTCGCCAGTAGCTATCCCAGATCCCAGTCGGCCTGGGAAGCGATAGAGTCAAACCGGAGTGCTTGTTTCTCGGCAGCTGGCCCGCCCTGGATCTTCTGGCAGGCTAGCTTGGGGAGTGATGTGCACACGGGACCAGAGTAAGCTTTTGGAAATGTTTGAGTCCTGGGTGCCGACTCCTGTCGCCTGTGCCGTCTGTTCGCCTCGGCCGCCCTGATTTGATTCGAGTAAAGGCGTTGCCGGAGGGTTCCAAGATCTGGGACTCGGACTAGTACTAAGTTTCCATCTCCTCTTGCCGCGAACCGACAGTCCGAATCCCACGAAAAGAGGTGAGTCAGGGTCGAATCGGTCGACATTTGAATTGCAATAAATAATGGCCGCCCTCGACCGTGCCATTTCGTGGTTGGCTCTCAGCGGGAGTGGCACTTGAAGCGTACGCACAAGATACCTCGGAGACTAACACGTCAGTCGACCGATGCTGAAAGGTGACGTGATGGGCTTGTCAAAATCGACATATCATGAGCCATCTCATTGTCTACACTGTCCCGTTGCCTACTCGTGGAGAATTAAAGCCACAGGCAGAGTATCGATTCCTGTCTCCTTGCAAGACGCGTGGCGTCAGCAGCCGTTGGGTGAGGGACAGGGGGCAGAGCGGGGGCCGGCGGCCGGGCTGGCTTCGACCGTGGGCTCTTAGCCGCCGCCGCTGAGAGGAAAGAACATGCCCTTGACCGATTCGAGGCCCTCGCCCGAACAAGGGGGCTAGGGTGTGCTTTGAGATTCTGAACCTGCAACTTGCCGTTGGGCACACGGCCTGCCGGAGCGTGTGGGTTTGGTCTTGGTGGTTTCCGAAAGGTGCCACTTTCCATGTGTTCGCCAATAACACGGTTGTATCCGAAGCCGTGGGTGGGAAGAGGATGACGAGTCCCCCAGTAGGGGTCGTAGTGGGTATTCGGGCTAGAGCCGAGTGAACCGCCGGGAAGGGAAGGGCTGGGCGGGCGGCTCGCCGGGGCCCCGTGGTCAGAGGAGGGATCTCGATGTTGCCAAATGACACTGTCGAGGAAAGACTAGTGGCAGCTGTCCACGCAGCCATGGCCTGAAGTACAGGGGCGGCTGGTGTGCGACTGAGAGCCGGGGCGGTGGGAGGCGTTGCGAAGCGAATGTCGTTGGCTTCGAAGCAATCTGGCATCAGATATCCGTATGTCCAAGTAGCATCTGGTAGTCTCAGGCGCCAGAAGGATTCTCCTCAATGGTGTTGCATGGCCCATCTCGGCGGCGTCGGAGCCAGGAACGTTGATCTGTGGAACCGGCAAATGCGTCGCCGTCTTGTCTTGGGATGGCGGCACGAGCGCTTGAGTCCCCAAAGTGCCATTCTGGTTGAAGGGATGCACCATGGTCAGAGGCGACGAGGCTCCTTCGCTACTCCAAGCCCGGCCGGAAGTTGGAAACGCGCCGCCGAACAATGAGAGCGGGGCCGACTCGCCGACGGTTCATTGAAGAAGGCAGAGAAGAAGGTCTTCCTAACCTTAAAGTCGCAGGGATGTCAGGGGGGGACACTAACAGTCGTCACAGACGCTGTTGCGCTAGGTCGAGCTGGAATGTACCCGCATTACGGGGCGCTTGAATCAATCTTTGGGCGCAAAGACTTGCCAGTCAGAGCTCTGTTAATTTTCGTTTAGAATGAGGCAGGGAGGAGAGGGGGTACATACGTATGTGCTGTACGTATGTACATAATAGTGTCATTTGGCCGGTGGTCCCTATCTCCATATCAATGTCGTGTGGGCTGAGATTGGAGTTGGGTGCAGGCATCTTGGGTCATGGAGAGAGACATGCATGTCGAGCAAACATGCCGAGGGCCAGACCTGCCTTTGCGAGGCAATTGATAGCCTGATTTTTCGGCCTCGAGCGCCGGCAAACAAGAGTTCAACCGTCAATCGCGATAGGCCGTTACTTCTTTGGGCGAAACATGATGCCCTCCAACAAAGGGAGGGAGAGTGTGTGTGTGTGTGTGGATGCGGTGGATGGGATGAGACGGAGGTGGCGGGAGGTGGGCGGCTGAACCGAACCGATTCGCACTTTCCTCAGGTCGATTGTGGGAAGGAAGCGGCGAGCCCTGTTTGTTGGTCGCGCCTGCCCTGCCCGCACAGACGGCAACTGACGGGGGTATGGGCCTAGAGAGCATGCACACCACCACCGGGCAGCTTCCAGATCCACTTGCCTTCGCAGTTATACACGTACACAAACACGTCGGGTCGCACCTTCAATGTCAATCTCCGTTTCACGTGCGGCAGGTACCGGTACTGGCTGAGACTGCCACTCGCGACGGGAGCCGTGGAATGGATTACGTACGCCATCATCAATCCGCCTTGTCGGGCAATTGAAGGCCGGGAGAACACAGCATCGTCAGTTACACAAGTCTTCGCAACTCACTTCAGGTGCAATGCCCGCCCCCTCCTCGGAGTCACTTTGGCTCGCTCTGTACCTCTGTCCTCCAGTATGGGACTTCCAAAGCACTCGAGTGGATATCATCCCAGGCCCTCCGGCGCTGCCAGTATGTAGCTAGGTAGTACCTAAGTAAGTAAGTATAGTATGCACTGTACGGAGGCCCGTCCAGAGTGCAACCTGGTGTCCGGTGCAGGATCTTGGTTCGGCTTGGGTCCTCCTACACATTCATCCATGTGCGACCAACGCACCAACAGAAGCCGTTGTGCGAATTTACCATGTTGGCTTGTGGTGAGGGAGGTGCTGAGAAGGTTGTTCTCTAGGGAAAGTATGGCAGGTCTGCTCAGTCCGTACTAGCAGGTAGGGCAGGAAGGCATTTCCTCCAGAACTTCGAGTGCCGACGGCCCCTTCCTCGCCGAGATTTCTGACTCCAGGTGCCTAGGAAGGCACTATACACATGACATTCGAAGATGGCAGGTCCCTTCAGAATGTCTTGACACCTGGGCAAGTCCGAGAATGTTGCTTGCCGAACGCACCCTCTGCAGCATCATCGCCCTCAAAGCCTTGAAAACTCCACATCAACAAGGTCTACATCCCTGTTGACAGCCCTGGTCCCTACAGTCGCTTCCCCTCTCCTGTTCTCCTCCTCGACCTCTCCCTGTCCTGTCCTGTCCTGTCCTCGGCTCGATCGCAAGAAGACGAGAGTGACGGAGCGGCGATCAAACACACCCTGACGCTTGATGCGCCCCTCTCAGTGCGCGTCCCTCATTCCAAGAGCCCATCAACCCATAGGCCACCGATTCCGACCGTCAGCGTCGTCGCTGTAAACCGGTGACACCTCCACGACTGGCCCCAATTTGCTCGTTTCGCGTCGAATCTCACCTCCAGTCCAAAACACGTCCACTGATGACGCAAACAGCTCGAGAAACCAACGACGAGAGAAAGTGGGCTGGCCAGCGTGCTGTGTGCTACGTAAGACGGGCTAAGCAGCATCCACTCATGGCTCTCTAGGGCGTCGAGGTGCAGATGCGCAAGACTTGCCCAACTTTGAGAAGTAAAGCGCTGTCGCCCGACTGAACAGCAGAAGCGATAGAGACGCCGTCCCCTGAGGTTGATGTGGACCTCAGCCACCCGACCCCCGTCGATTGGATAAAGGACGCAAGCGCGATGGGCCGACGTGCCTTGGGCTGCCATTCGTTGAGACGTCCAACTAGGCGCTCCGTCGACTTCGATTGAGCAGCGGCACCAACCGGATGAGAGATGCCGAGGACAAGACGGATAGAGCCCTTGCGACGCGGCTCTCTGAGTGTCTACGTGCAGACTCTTCGTCGGAGCTTGTCTAGCTTAGGTGCTTGAGGTTGCAGTGACGGCAGCAGCTCTCAGTCTCGGTGCTCGTCGGCGAAGATTGGTACGTCTGTTCGGATAACCCTCCCGCGATTGGATTTCATCTTCTTGGTGGGGCCATGTTGGCTTGTTTTGAGTGTTGAATCTGGGATCAAACCCCTTATCCAGCCGAACGGTTCTTTTACCAGACGTGGTGATGGGTTCCTACGACCCATCTCGAAGCCTACCCACGGCCCGACGACGGATGCGTACCACACCCACTCATATTCATCCAAACGGCCGGCCATTCCTGGTCTCTGCCGTGTGACTCTGTCTGGTTTCCCACGCCGATCTCTTCGGACCTAGTGACCTCGCACAAATTGGTGCGATGCTGTTTTGAGAAGATCTGGCCGCGATGGACCGACATTTCACAAGCTCTAATAAGCTAACAATCCCAGTCTTCTCGGCCAGACGACCGATTAGTCTAGATTTAGCCGCTATGTACGACATCAAATTGGGATTTTTTTCATATTGATGTTACCTTCAGCTCCAGCCTCGAGAAACTGCCGGCAGACCTCAAAGGCCAAGACACTTGGTCATGTTGAATGGCTGGCGCGCTCATCGTTCCTTGAGACATTCTAGCCCGCTGGGGAATGCCACGCCCCCTCCCCGTCACCTACTACTCCACATTCAAGGTCCAGTCAACGCTTTCTCCAGGTCAGTTTTCTATCTCTTGCACCCACATCCCGCATCACGTTGGCAACTGAACCAGAAGGCTTACGTACGCACCGTCCCACAATGGCCCAAGCTTGTTACTTCCACGACTCAACACTGAGACCTGACGATGCCGGCGCATCAGCCCTTTGTGTCTAGTCGCTTCGATCCACTGCGTCTCCTCTTTCTTGCGGTCATGGTCAGGCTCGAAACAAAGATTCCGGCGAGGAAAAGGGCTCAATTGGCGAAGCTGCCTCGGTTTCGCTTTGCTGAAGCGTCTCACCTGCATCGCCCGTGTTGTTATGCGCGTTGGAGTGCAACCGTGATCAAATTAGCAAGAACGACATAGGTGACAGTCTGATATGGGTCGTCTATTCTACAGGAGATGACGCCATCACAATGGGATTCACCAACTCATACGAGTCTTCTGACCCAGGACCGAGACCTGTGCTTCATTACTCGGGTTCCGTGTAGGGCTCGGCCTTCCTGGGTTGCTCAATCGGTCGCCGATCCGCGTGGAATGCTCCAGACTGACAGTTCTTGTTAAACAAGACGGCTTGATGTAGGCGTGCATATACCCGTCAAGACGAGGTCCTTTGGGAGATGCAGAGACTTGGGAAACTGTCACCTGCTCCCATAGAAAACCACTCGATCCGACACCTCTTTATCGGAGATATGCTGACAGGCATTTCAAGTCACCCGTCATTCCGTCTCCGGGCCTCATACCGCATACCTGGGATTTGTGTGCAAAGTTCGGCAGAGGTTAAGCCATGTAACCCGGGAGGGGGAATCTATGTACGCATCTGCAACTCGACGAGGGGAGCAATTCCGATTCGCACCCGGGTAAGTGAGCGGATCGCAGAGGTCATGTTCAGAGCTGCGACGAGCCTAAAGCAAATGCTTAAGGGGGCAACCCGGCAGGGCATCTGCAAGTCGCGTGTGGACGCATGTGGCTTGTGGGGGAGGACGAGGCAGATCCTTCCACGCTGACTGGCGGCGAGGATTGATATCCTGTGGCTCGCCTCTTCCCTCTCCTCTCATTCTGTGACGCCCGAGACGGAATGTTTACGCTCAGGTTCTGATCAAGGAGTCGTCCAGCAGCAGCAGCTGACGTTGTACGTACCAGCTGCCTCCTTTCTGTCCCTTGTTCCTCTAGTCAGGTCAGGCCTCGCGCTGTCGTGGTTTGCGCAAACCAGGATGTCCTTCAGCTGGTAGGTATGTAACACAAGTTGGGAGAGACACCTGTCGGAAATCTATTTTGGTTATTAAACCGCTCCACCATGAGAGGAGAGATGGCACAGGAGCTTACGTCTCCCCGTCCCAGAAGGGCATGGGAAACGGAAGCCCCATGTTCCTCTGCGGCTCCCAATAGGCCACGGGAATTAAAAGGCTACAGAATTAGGCTCACGCCGACTTGCCCGACCGCCGAAGACTGAAGCAGAAACGGGCCACGGCCAACAGCTAGAGCGAGCCGCTCCTTCGGAGATGGAGACACCCCTTGTCGATGGCAGCGGAGGGGCAATCGGAGCAGCGGGGGGGCCGGCATAGAGAGTACATATTCGCATGTACATGTATGGAGTACAAGCGAGACGCGAGTTCGGAGGCTTGCGTGCCCTTGCAATTTCGCCATTGGCCACTTGTCCCTATGCAAGCGCGACAGGGAGAGAGGGGAGAGGAGAGAGGAGGGGTCAGCCTTTCATTCATTTGCCGCGTCGACGGAGCCACGCAGCATTGGGCTGGGGGGGGAGCTACCGACAGCTCGTTGACGGAGAAGCGACCGTGCCTGGATGAGTGTACGGATATCCGTCAGTCTTCAGGCTACCCTGGGCGTGGCCTGCGAGACACCATGGAGTCCATGGACATGGCATGGCACGATGCTCCGTCCAGAGGCGTGATGACACTGGACGAGGGGCGCTAGTGTTACCCCAGTTGACGACGCAAGCTTGCGGAAGACTCCAGGGCTTCTCATTAGCCACGGGCCACGGCCTTGGACTTGGCAGATGACGGGCGGAAACGATAGGGATCCTTCGGGAGTGGGCCAGGCTTGAACTGCATGCGACAGGACGAAGAAAATGCGTCTTCGTACGTACGAAGGAGGTACAGTACGGACGACGACCCAACAACGTCCGACAGGTGTTAGTTCCGGGGCTAACATTGGTGGCAGACTAGGTAAGCGCTGACAAGGCCTTGGACGAGGGGAAAAGGTCGGCCGTCGGAAGCAGCCAGCGGCCGTTCGCTGTCACGTCTTGACTTTATTGTGCGGGCGGCGGATGCGCCACCATGCGTGACCCTGGCGTGGTACGCGGCTGGTGTGAGGGGGGGGAGCGAGGGAGGGGTTGGGACAGGGCGGAACACGCTGCGAGCGACTGCATGCGTGCTCCGGCTCCGAGAGGGAGGCAGGCGCATGGCTGTTTGTGTTGCTCGCGGTATCACCAAGCCGTCCGTGGTGGTGGTGATTTGGGCAGTGGTGATCTGGGACATGGTGTTTTGGTGTTTTGGATACCTTTGCTAGAGCCCTCTCACTAGGCTCGCCGCTCTCCGAGTCGACAACGGGCGGAAGCTCCCGAAGTCGAGCTCATTGGACGGAACAACCAGCAACGTGCCCGAGGCCGATGAGGCTCGCACGGAAGCGCAAATTCCTTCTCTCGAGTCGACGAGTTCGGTATTCCGGGGAAATAAAGAAGGGAATTTCCACCGCCAATCCCCTGGACCGTTACTTGGGTTTCACATCCATACAGCTTCGACCGAGCTTCCCCTTGCCATCAGCCGACTTTTTCGACATCATCCGACCAAGTGCGGCATCGTCAGAGCCACCCCGACAAGTTTTTGGTTCCGAGACTCGAATTCCGAGCCGCTCACCATCAAGCTCGGCAACAAAGCAACCATGTGCAGGACGCCGCTGCACGACTTCCTCGTGGCCCTGCCCAAGGTCGAGCAGCACCTCCACATCGAGGGCACCCTCGAGCCGGAGCTGCTCTTCGAGCTGGCCGAGAAGAACGGGGTGCCGCTCCCGGACGACGCCGCCTACGCGTCGCCGGCCGCCCTGCGCGAGCGCTACGCCGACTTTTCGTGCCTGGACGACTTTCTCGGCTACTACTACCTCGGCGTGGGCGTGCTCGTCACCGCGGGCGACTTTGAGACGCTCGCCTGGGCGTACCTGCAGCGCGCCGCCCGCGACCGGGTCCGTCACGCCGAGATCTTCTTCGACCCCCAGGCGCACACGGCCCGCGGCGTCGCCTACGAGACCGTCGTCGCCGGCCTGGCCGCGGCCAAGCGGCGCGCCGGAGCCGAGCTGCCCGGCCTGACCGTCGAGTTCATCGTCTGCATCCTGCGCCACCTGCCCGTCGCCCAGTCGCACGCCCTCGTCGACACGCTGCTGGAGAGCGGCCACCTGACCGACGGCACCCTCGCCGGCTTCGGCATGGTGTCGAGCGAGCGCGCCTTCCCGCCGGAGCTCTTCGTCGGCGTCTACTCCCGCGTCGCCGCCACGGGCACCCGCCTGACTTCGCACGCCGGCGAGGAGGCCCCCGCGAGCTTCATCCGCGCCTCGCTCGACCAGCTGGGCGTCGAGCGCATCGACCACGGCCTCGCCGCCGCCCGGGACCCGGCCCTCCTCGCCGAGCTGGCCGCCAACCGCACGCTGCTGACGCTCTGCCCGTGGTCCAACGTGGCGCTGCGCAACCTGCCCACGCTGGCCGACGCCCCCGTCCGCGTCTTTTTGGAAGCGGGCGTGCGCTTCAGCATCAACAGCGACGACCCGGCCTACTTTGGCGCCTACGTCGGGGAAGTGTGCTGTCGCGTGCAGGAGACGTTTGGCCTGGCCGTCGAGGACTGGGACTGGATCGTGCGCGGGGCCGTGGAGGAGAGCTGGTGTTCCGAGGAGCGCAAGGGCGAGATTCTGGCCGAGTTGGATGAGGTTGTTGCGAGGTTCAAGGCTGTCGAGGTCTGAAGGGGGGAAGGAAAGGGGGGGTGATGGACTAACTAACCAAGCGGGCATAAGCGTTGAGCGGAGATGTGACATTTGTCACGATTGATGGAGGATATACGGACAAAGACATAAAGACGGAGTCATCAGGTGTTGGTAAAGCTAGTCATCTAATCCGTCATCATCTGTAATATTCAGTCCATAAGAGCCCCCCCCCCCCCTTTACCTCCCTGGACCGGAACCAGTCCGCTTCGTTACTCCCGTCTCTCCCTTACCACGCCCAATCTACCATGTCTCCCAACCGATTTATAGCACGAAAGAGTTCACTCCGGAAAGAAACAAGCCCACACACCACCGCATGCTAAACCATGTCCAGGCCTGCTCCTCGAGGTATGCGATTAAGCCCAGCCGCCGGTAGGGAGCCCTTAGTCTGCGCTCGTGTCCATGGCATCGGCCTTGAGCTTCTCCTTGGCCGCCTGCACACGCTCTTCGCGCCACTTTGCAACCTTCTCCTTCAGCTCCGTCTGCGGGATGGCGTCGTCAATCGTCATGGGCTGTCGCGTAAAGGGGTCCTTGGGATCCGAGAGGAGATGCTGGACGATGGTGGAGCGATCGACAATGTGCCTGCTGGGCAAGAGGACGGGATCCTCCATGAGGGAGCCCATGATGGGGTCCTCAAACTCCGCCGGGATGTCGCCCAGTTCCAGCTCCGCCTGGTCGATGAGAATCTTGGCGTCGACGAACTTTGCCTGGAGCGCATCCCACCGAGCGACGTCGGCCACGTCCTTATGATGCTTCTTGAGCAAGATTTTTGAGACGCGGTCAAGGACCTCGGGCTTGAAAGAACGCCCATCGGCGGCGACGGCCTCAATGAAGACAGAAGAACTGCCGAGGTTGAGGTAGATGTCGACAATGTCGGCAATGAGCTGGATGGGCCGGAAATGGTACTTGTCCTTGTTGGCCACGCCGAGCTCGGCATTGGCCTTCTTCCCAGCCAGCGTCTCCAAGTTGTAGTTCAGCATGCTGGCAAGTCGGGAGACGATTTCGGGCATGGTAAAGGCCTCGCCCATGGCCTCGGTGAAGAGCTTCATCATCTCGAGCGTCTCGTTGGCGAGCTGCATGAACGAGGTGGCTTGATTCGCCAACGTTGAGTGTTCCTCCTCTTTCTTCTGGCGGTCATCGGCCGAGAGGGACTGGTCCTCCAATTGCTTCTCAAGCGCTCGGATCTTTGGGAACTTGGTAAGTGCCTCATCCAGCACATAGGTCGCATCGTTCAGCAACATGTTGACGAACTGGACAAAGAACTGCTTGTTCACTCTGACAAGTCATTAGCGGACAATTCGATGCACCAAGCACCCATCAACTTACTTGCTCTCCTGCGTCAACTGTCTCTTGTAGTGGTCATTGACCCAGACGCACTTTATGACCTGGAAGATTTCGTATCGAATGTTGAACTTGTCGTAAAAGGCAGAGTCGGCCCCGGTCGACTCACACTCAATGTAGAACTTCATCAACGCATGCAGCAGGTGGTCGTTCGCAAACTGAGATGCGATGAGCTGGTCGCCAAGCACACCACGCTTTAGGTGCATGAATGGCCATGTGCCAGAGAAGAGTAGTGATACCAATGAAGACTTCAGGTAGGGGTTCTTGATATACTCGGTCGAGCGGAGGAATGTGATGCAGAGGGCAATCATCTCATCCCCTACTGCACTCGGGAGGATGTTTGCCAGGAATCTATCGGCGCGTAAGCAATTTGGAAGCCCAGTCCAAAATCACCCAACTTACCTGAAGATGAACTTGAAGTTGTCCACGATGTTCTGGAGGCAGTACTCTGGCAGACAAGCAAAGGCGTCCATCTTCTCGTCGGGTAGTGGGAGTCTAGACCGTTAGTCAATGTACTTTGCCAGTTTTGGCAGACACATACTTGATCTCGTCAGACTCGGCGCCAGGCTTATACTTCGACCGAGTCACCAAACGAAGCAGCCAGACAGCAACGTATCGCATGAATCTCAAAGATGTGCTCTGCATTCGCTCATCTAAAAGAACGCCCTCGATCGCATACTTCATCCCAATCGTCTTTTCCAAAGCATTGGTATGTCGCTTGAGGGTTTCTTCAAAGAGGCGCAGCTGATGGGGGACATTAACCACCTTGGGCCGTTCTGCTTCCATCGCCTTCAAGTGCTTCTCCAGGTACTTGATGTCGCGGTCGATGTTTTTAAGCTGCGAGTTGCAAGCCTCGCTTCCATAGTGATGAGCCGCGAGGGTCAAGAAGAAGGCTCCTGAGATGAAGTTTGGCTCGCCCGGCAACGTCTTGGAGTAGTATTCGTCCGAGTACGATTGATCAGCATTCAGCTTCGTCTCATCCTTGATGTCAACACGAGGGCTTTTCCGGAAATAGTCATTGTCAATCTTCTCGATCTTGCTGAAGTCGTTATCCATAAAAGGCTCGCAGAACCTGTCGAGAACCGCAGTCACATTGATCATGAAACCGTTCGAGGCAACTTCCCTAGGGTCAACCTGGAGGGCTCTTCGTTTGTGATTCGTGTTCATGATGTAGGCGAACCAGTTCAGAGTTCGGTTTCGCGTTTCTGGACCAGCTCGGATGAAGGCATTCGCGATGTTGAACAGATCATCCTGGTGAGTCCGGATCACCATACGCAAGGCATCTTGGGAATTGCGGATTCTAGCCTTGTCCAAGGTGCGGGGGTCAGGGAAGAAGGTCTTGATGACCTCGGATTGTAGGGGGGAGATTCGGAAGAAGGGCCCGAGAAGGGTGTGCTTCTCGACGCCAGGGGCAGACTGGGCCATGTTGAAAGCAGGGTGCTTTGCCACATTGGCCATGAGCGCAGGGAATCGCGTGTAAGTCAAGAGGGCCTACAAGGGTATGTCAGATCTCACCCGCAGCTTTGTGGGGTCGAGGTTCGCATACCTGGACGCATGGCTTATATTCGTCATTCATGGACATTTGACTCAACTTGGTGCTGATGTGCACCATTGCGTTGGTGAAGATGGCAGGAATTGCTTCATCCTCATCGAATCTCTTGATGGCCTCCCGAATGAAATCGAAACATAGCCCCTCCTCGGTCTGCACTCCCTTGAGGAGAAAGGGGACAATGGTGTCGTGGTCAGGGTTGGGGTCGCGACTATAGAAGGGTTAGAGAATCTCTGGTGGCCTCAACAGCATACGCACCCATAAAGATCCGGCATGGTGAGGGCAAAGAGGCAGCTGCTCATGGTCAATCGCTTCGCTTCCTCGTGCACCTCATGCCTTGGGCCATCGGTCGCCTTCGACATGGTAGCTGATTTCACGGCTCGCTTCCAACAGGGCAGGAGATACTGCATGAGGGGCTTTTCCAAGGGCCATGCATGCAGAGCTTCCATGAGGGCCTGGTCTAGGTTGCCGACGGAGAGCTTCAAAGGCTCGTCCGATTCGTTGAGCTCCTCGTTGAGGCTCGGAAGGAAGGCCAGGCGATGGCTATGGCCGTCTGTCATGACATGGGGGTTGACGGTGATGTGAAAGATGTGGGACAGAATTCGATTGGCGTAGTCTTCGTCGGAATCGGGCTGGGCGCTCGTCGTGCGCTGAGAAGGTCGTTCCGCTGATACGCCATCGTCAATCTCCGAAGCCAGCCTCTTGCGAGGGGGACGGGAGCTACCTGTTGAGCCTGCGGGCTCCGATTTTCTGCCACCTTCCTTGACACCGAGCTTGGTGAAGGGGTTGGAACTCGAGCCTGCGGCTGCGGCTGGAGTGATGTTGATCTTGGGCCGCGACGAGTCGGCGGCGGCATCGGTCTGGGTCTTGGGTATGGGCGGGCGGGAGGGAGTCGAGGAGTCGGCTTCGGGCGCTTTGGGCTCTTCGGGTTTGGGTGTTGCGGGTGTTGATGTTCCGAGCTTTGCAAGACGTCTTGCTCGGATCTGGATGACGGTGTTAATAACAGTGGACGGCTCCGGACAGCGCACGAGGGCAACTTGCCTGCTCCATCTTCTCCTTGTCTGGGGCATCGCCTCCAGTCCAGGAGGGCTGGTCGTTGTTGTCCATGCCGGGCGCGTCTTCCAGGGGGTCGATGGAGGTGAGGATGGCAAACAAATCTGGTGTGGAAAGGTGCAGGCGATGGAGATGGCGATGGCAAGGCTGACGTTGAATGCCGGAGGGTTTGGGTGATGATGACCGAGCCTACAGCGGAGTAGAGCTGTTGGCGAGTTGGTAGCGTGGAGTCTTGGGCGAACGGCCCATGGGATGAGGTAGACAGGTGGGGGTTGGCCCAGTCCCTGAGGCTTGGGCGACGCGGGGCGGTGAGGCTGCTGTGATTCAGCGGGCGACCCTTCTGTGGCGCTGGAGCCTGGGCCGTCCACGGGCGATTCAAGACGGGAGCTAATGGCGTCGGGTGCGATTCTGCCTGGCACGAGGAGTTTGTGTCAGGATGGAATGGAATAGAATGCGACGGATCTCTGGAGGTTGAGAAGATGTGTATCCGTAGATGTGAAAACTAAAATACGTGACGAGATGGAGGTGCTCAGGCAAACTCCGCACTCTCGCCTGCCAGTCTTCTTGCCTGCAACTGAAAGTCCGCCACAGTTTCTGCCATCTCCTCCTCCGGATGCTCGGATTTCTAAGCGGGACGCCCATTGGTACGTGAGGCATCCAGACAGCTTCACCCAAACGCAACCTTATTCAGATTGTTGAGTCAATCGACTAGAAAGGCAATTAAGGGGTGCACTGAACCAGTCATCAATATACCATCATTCCGGCTGCTGGTCGCACTCGTCAACGAGTGTTGCACTCCTACCTGCACCCATTTGTTTTCCCAGACCGCTCTATACCATCAGTTCCTACCGTAGGCCAAACATATCAAACGCCAGAGTACTCATCAGACGCCAATTGAAGTTGTGGAACATATACCACGCAACACCAGTCCTTCACAGTCGCGGAACATTCGTCTCCTGACTGCTTGACCGCCGACGCTCCGGGGGTAAATGGACGGCTTCTACGGAGCCCTCCCGTCGCATGGTTGAAGATCCCGAATTGTTTGCCGCTCGGATTCGTCCCTCTTCACGACTCCGATTCAGGAGCCAGTTGACGTGCATCCTGATCATGTTGATGTTATTCCGAAGCTCCGTGACCTCTTCCCGAATCGGCATCACCTGGTTCATGGTCCACATGCTCTGTCGTGCCTCCAGATGTGTCAGGTTCTGATGGACTTCCTCAAAGCCAGCGTCCAGGTCCAGCATTGTGCGACTATCTCCTCCTGCTGAATCAGTCCCCCTCCGACGATCTACCGTTGCTGTAACCTCGCTGATTCTCTTCTGTGTCTCGTCTTGACGGGCATTCAGCTGTTGAATTTGCACCCCGAGATCAGAATATGACTGGATCAGCTCTCGCTGGGTCCGAATGATGATGCCAGAAGGCGTATCGGGGTGAAAGGCACACGCAAGAGTGACATGTGAGTTCATGGTCCCGCGCATTAAGCGTACCGGACAGCCCAGGTCTTGATATGGACACGCGACGACAGTCCCGTCGCAGTCAACCTCTTGGTGGGTGTTCATCTGACCCCGACGAACCAGTTTCCAACAAGCTTCACATCGGGTCTGACTCTTGGGGCAGGAAAGCATGTGGAGTTGTTTGTCGGGCGCCTCGATTCTCATATGGCATCGGGTGCAGGGAATCTGATAATGAGGACAATCGTCATCAGTTGGCTTTGAACGTAATCTTTTGTCACAGTCGGCTCCGGGACAAGTAAAGTCTCTAAAGCGACACTCGGTTGTTGCATGGACCTCTACCACGTCGCGTCGCACTTCCTCCTTGCAGCCTCGTCCATAATATGGGCACTTGACCATCAAGTTGTTAAGTTGTGTGCGAACCAATCGCGCGGCGCTGAAGCAATTCGGCCACGTCAAGGGTTCGCGATCGATGGGGCAGGCGGTGCCGGACGGGCTCGAATGTATGCTCTGGCGCAAGCAGCGGTAACAAAAAGTATGGTCACATGGAGTTGTGACGGGGTCGACGAGAGGATCGTGGCATATAGGGCAAAGCAGATTGACATCCGGGTCCTTCACGTACGTCAAAGAGTACATGTCGAAGATGCAATCGCCGCCGTATCGTTTCGGGATATCTAAAGACGAAGGGTGTGGTGGGAGGAGAGGTCCGGAACGGCGATCGGAGACGACATTGGGAATGACGATTCCCGACGCGCGAGACGTATCCATGCTTGATCGTTCAAGAGGCAGCTGTCGCGTCTGTTGAACAATGTGCGCGCCGCCATGGAGGGTATCGGGGGAAGATGTACGCATAAGACTGGTGATAAGGTCGGGGGTATGGGTCGTGTGGAGGCTCCGGCGAGCAAGGCGACGCATCGAGTTGGGCGAAGGGGGGAGCTCATCGTCGCTGGATTCGAGAGCTGCAGCTTCCAGAGGAAGGCCCTGAGCAAGTCGACGGAGCTCTTCGGTCGTGGGGATGTAATTAGTCGACATTATGAGACGAGTCGCTGGATGGTTCGATCAGATGTAGGAGGGATGGAGCGGTGCAGACGGTTCGTCGGAGTCGGCGAAACTTGGAGTTGAGATCATCGGGGCGAATGGCCTGTGAGAGGGGTCGAGTTAAGCGTCGGGATGATACCGAGGGGTCGCCATGAAGAACCATGACGAATGGAGGGACGAATGGTTAGTGTCGTAAATGGGGTGATAAGAATTGCCGAGACCAGTACACGGAGTGCGAAACACGACACGACAGGAACAGCGCAAAAACGGGGGCTGCCACTCCAAGTGTTTTGGCCAGCCACAAATGTGTGTCAAGTTGGCTGTGCGTGATTCTACCAGCTTGTCTCCTGTCGTCATCCTGACTCTCAACTGAGTGGTCTTGGGTAGTAGGTACATACTGGAAGGACTGAAGCCGTGAAAAATCATGTTGGTTTACCCCAGTGGTTGGCAATTAAGGCAGTTCCATGTCATTAGAGCCCGTTGACAGTGCGAAACGTTTACCCGGGTGTGAAAGTTGCCTTTTTCCTTCATGTCCGCTCCTTCCCCAAATGCTGCATACACATCAGGTGCGAAGGCAGCGGCTTCCTAATTAGTAGTTTTCGCTTTCAACTCCTTCCACATGACAAGCACAAAGCACTAGAGATAATTCCTACTTATCAATCCATTTCCTTAAATTTCAACCGATACCCACACACCCTCTTCATTCTCAGAGCACTCTCGTCTCCTCCATCCGCTTGTTTACGGCTCATGGTTTGCGCGCCTTACAGCCTGCGCCTTCCTGCCCAGACCTTCCCCTCAGAATGCGGCTCTGTGTGGAGGACAGCAGAGCCAAAGTGCCTCAAACTGCTGACGTGGCGGCACTTCTGCCCGCGGGCCTCGTTTCTTCGACGCATTCCCATTGTACGTACAAGGTTGTGTCATGCGGCCAGCCACTCTGAAGTATTCGCACGCACCTGGACTCAAGCTGCTTTTCAAGCGACACCTCCTCCGGATGTGACCCCCATGGCTAGATTCATGACTGCTGCTTTAGTGATGGATGCCTAGAAAGTCGACGGCTGTTGCTTATGCAGCGCCGTCGAATGAAGAGGTTGAGGCCCATGATGCATCCCACCCGATCCCTTCCGCCTATCGTATCGATCGGAACACCGTCAGCACAAAGAGTCATTCTGGTCACAGCACCTCGGGATCGTCACCCTGTTTGGCTTTGGTGCATTCCCATTGCCTCAGGTCTACGTCACATGTCCCGGTTTCATGCAGTTGATTCCTTCTCGCGAGATAGCGTCCATCACCAGATTCCTAAGCCTCACATGTTGACCCGCACCTGCTTGCACTGCTTGCTCTCGATCTGTTAAAGCGGCGACTCACTTGGCGTTGCTAATTCTCCTGCTGTGAAACACTCCATTCTTCCGCGGAGACGTCTCGGGACTCAGGCCAGACTATATAGGTTCCCGTCATGTCCAGCCTCGCCTGCGACATTTCCTTGCTTGTCTTAAGACTCTTAGGTTCAACAGCATATCGCCATCATGGAACCTCCTGCGTACCCGCCTCCAAGGGCAAAGGCCAAACCTCCTCCCACCCCTCAGGCTTTGGTGTCCAAGTTCTGGTCCAAGTACCATGACAAGTCGCCCAGCAGGGTCACCTCCATCTTTCCTCGTAGCCTGTACGCGCCTCTTCTCCCCAACACCAATGTCTCGCAATTTCGAGCTCGAAATGCCACCTCGAGCTATGAAGAGGCTCGTGCCGACTGCCGTGCTCGAGTCCGCGCCATCGTCACCGAGTGTGAACGTACCAACTCCAAGTTTACCGACCCGGATTTCGACATCGAAGCCGATTTCCTCTACGGGATGAATAATTGTCTCTTCGGTCTGCGTAGGGAGCTCTTACCGGATGATGACGATGACGATGATGAGAAGCGACGAGACAGGGTTCTTCCTTGGCAAGTCGAGATGTCTCTTGACACATTGCACAGCATGTTGGGGAACGAGAGGCTCCAGATCGACCTCGGTAAATTTCGCCAGTCCATCGACAAATTCCCGTTCCTATCCGAAGCAGCTCGGCGCACGCCTGGATCTGTCCATCGTCTGCCCTGGATATTCGAGAATCCGCAGTTCACCGTGGACGGCTTCTCGAGCACCGATATCAAGCAAGGGGCAACCGGGAACTGCTGGTGGTTGGCGGCTTTGGCCACTATCGCTCACCGGAAAGATCTCATGAATAAGATCTGTGTCGAACGCGACGAGGAGTGCGGAGTGTACGGCTTCGTCTTCAACCGAGACGGAGAATGGGTTTCAACCGTGGTTGACGACAACTTGTACCTGAAGAATAGCGACTTCGGCTACGAGTCGGACATTTATGACTCGACTGGGAGGAAAGCCCGCCTTCACAAGAAACAGAAGCAGACGGGGTCAGAGGCCCTATATTTCGCTAGGTGCGAAGATGCCAACGAGACTTGGCTTCCTCTGGTTGAGAAGGCTGTAGGTACTTCTGGTACACCCTTGGAAATGGCAATGGGCTAACAAGTGTAGTTTGCAAAGATTCACGGTGACTATGATGCCCTCAATGGTGGCTGGTCCGGTAATGCCGTCGAGGACCTCACGGGTGGCGTAACTACTGTGATTGCCGGCAACAAAGTCCTTCGAAAGGAGCGGCTCTGGCGTGAAATCGCATCATCCGGCACTGAAGAGGGTGAGTTTGTGTTCGGCATCTCCCCTTTTGCACAAACGGCCGACGATAAGAGAAACGGCATCGTGCTTCGCCATGCGTACTCCCTTCTTCGGGCCGTCGAGGTGGAGGATGAGGAGGGGCACAGATTCAAGCTGGTCAAGGTCAGGTGCGTCTTCCTTTCTGTGTGTTGCACACCGTTGTATGCTCACTTGTTTGCAGAAATCCCTGGGGCGAGAAAAACGAAAAGGGGCAGGGCGAATGGCATGGTCCTTGGTCTGATGGGTCTCGCGAGTGGACGCCTTACATGATCCAGAAACTGCGACACAAGTTTGGCGACGATGGCATCTTTTGGATGACGTACGATGACCTCCTCGCCAACTTCAAGTGGATTTACCGAACTCGCCTCTTTGATCAGACATGGACCGTGACCCAGGAGTGGACGAGCATCAGAGTGGCTTGGCTTACGGGATACCTTAAGAAGAAGTTCGTCGTCGAAGTTGGGGAAGCAGGCATGGTTGTCATCGTTCTGTCACAGGCAAGTTCTCCCACCGCGGTGCATGTTTCAGGGTCTAACATGGACTCAGCTCGACAGCAGTTACTTTCGTGACCTCATAGGTGAATACGACTTCAGCCTCCAATTCCTCGTCAGGCCTGTGGGCTCGGAGACGCCGCTTTGCCAGGTTCGATCTGTGCAAAGATGGGACAAGCGTTCCGTCAACTGCGAGCTGAACGTCGAGGCAGGGACCTACGAGGTAATTCCTAACGTCTCGGCCGATCGGTATCAACATCGCCAGACAGTGGAACAGGTGGTCAAACACTATGCCGACGACAATCCAGAAAAGCTACGCCAGGTCGGTTTGCAATACGACCTTGCTCATGCAAAGAGGGGAGTGCTGGACGAAGAAGAGGAGCTGCAGAAGAGGCGGGAACTGGCGAGGAAGAAGAGGCGCAAGCAAAAGAAGAAAGCCAAGCAAGTCAATCATGTCGAGGACGCAATGAGGCGGGTGGAGGATGCCCTCCTGCACATGCGGGTAGAGATCGCTCGGAACGGTTCCGGAGGTGGCGAGAGGAAGGACAAGGACGAACCGAGCACCGACAAGGACAAGGACAAGAAGAAGACAGAAGACTCGGACTCGGGTGCCGAGGTGACGCCTCCCAAGCCAGCACCCGATACATCGCGGGCGGCTCCAGAGTCTCAGGCGAAGGGGGCTGTTGGCATTGAGACAAACGACAAGACAAACGACAAAGAGATTCCGGTCTCGGCGGTGAAGACGACTTTGCAAACCCCGGCAACGCCGCAAAACGACCCCTTGGCCGAAAACGAAGTGCCACACCCCGACTTCCAGGAAGTTCCGGCCAAGGAAGACCCATCCGACCCGGGCTCGGACTCGGACTCGGACTCGACTTCAGACTCCGACTCGGACTTGGACGATATGGATGAGATGGCTGGACCCGAATTCGGCAGGCGAAAGCCGTGGAACGCCGTCTGCGTAGTTGGGCTGCGGGTGTATGCGCAGCACGCCAACATCAAGGTGCGTGTCGAGGAGGACGACGACGAAAAGGCGAGGTCGGACCTCGTCACAAAAGACGGAGACGCCGTGGGACCGACGTCGTGAATGGATCGCCGATGATGAAAGGAGGTCTTGTGCTGTGCTGTGCTGTGCTGTGCTAGGGATTTCGGCATGAACAGGTAAAGTGGTCATTTGGATATGTCACGGAGCAGAAAACTGGAGGAACAGGCTGGGGGTCTGATATCGGACGCGACTCTCTACTCAGACTGGCTGAAGAGCGTGAAACTCCCCTCTTTGCTTAATAAACTGAACAGCTGGTGCCATGATTCCAACCACGTTCCCTCTATTCAACTTCCCAGGTCATTGGATGGCCTTGAGCCCGTCGTTTGGCATAGAGTCGATGGCTTGCCAAGGCGAAACTCTTGTTTATCTCAACCACACTGACGGACCCTTGCAATTAGTTGCTTGGGGGGAGGCTAACCTGGAAGAGCAAGACGTCTTACTCAAGAGAGCAGTGCCTCGGCTTCATCCCAACGGTCAAAGCGGGCCATGTTTATTTCCCACGCGAGGACGGATAAAAAAAGAAGCAAGCATAGGGTTGGCGTTTCCGAAGGGGAGGAGGAATCGTCTGGTTTCAGCCCAGGTGCGTTTCACTGTTAGGAGGACTATCCACAGCGGGCTGCGGTTTCGGTTGCCAGTGCCGAGGGTCTGGGGGGCCTTCTTTGGTGACTTGGCCCAATCCTGGGCAGAGATGATGGGGGTCTGGGAGCGGGAGACGGAGCGCCAATGTTTCGACCAATGCGAGGTTCATCCCATCGGAGAATTCCTCGTAGAGGGGGCCCAAATCACCTCGAGCAAGGGGGGGGAACCCGTCGTCAAGGAGTCGTGCGTGTTTGCTTCTGGGCGTTTTGACGTGTTTCTGGAAACCCAACCGTGGTAAAAGGATTTACTGCTTTGGGAAGACCTTGCGGACGTCGAATAAGATGGTGAGCTGCTTGTCATGACATGCTTGGCGGTTGAGACGAGAGGAACGACGAGGTCGAGCATATAATGATGCTTCGCCCGAGCAATCATGCCAAGTCTTCATCCAGTCCTCATCGCCTTCTCATTCACTTCCACATTCTTTGACTGTTCTCGTTTTCAAACCACCTTCTCTTCTTCTAACCAACTCTTGAACCAACTCTTTCAAAATGCCTTCCCTCTCCCGCACCGTCCTCGTCGCCCTCCTCCCCTTTGTCACGGCCGGTCCCGTGTTCCGCCGCCAGTTCGACATTGGCGACCTCATCGGGTCCGGCAGCGGCAGCAGCGGCAGCAGCGACAGCGGCTTCGGCGGGTCGACGCAGAACGGCCTCTCGGGCGCCTGCAAGGACGTGACGGTCATCTTCGCCCGCGGCACGTCGGAGACGGGCAACGTCGGCACCGTCACGGGCCCGCCCTTCTTCGAGGCCCTCGCCGAAAAGGTCGGCGACGGGAAGCTCGCCGTGCAGGGCGTCGAGTACGCGGCCGACGCGGCGGGCATCGCCGAGATGGGCGACTCGGAGGGGTCCAAGAAGATGTGAGTTTGACAATCTGGATCGATGGTGTCCCTACTGACCCCTTGACAGGGCCAGCTTGGTCCAAGAGGCCTTTTCCAAGTGCCCCGACACGCACGTCGTCGTCTCGGGCTACTCGCAGGGCGCCATGCTCGTGCACAACGCGGCCAAGTCGCTCTCGGCCGACATTACCGGCAAGATCACGGCGGCCGTCACCTTTGGCGATCCCTGTACGTCCCCCCTCGTCCGCTCCCCAGACAATAACGATCGTGCAAATCAAAGTCACTAACACGTATAACCCCCCCTTGCAGTCCAGAAGCAGGCCGTCCAGGGCGTCAGCGCCGACCGCACAAAGGTCTTCTGCCACAGCGGCGACTCGGTGTGCTCGGGCTCGGCCGTCATTACCCAGGCTCACTTGACCTACAGCGAGGATGCCTCTGCCGCGGCCGACTTTGTCGTCAAGTGCATCGGCTGAGAGGGAGGTTTGGTCGTTGAGAGGGTTCGTCGGACTGGGTCTGACGTGGGTGTTTCGTCCGCTGGGACGGTTTTTTTTTTTTTCTTTTGTATAAATCGATTTTGAAAAACATCTAGTTGAAGGGCAAATACACGGACTGTTTGGGCGAGTTTGTGTCTTTCTGGCGGTGTGTTGCATCCAAGATGGAGTTGCTTCCAGGGACCCAACCCCTGCGTTTGGACGTTTGTTTCGACTGCGCTCGAGTCACGATCGGTTCAACGGCGGTAGCAGATATATGGTTCTGGGGTGATTTTGGGCGAGGCACGGCTATATCGAGTGTGCTATTGTTACTGACGTGTGGCTGAGTCTTGAGCCAAGTCGGTACATACTAGACTGAACGCCTCGCCTGAGAGCTACCCTAGAGACCACCATCGTCGGGAACCGGCGACGCCCAGATTGCTTCGGGTTGCCGGGGGGGGGGGGGCATCACGGGAACGACTCTGCCACGTGAAGCAAATAAAAGGAAGCTGGAATCCTTCTAGTGCTTGGGTGCAGACTCACGAGGTGCCTGAAGGTTGTCGCCTTCAGATTGGGTTGCATGGTGCAGGCAACGAAAGACGATGCAACAAGGCGAATATCGACTAACGATGGTGCTCAACTCCAGATTGATTTATACAGATTGGTTCTACTATAACAGTTCTTCCAGTAGCGAACTTGTTCACGAAGAATCCTCACGTGTCCTAAAGCCGCCAGTTCTCCCACCCCTACGTCATTGCTCACCCGCTGAGTCAGCTCCCAGTGTGCGCTTTCACATGTCAGCGTCGCCCAAAGCAAAATCATGTCACGAGTCGTTGTTTCGGCTCCCGTCGAGAGCCGGCCATAGCCTTCTCCATGGGGAAGAATGAGGAGGAACATGGATAGCACATGTTACTTGCGCTTGTTCCTATCCTTGTGGCTTTTTGCTTTTTTTACTTCTTCTCCTTTTCCCGCCGTTGGAGTTCCCTTGTCCTTTGTTCGTCAGTCGTCTCTTGAGACTCAACCCAGATCACATCATCAAGAGATGCAGTAAGCAAGACACAAACACAACTCGTTGACAATTGGCCCGAATCCCCGATTCAAGACCCCTGCCTCTTCTTCCCAACTCAGTTGTCGCCGAGGCACCGCCTCACAGTTGCCTGGCTGTCACTCGTCCTTCGTTCCTTTCATGTGAACACCGTCACGACTGAACCGGGACACACACCGGCCATGATGATTCTCGGTCAACCGGGCCACTTTCTTTACCTTTCCTCATCTGTCTTGCTGAGACTTGTTCTTCTGGCCAGCATCATCGCCTCAACAAGGTCTCCGTTGGAGTCATGATAGACCACGTCCTCGGACGGCCCTCGGCCAAGTCGAGACGCCTTCAGGTGCTTGCCGTCCTCACCTTTTGGACCTGTTACCTCATTAAGTAACTCTTCCCCACGGGGTAAACCCGACATCGGCTAACGTCTGAGCAGGGGTCACCGTCATGGCCCTCCCGGTGCCAAGAGCCTCTCGCGACTCACCACGAAGCGTCTGACGGCGTGGCAAACCGTTGCCCTCACCATGCTGTACCTGTATGCCGCGAGGAACTTCAGTGCCCTCGTCGGCCTCGCGAGCCCAGAGCCCATGGCGAACATGTACGATGCGACCTACTATCGCGCCACTTGGGTCCTGACGGCCCTGGACGCGGGCTTCTGGACCGCCATGAAGATCCGGTCCAAGTGGCTGCGCGATCTGGCGAGCATCGTCTTCTCGGCCTTTTACCTCGTCGCTGCTGAAAAGGCAGACGAAAAGGTCCGCAAAGTCAGGGGCACCCTCACCGTCGACCATCTCCGCGTGGCTTGGAACAAGGGCACGTCGCCGTACCTGAGCTTCTTCCAGGGCCTCATGCGTCCCCGGTTTATGCGATGGCCGCCGAGGCAGCTCCGCATTCCTCGTCCGCCCGACAGCGACTACAAAGAACCCGTCCTTGCCTGGCTGTACTTTGACGGGCCGTTGGCGGACCTGGCTTGCCATGATAGGGTCATCCTGGACATTCCGGGAGGCGGCTTCGTCGCCATGGACCCCAGATGCAACGACGACAAGCTCTTCGCCTGGGCGGCCAAGTCGGGGCTACCAATCTTGAGTCTCGACTACAAGAAAGCCCCCGAGTTCCCGTATCCCTACGCGCTCAACGAATGCTTCGACGTCTATTCCAGCATCATGAACACCAAGGGAAGATGCCTTGGCTTGCCCGGCATCGAGACTCCCAGGGTCATCCTCACCGGAGACAGCGCCGGCGGGAACTTGGCGGTGGCGGCAACTCTGATGATACTCGAGACGAGCAACGTCCATTTCTGTCGATCAAACGGAGCCGAGTTGCCGCCTCCGGATGGTCTCGTCTGTTACTATCCTGCCTTGGATATGAACATTGGCAACTGGATGACGGACGAACAAATGTCCCTGATCAGAGACCGAAGGATGAGGAAGACGAACCGCCCCATCGTGCGGCGCAAGAGCATGCAGTACAAGGTCCTCGTAGGGACGCCTCACCACTCGGATGACGAGGAGGAGTCCTCGCCGCCGTTGCAGACGGAGCCGAGCACAGTCACTACGACGCAGAGCACCCAGGACACAGCCCGAAGTCCCCATCCCGAGTACTCCCACGTCGGGGCACTCAACTTCAGCCATGCCAAGGAGAACGGCACCGCAGCAAAGGAGACGGCTGGCTCGGTGGAGCCGGTGCGGACTCGGCTGGCAACTTCGTCGATGATCTCGTACTTTAACGATCGAGTGCTCACCCCAGAGATGATGCGAGCCATGATCATCTTGTACATCGGCCCGCATTATCGTCCAGATTTCAGCCAGGATTACCTCCTCTGTCCTGTGCTGGCCCCCGAGGCCCTGCTGGTCAACTTTCCGAAAACCTATTTTCTGACCGGAGAACGAGACCCGTTGGTCGATGATACCGTGATATTTGCAGGGCGATTACGTAGAGCCAAGGAGGCCGCCTTCAGATCGTCCATGGGTCGAGACGAGGACGGGAAGGAGGCCGAGTTTGACGATAGAGACGCTGCCGAGGTGATGCTTATCCCCGGAACGTCCCACGGCTTCATGCAGTTCCCGGCGCTGTACCCGCCGGCCTGGAGACACTTTGATCGGAGCGTCGGCTGGTTCGAGCAGCTGTTTGACCACGTCGACGCGATGCGGCTGCGCAACCTCCGGGCCAAGACGGCGGCCATCAACGGCGAAGAGCGACGACAGGTGCGGACCGAGTCGAGCGGCGACGAGGACAGGCCGCTGGAGATTAGCATGACCAAGCTGAGCAGAGGGAGAAGCCTGACGCAGGCCAGCATCCGCGTCGCCAACGGGAACGGCAACGGCAACGTCAACGGGCAGGACGGGGAGAGCGGCAGCGATGTCACGGTGACGCCTCTGCAGCCAAACGGCAAGGGCGGCAGCAAGGCCAAGCGAGAGAAGGGCGTGGGCCTCAGCAAGAGCAAGAGGCTGAACAAGAGCCTGATCAAGCTCAACAGTTCCGACGACTTGCTGGGACGGCGGATGCAAGGGCTGGCGAGTGGGTTGACGGGGTTGGGCGACGACGACTGACGTGTGATTGTTCACCGAGTCGGTGACATGGTGAGATGTGGAAGGGCTCCCATCCAGTGGGTGTGGGATTTGGGAAAATCTCGGCTGGCCCCTTGGTCGTCTCACTCGTCAGCGAGTCTCCTTTGTTGGGGGTCGGGAGCTGCTCTTTTCAGATCTCGGAGACTGGCCTGCGGGCGCGGATATCTTGCCATGGGGCAAAAGTGAGATGTTGTCCCGCGAGAGAGTAGCCTGATGCCGGGTGACGTCGAGAGATGGGCAATTGGCGATGCTTATGCCTGGGAGGGCGGGACGGGGCGCGAAGTGGACACGGCGGGCCATCGGATCGCGATATGTGAGGAGGAGGTGATGATGGGGGAGAAGGATGGGAGTAGAACGGGAGAGGAGAGGAGACGAGTGTACGGGTAGTTACAGGCGGGTACTTGGAAGAGAGACGTTGGCGTCAGCAATGACGATGCAGGGCCCAGGTCCAGAAAGGTAGTTTCTAGTAGTATTGCAGACATTTCCAGCCTACCTATCCGTACTCTCCCGCCCGTGCCGTCCGTCCAGGGGGGGTCGAGTCAAACTGGTGATTTCAGGTGGTGCGTGGATGATGATGGGCTTCTAGAATACTCGGGAGCTTGGTGAAACACGAGCAAGGCGAAGAATGGGAATGTCCCGAAATAGTCAAAGGGGAAGAGAAGAGAGGTACCTGGCAGGCAAAGGTTCGAGAAGAACAGCCGACAGCTTCCGGGGTTGGTGATGACGGCGGCCGTGGCATTGGCTCGGACATGCAGGTCCGGAACGGAGTCGAGCGATGGGAGAGAGAGGAGAGTCATCCATGAATCTTCCAAGTGAAGCATGGTCAAGGGGGGGTGAAATGTCTCCCCGTCCGGAATCTCCCAGGAGCATGCATGGCATCAATGGGAAACAAAGGGCAAGTCCTCGGAGACACCGTGTATACCTGGAGCAAGTTCTGGAATGGAGTCGGTGAGGGTGAGGTGAGGTGAGCCAGCCACCCTTGAGATGCGGTGAGATTTTTTTTGTGAAGTTCATTTCAATGCGACATTGGTTTTCTTGCTCGTTGCCGAGTTATTTTCTTGGGCTGATTCCTCCTCCCTACGCCGCCGCACGCGCCTCTCCTTTTTTTGTCCACGCCGGGGAGTGTGGTTTCTGCCTGTTGTGTCTTGAAGGGCCCGTATTCGTGGGCTTCTCTTTTTTCTTCATCAATGCATCTCGAGACTTCAAGGGGCCCGTTGAATGACATGTAAAGGACCAGGTGAAGCTGTTAAGCCGACAAGTACCGACATGCGTGTGAGACTAATAAGTTGGCCCTGCATGAAGCATGGGCTTTTCATCATCGGGCATTCTTTTTAGGAAAAGGGGCCCCAACCCCCCCCTCCCCGGGGGGTAGCAGCAGCAGCAGTCAGTCCTCTCGGTGACGAGGTGTTGGAGCAAGTCTCGCTGGACGGGTTAATGGGCGGCGAGCGGATGGTGCTTCCGCGGGTGGGCTAATAACCTGGGAAATGCCATGAAAGAAGACTGGAAGAAGGAATCCCCCCCTTGTTTCGAGACGGCGAACCAGTGGAGAGACGACTCCAAAAAAAAAAAAAAACAGAGAGTTGGCCTCGGGGGCGTTGGGAACTTGTTCAGTCCAGGACCCGAGCGAGACCGAAAGAGAGAGAGAGAGAGGGAGAGAGACAGACAGAACAGACAGACAGAGAGAGAGGGCCATGGGCACGTTGATCAGCGACAAGACAGGTCTCGGCCGTCTGACCCGACACGCCACGTCCCTCGGGTCAGGCTATTCGGGGCGAAAGGCACCTCACGGAGAAACCGGGACTCGGGGAGGTTGGGGGTTGGCTTCCGATGTTCCAATCGGTTTGGCGCCCTGGTTGAGGCCCTGCTATGTGTTTTTTTTGGTTTGTTTTGGGGGGTTTTGCCTTCACCGACAAGAGAGTGTATCCGTAGAGGGTGGTAGAGATGGAGGACAAGAGAAGATTGGTGTAGTTTTCGTGTCAACTGGAGATTCCACGTTGTGTCCTCGCCGGATTACAAAGCCACCGCTGCGCTTCCTTGTTGTCTATTGCTGTGGCTACTTCTTGTCTGTTGATGTTGATGTTGATGTTGACCTTCACTCCCATCCAATATCATGCATGCTAATTGGATGCGGGTAACCTCGTAACGAGACCCCCGGAGTTGTCGAGAAAAGGGCCGTTAATGCGAGTCACTCAATTTTCTTACACCGAGGGAAAGGCCTTGTTTGCAGAGAAGGAAAATAGCACCATTTCTCGGAAAAGGAATTAAACGAGAACAAGCACCCAGGTGAGAGAAGGCGGAAGACGTCAAGGTGAGGTACAGTACGGCCAGCAACCCTTGCCCGGTACTGCGGAGAAGAATCCCTGTGATTATTGGGGGTTGGCCGGTGGCATGGGATTTGCTCATGGCCCTTTCTCATCGGCGTGGTGCTTCCTTTGGACGAGTGTGCTTCTGCTGACCGGGCGAGCGAGGGCCCTTTCTCGGTCAACTCGGCAGCACTATGGACAGACAGACACTGAGCACAATGGACGAGGCCCGACTGCTCCCCATTCCTCAGCAAAGGCAACAGCAGCTAACCTCTCTCGCAAAACACCTCGGGCACCTTCCATCGGCCCCTTGCAAGTCGGACGCAGGTGGATCGGCCGCACTGTCCGCCCTCCGGCCGGCAGTCTCCGTGATTGGGCCCCGGTCTGGGAAAGCAAAGGGCAAGCAAAAGAGGATGCATGTTCCTGATGCTGAATTGCTGATGGTGATGATTTGCTTTGCTCTTTTTTACCAGAGCATCGGAAGTGGAGTGTTTCCACCCGACGCGGGAAAAAGGGAAAAAGGGAAAAAGGGAAAATAGGAATAGGGAAAACCTCATCATCACGAACTCATCGTAGCCCGTCGAGTGAGAAATCAGGCATTTTGTCATCTTCTTGTCAGTCATGCAGTGCTTGCTCGTCCCATTGACAGCCGCGGAAGCTGTTATCCCTCAAGGTGTCCCGAGAGGTCAGAAAAATACAAGAAGAAAAAAAAAACCACTGATCAAGGGCCAAAGGAGGTGGGCAAAAAGACTACAGGGGAAAGGTGAATCCGGGAATGCAGGGAGGGAGATCCCGGCGCGATGCAAACAAGTCCCAGCGCGTTGGTACAAGGTGAAGGGAAGTTTGGGGAAACAGGTGATGGGCGAGAGAGGCAATTGCGGGAAGGACGAGGGGGGGGGGGGCGCTACGAGGCGAATTCGAATCATGTCATGTTTGGGATGATGTGAGCTACTGATGAGACGGCAGGCAAAGAGCTCGCTATCAATCGGAGAGAGATGAGACAGATTTTCCTTTTTTTTCCCAGCTTCCCCAGTTGGCCAGGTTGGGCTCAAAGAAGAGCTGTCAAATGGGATGCCATTCCCAGATTCCTAAATTGGAAGCGGGACGAGTTGCTCGATGGTGGCCACTGGGGGGGCTCCAGGGCTGAGATGATGGATACCTGGTACGTAGTTGCGGACATTGAAGGTACGGCGAGACTTGTTGGAGGAGACTTGTTGTTGTTGGGGGTTTGTTGCAAGTTGGTCGTCTTGACGTGATGGCATCTTTCCTGCTCGGCTCTTGACGGCGTAATTCAGGCCGTGGCCGAGGCAGCTTCAGCCTTTGGCGGCGTCCTTGAAGAGATCGAGCCGCCATTTCCCGCCTAGTCTGACTAACCAACCGCTGGACGGCGTCTGCAAGGTCCCGTCCTGTGAGTCCACCAAGGTGAAGGCCCCAGGAGAAGCCCCAGGATCCATAACAACAGCAGTCCGTGGCCGTTCGTGGGCCCTTTTCGGAGACCAGAGGCCGAAAGAGGGCTCGCAAAGCTCGTGATTCTGTTCATGATGGACGTATGAGGAGGCTGGAGATTTGCACGGTTCAAAAGCGGTCATCATGGTCGGCATCAAGACACCGAAGGGAAAGGAAAGGGAAAAAAAAAACAGGGCCTCACTCAGGTGGCTGTCGGCCAGGTGAGCCGACTTGAAGAAGAGGCCGAAAGGGAAAGAAAAAAAAAAGCATCAACGGAAAGGGGGGCGTGTAAGCCGAATGGCGTGTGTTCCACGGTTTCGCTTTTCAGTGGAGTGCGCGTCGTATGTATGTCGGGCCTGCCAGAGCGGTTTGGAGCTGGTTGAGGCTGCGGATGGGAAGCTTCCAGTTGGGCTGTGGGATTGGTTGTTGGTCTTGGTCGGGCTGATGGCCTCGGTCTTGATCAGGAGACGAGGTGAGCGAGGCAATCCAAGGTGAGGCAGCCCGCGGGAGCAACTTGGGCTCTTGCTTGGAAATTCCTTGACGCAACGACCACGCAGGAGCAAACATGTGTCATCTTCCAATGCCCGTTTGATCGGGCAGTGAATTTGCGCGGATATACCCCCAAAAAAAGTAGTCTGTACGCCAGCCCGACGTAGACGCGGCGTACCCAACGCGTGCGTCTCCCCCATCGCAGCGACCTTGGAAGGATGCACAGGCGGTGTCGCCGTGGACCGTCCTAGTGCCCAGACCGAAGACAAGACCCCCTGGACTGGATGGACGGATGGAAAAAAACAGGAAGAAAAAGCACGGGGAGGCTGCGGCCCTGAGCAACTTTGGCCGTGTAAGAGACGGCAACGGGTAGTCGACAGGTACCGTTCCTATATTGTTCAACGTCGACAATGAACTCGCAGTGACAACCGTCGGGCATAGGCTTCCTTTTTTCCCCCCAGGTGAGGCCATTGCCCGGGCTTGCCTTCACCCCTTCCACCCCCCGCCGTCTGTGTCTGTGTCTGTGTCTGTGTCGTGCGTGTCGTGTTGTGTGTGCCATGGCCCTTGAAATCCCCCTTCACCTTATACCTGTACTCCATAGAAGCCATGGAAGCCATGGAAGGGGGAAAAAGTATTTAATATCTCAGCCATCTCGGACCTGGGAATCTCGTTCTTCCCTTGCCACTCTCGCTTCTCTGCATCTCATCAGCTTTGTTGCATCACATCTCCTCCGCACTCGCATCTAGCCCATCTTTTTTCCCGTCTCTTTCCCACACTCTCCGCCTGGATCTGCTCTCCACCTTTTGGTGTTGACCACGTTTTTGATCCTCAGATATCAAACAAGGTCGAGTCCTCTAGGCTGACTCTTGTTGTCGTCTCTCGACTCTTGTCAATTCACCTCTCCTATATTTTGACTCTGTCAATTCGCCTCTCCTACATCTCGACCTTGTCAATTCACCTCTCCCGCCTCATCCACCCTACTACACCCAAAACACCCCAAACCCTCTCCCATCTGCTGCACCACCCATTCATTGGTCGTGCCCTGCATTCCTGTCCTCTCTATACGACACATATTCGGACTTTACGGCACGCTACTCCTGCCGCCACACCCGAGCATCCCGCCTGGCTGATTCGCCCGTTCCAACACGTCATCAAGCTACCCCTCTCTCCTCCGTCACTATGAATACCGTCGAGTCCTCAGAACCCAGCGAGGTTCCCGAACCCATCCCCATCATCGAGACGTCCGACGACGACAACCTCGCGACGCCCCTGGAAGCTCCCAACGGCAACGGCACCACTGCCCTCTCCAAGACCAACGGCTACACAAACGGCCACTCGGCGCCGTCGTACATTGACAGCATGGCTCACCTCTCCGTGGTGCGCGACCGCGACTCGGACGCGTGCTCGGTCCGGTCGACCAGCTCGCGCGCCTCGCGCCGCCCTCAGATGCAGCTCTCCAACTACCAGGACGAGTTCACCACGAGCGTCTACGGCTCGCGCTTCGCCGGCATGGACCTGCCCCGTCACCACATGCCCGAGTGCGAGATGCCGCGCGACATTGCCTACCGCATGATCAAGGATGATTTGAGTCTGGACAACAATCCCATGTTGAAGTGCGCCCTCCTTTGCCTACCCTACCCTCTTATCTGTTCTACATGCTGACTCTCACAGCCTGGCCTCCTTTGTCACCACCTACATGGTACGTTTTCTTCATAGCTCCCCTTGACAGCTTGGCATCCCGCTGTTTCCGGCGACGCCAGCGCTACCCGCAAGGGCGGGCCAGATGCTGCGCGTCGGTGGAGTTGCCAGGCCCAGTTTCACCTGTCGATGGCTTCATCCCGGTAGTTGACGCACTGTATTCAAGAACCTCACTAACAACCCCCCCAGGAAGATGAAGCCGAGAAACTCATGGCCGAGTCCTTTTCCAAAAACTTCATCGACTACGAGGAGTACCCCCAGTCGGCCGACATCCAGAACCGCTGCGTCAACATGATTGGCGACCTCTTCCACGCGCCCGCGGGCACGTCGGTCGGCACGTCCACGGTCGGCTCCTCCGAGGCCATCATGCTCGCGGTGCTGGCCATGAAGAAGAAGTGGAAGAACCGCCGCGTGGCCGAGGGCAAGAGCACCGAGAACCCAAACATTGTCATGTCGTCGGCGGTGCAGGTGTGCTGGGAAAAGGCCACGCGCTACTTTGAGATTGACGAGAAGCTCGTCTACTGCACCAGCGACCGCTACGTCATGGACCCCGACGAGTGCGTCGACCTGTGCGACGACAACACCATTGGCATCTGCTGCATCCTCGGCACCACGTACACGGGCGAGTACGAGGACGTCAAGGCCATCAACGACCTGCTCGTCGAGCGCGGCCTGGACGTGCCCATCCACGTCGACGCGGCCAGCGGCGGCTTCGTCGCGCCCTTTGTCGTGCCCGACCTCGAGTGGGACTTCCGCTGCGAAAAGGTCGTGTCCATCAACGTGTCGGGCCACAAGTACGGCCTCGTCTACCCGGGCGTCGGCTGGGTCATCTGGCGCGCCCCCGAGTACCTCCCGCAGGAGCTCGTCTTCAACATCAACTACCTGGGCGCCGACCAGTCGTCCTTTACCCTCAACTTCTCCAAGGGCGCGTCGCAGGTCATCGGCCAGTACTACCAGCTGATCCGCCTGGGCAAGCACGGCTACCGCGCCATCATGAGCAACCTGACGCGCACCGCCGACTACCTGACGGAGACGCTCGAGTCCAAGGGCTTCGTCATCATGTCGGAGCGGTCCGGCGCCGGGCTCCCGCTCGTGGCCTTCCGCTTCCGCACCGAGGACGAGGGCGGCCCGTCGGAGCGCCACTACGACGAGTTCGCCCTGGCTCACCACCTGCGGTCGCGCGGCTGGGTCGTGCCGGCCTACACCATGGCCCCCAACTCCAACGTCAAGATGCTGCGCGTCGTCGTGCGCGAGGACTTTACCAAGTCGCGCTGCGACTCGCTCATCAACGACATCGTGCTGTGCCTGGGCCTGCTCGACGAGACGGACCGCGAGAGCATCAAGAAGCGCGAGGAGTACATCAAGAAGCACGTTTCCACCGTGGGCAAGGGCGCCCACCCTGTTTACGCCGTGAGTACTCATTACACCGAGCAACGGAAACTATAGCTGACCAAACCCCCGCAGAACGAGACGCACTCTCTCCAGGGCAAGACGGGCAAGACCCACGCCATCTGCTAAGGCGTTTATTAGAGCGGGCGAGGGCGACGAGGGGCGGAAAGGCATCGTGCGCTTAGAATGGCGTCCTAGGGTTCATTAGCTGACAAACGTGTGTGTATCGGTATTTGGGTTTCTTCATACTGGCCCGGCCCCCCTCATGACTTGATCTTTTGGATGAGGCTTCAATGCATTGGCGTTTGTTTACGCTGTTTCTACTGTTTCCGTGACTGTTACGTGACTGTTTCCGTGGCTGTTTCCGTGACCGTCTCCGTGTGTCCATGTGTCCTGTGATGCGTCGGATCGGCGTGACGGCCCAGTGTGCTGTGGACTCGTTGGCTGGCAAATTCGCTCGGCGAGGTCGGCGAGTTTGCATTCGTATAAGACTAAATGGTTGGATTATGCAGTATCGACTTAAGTCCGAGGTCCATACATCGATGCATGACCAACGAGTGTTCAAAGTGCCACGTAAAGTAAACGAAAGCCACGCACATCAGTCAAATCACCTCTACAACCCAAACCAACACGACACCCAAGCCCGGTATTCACAGCTACACATGACACCTTCATGCCAACTTCCCTCCATCCATTAGTCATCCGAAAGTCTTGTCGCCAAGCGACGGCATCCTCGGGAGATCAACAAGAACTCTACCCCTCCAGAGCCCGGGTCGTATCGAAACTATGGACCTTGTTACGGCAGTTTTATCGTGACCTGGGGGGGAAAAGCAGGGATGCAAGTTTGTCATGACGGAATGTATTTGGAGCTTGTGGAGATGGATGAGGCTGGGGTGAGATGTGTCGTGGGCGGAGGCTGGATGAGAGTTGGTTCTTGAGGACGGCTAAGAGATTTCACTCCTACAGAAAGTACAGGGAGTTATTGGGATTGACCCGACAGATCAATAAGTCACCAAGACCCCCCGAGTCCTCCTCCTACTCCTTCTTCTTCTCCAACTCGTCCAGCCAGTGGATATACTTGCCCCCCTTGTCCTCCTCCACCACATCCTCCTCCTCCCCATCCTCGTACTCCCTGGGCCTGCCCCCCTCCACCTTATCCAGGAACCCCCCCTCGTCGAACCCCTCCAGCGCCCACATGTCCCCGTACTCGCCCTTGCCGTTGGGGCATATCGGCGTGCCCCTCCACGCCCGCCCGTACTCCTTCTCGCCGACGCCCTCGACGTGCACCCACGCGGCGCCCCTCGGCCCGCACGTGTCGTTCATGACGGCCTCAAAGGCCTCGTACTCGGCCTCGCCGCAGTAGGCCTCCCCGTCCCGCGGCCACCGCCGGTTGCACACGTACACCATGACCTGCCCGCGCAGCGACAGCTCGACGTGCGCCTTGCGGAACCCAAACGCCGAGCAGTAGTTCCACAGGGACCGCTTGGAAGCCGCGTGGTCGGCGTCGTCGAGCGGCCGCGGCACGTGCCCGTAGCAGCCCCGCGACCGGCGGTCCCCCGGCGGCACGCCGTCGTGGCTCGCGGCGTGGTGGGAGTCGACGCGGAGGGACTCGACCGTCGGCCGCGGCGCGTTCTCGTCGACGACGATGTTGACCTCGCCCGTGCCCCCGTGGCTGCTGCGGCCGACGGGGTGCCAGCGCCTGGCGTGGTGGTTGTTGTTGTTGTTGTTGTAGCGCTGGGCGAAGGGGCTTGGGGGGGTTGTGTATGTGATGTGGTAGTCGCCGTCGGGGAGGTCGGGGGGGACCAGGAAGGCGGTGGAGGCGGAGAGCAGACAGCTGAGCAAGAGGCTCTTCATGACGGTGACGTGAAGATGTTTGGTTGTATCTGTTTGGTTGTTCCGCCAGTCGCTCTGCTTCGATTCTGCCTCGGTAGTTGCTTCGGTCGTTGTGCTCCTCGGTAGTGGAAGGATCAAGGTTGAGATGGGCATGATGCATCAACAATAGGCCAGAGGCATTGCAAACTTTGACTCGCAATAACCAGTCGGTCGGTGCCTTGGAAAAGGACACAGTTCATCAAAGGGGTAGACTTCAACAACGTTGACCCCCGAGCCAACTCTTGACACCGCCTCCAAAACTCGTTGAAAGTAAAATGTTCAGATAAATCATGTCTAGGATCGCTTTTCGTCTACCGTAACAAGTCCACATCCATCCATAGCTTTGCAGCCAACCCCAAATACCGAAAGCGAGCAAAACTCCCCCAAACACACGCCAACACGTCTGGTTCGTCTCATCGCGTAGCTGCAATGGCAGCCTCCAAGACGTCCAGGCCCTGGTTGATCTCCTCGTCGGTAATGGTCAGGCTGGGCACGAAGCGCAGCACGTTTGTGCCGGCCGTGATGACGAGCAGCCCCCGCTCGCGCGCCGCCTTGATGATGGGCGCCGGGTCCTCGGAGAGCTGCAGACCAAGAATCAGTCCGCGCCCGCGCACCTCCTTGATCAGGTCCGGGTACTGCTCCTGCAGCCGGGCGAAGCGGCCCTGGAACACCCGCGACTTGGCCACGACGGACGCCTGCAGCGCCTTGTCCGAGAGCCGGTTGACAATGTAGTGGGCGAGGCGGCACGCGAGCGGGTTGCCGCCGAACGTGGTGCCGTGGTCGCCCACCTTCATCCTGTCGGCCACGTCCTGGGTGACGACGACGGCGCCGATGGGGAACCCGTTGCCCAGCGCCTTGGCCGTGGTGAGGATGTCCGGGTGCGCCTCCTTGGGGAGCTCGCCGTGCGCCCAAAAGGTGCCGGTTCGCGATAGGCCGCACTGGATCTCGTCGTAGATGAGCACCGCGCCCACCTCGCGGCACCGCTTAGCCAGGGCCACGAGGAACTCGTCCGAGGCGGCCACGAGCCCGCCCTCGCCCTGGATGGGCTCGACAATAACGCCGCACGTCTTGTCCGTCACCAGCGCGTCGACGGCGGCCACGTCGTTGTACGTGCCGACCCTGAAGCCGGGCACCATGGGCGCAAACGGCTGCTGGTACTTGGGGTTGGGCGTGGCCGACAGGCTGCCCATGGTGCGGCCGTGGAAGCCGTTCTGGAACGACACCACCTCGAACTTGCCGCCCGACGGGTCGGCCACCTTGCCCGCCTTGCGGGCAAATTTTATGGCGGCCTCGTTGGCCTCGGAGCCCGAGTTGCACACGAAAACGGCGGCGGCCTCGTGCATGGCGCCCGACTCGAGCGTCTTCTCGACCAGCAGCTTGGAGAGGGCGCCGGTCCAGGGGTTGTAGTACAGGTTGGACGCGTGGACGAGGAGCTTGGCCTGGACGAGAGTCAGCGCTATTCTGTGGTCCGGGGGGAGGGGAGAAACGAGACTCGCCTGCTCATTCAAGATCTCGGTAAAGCCAGCGTCGCAGTGACCCAAGCCGTTCACGGCGATGCCGGCGGTAAAGTCGAGATACTTGCGGTCCTCGACGTCCCAGAGCCACGAGCCCTGGCCCCTGACGAAGACGGGCGGCGGGCGGGCGTAGGTGGCGATCATGTAAGGGGCGTGCTCCTTGACGAGGGCGGCGCTCTTGGAGTCGGACGACGGGTCGGCGTTGGGCAGCGTCGCAAAGGTTCGGCGCGCGAGGGCGGCGGCGGGACGGGCGACACCGTGGGAGCAGCTGCTGGTCAGGCGAGCCAATCGGCATCGCGACGGGAGTCGGAGGGCCATGACTTTGAGGGGAGGGAGGGAATTGCCCGCGCGAGAAGAGGGAGGCTCGCTTGTTCGAAGAGGTGGAAAGGTGAAAGAGGTTGGAGAGCTGGCGAGGGTGTCCAGAGCGACGAGGGGCGGGCGTGGAGAATCTTTTGTCTCTTTTTATCGATAACGCTCCGGCATCGCTCGTCGGCCGAGTGCGTCACCTTTTTACACCACATGCAATATGACGAGACGAATGACTGGACTCTCAGTCAATCCAAGGGCGTGCAGGGTTTCTATCGACGCAATATCGCTGTACCGGACCCAATTGACTCACCAGGTTACGAATCCCCTCAAGCTTCCTCGTCATGCCATCGACTTTTGTTGAGAACCCCCACCCCCCCGTGTCCTGCCCTGTCGAGTTGCATTAGATCGAGAGAGCCAAGCTCTGGTTCAGTTTACCATGTCTTGATTGAGTATTCGTACGTGGGATGGTTGAGGCAGGAGAGGCCTATAATGGAAATACCTGCGCGAACCCAATTGAGAGTGAATACCGGCGTCTTGGCCAAGTTCCGAGGACAAAGGTCAACGCCTGGAGCGAGGCTTCGCCAACTTTGTCACGACAGCTACAACTATAACTGTATTCAAAACAATAACAAAAAAAATACATGCATTAGTGTACAGCAAGTGAGCGTGGTCACTACGCTCCCAGAACACCTCGTATCTACCATGGGCCTGTCCCGTTGTCAACCTTCCCGCCCGAGAACCATCCATTCTAGCTCAGCCCACCAGATCACCATCCTTGGTAGCCGATACCTCCCCATATAAGAAAAATGACATGTAAATACCAGCCATGGCAACAAATCGGGACGGCACATGGCTTGTGTCCGTCCTTCGAGCCTTGTGGCGGCGTCTCCGTGATCCTCCTATCCCGACTCCGATGATCACGGCGAGAAAGTAAACCGTCTCTCTGCACCACCCCTTAAACAGCACTGTAACCACCCCGGCTGCCGGTGCCCTGTACAGTGTTGAGCACCCGACGAAGCCAGTCCTTCATGAGGTAGGGAACGTCGCGAAGAGTGTCACTGTGGGGGAGCAGATCCCATCCTCGGGCTCCGTATCGGTTGTAGTTCAACCAGCTAGAAAACACCAAGTACGCGGCGATACCGAGGAAAGCACTAGTTTTGTCAGCATGGCCATGGTCGCACATCAGAAACGAAGCTTACATGAGGATGAACCAGGTGAAGAAGCCCCAGTGGGAGCCGCTGGAATCGCCGTCGTCGCCCTTGTCGTTGTCGCCGCGCTTCTCACAAGCGTATTGGGTATACCACGTCAGGCGCAGGACACCGGCGTCCTTCCCCTTCTCGTAGCTCTCCCAGATGAGGGCAGCACCTTCATTCTTGAGTTGGTGCTCCTTGACGGGCTCGCCTTCGCCGTCCTTGTCGCCATCTTTGCCGCCGTCTTTCTCACCCTCCTTGCCTTCACCCCCCTTCTTCTCATCCTTCTCGTCTCGAAGTCGCAGCTTCGTGCTCTTCTCGTACTTGTCCTCGGATTCCCACTCTCCTTCGGTACCCGTCTTGTTGTGATCGCAGATGAATTCAATGACAGCTCTCTGATCGCGGCCCGTCCTGGTGAGGGGATGCCTGCCACCCTTGAGCACCAATCGGAGACCCTCCTTTTGCGAGTCGCCCGTAGAGTCGCTCGTCTTTAGCCTTGTCGCGGTATAATCGAATGGCGCGCCGCCAAAGTTCTCAAGGTTTCCTGCTATCGCGGTGACGTCCATGATGGTATCGGTCTCGTCCTGCAGGAGGTGGGTGATGGCGCACACTGCGGCCAGTTAGCATGTGACAGGTCCAACGCGGTCGATAAAGCTACCTCGTGTGCCGCTCGGACATGACTGTCCCTTCTTCGACTTCCCGCTCTTGTTGAGTTGGCCGCAGACGTCCAACGTGTATGTCGTGTTGAAGTGCTCGGGAGGATCGGATTTGTAGCGCGTCGTGACGACCGAGTGCGGTCCCTTCAGCTTTGACATGTCAAAACTGTGTCCATCGACCCGGATGTTCTCGCATGTTAGCATAGCCAACGCCGGAAGTGGCGCGGCCAGCAAAGGCAGCAGCAGTGCTGATAATTGAGGTCGGTGCATTGTGAGGACCCAAGGAGGGATGAGGATCGGGGGTGATAAGGTGGATGGTCGACGGCTGTCACAGCCAAGATAAAGGGAGAAGCGGATGGACTGGATCGATGAAAGGTTTCGTCTCGTCGGAGTGAGAAGGCCTTATTGGAACGGGAACTGAAAAGGTCCCTGTGATGCCAAAGGGGTGGATGATGTTGCTGGTCACGTTTGCCTAGAGCTACGGGCTTGAGAGGACATGACCAGCTCCATGGTAGGCGGCTTAGCGGTTGTGTCATCATGCACCGGCAATCGACGGCACGTGACCGATAATACGAGCCGCCCTTCAATTGCAGTCAATCAATGTGCTACACGGATCACGACAGCAAGAAACAATTCAGCACGTCATGTACCAATTAACTGCATACCTCATACTGTTCATACTCCGCATGCCCATATGGGTAAGTACTTATAATCATGACCCAGTCGAGTCCGCGAAATCTCACTCTTTGAACTGTTACAAGGCACGAATCCCTCAACGCCTTGCATAATCATAAACCTCCGAACCGCAAATTGTGAATCCCAACACAAGCATCCGTGAATGATCCCTGTCCTTTGTCGAAAGAACTCCGCGGGTATAAAACAACCGAAGCCCAAACCAAAAACCCCAACTCCAGTCCTCATCTTCGGCCAGTTCGCTATCGTCACATCTTCCCCTGACCTCGTGCCGTTGTGAGTCTTCTCACATGTTTTGATGGCCCATCATGCCATTCATATTCTGCATCTGCTGTTGTTGCATTTGTTGTTGCTGCTGCTGCTGCATCTGTTGCAGTTGCTGCTGCTGCTGCTGTTGCTGCTGCTGCTGCTGCTGCATCAACATCTGCTGTTGCGCGGCTCGCCTTTGAACGAGTGTGTTTTGAAAGCTTTGCTGAGCTTGGATCACCGATTGTTGCTTGAGCTTATCCATAACTTCACTCGGAATATGATCCAAGCCTCCGTACTTAGCTGCAATGCTCTGGATCATCTTCTGATAAAATAACCTTGCTTGAGTCTGGATCTGCACCTGGTAGTTGTTGACGTTCATTTGTTGCTGAGGCTGCTGCGCTTGTTGCTGCTGTCGCTGCTGTTGCTGTTGCTGCTGCGCTTGCTGCTGTGCTTGCTGTTGTTGCGCTTGCTGCTGCATTGCGGCGAAGGCTTGCAGGTTCATATTGTTTCCGTTCATCATGTTGCTGCTGACCTGGCGCTGCATAGGATTGCCCATTTGACCACCGTTCATTCGAACCATCTGCTGCTGGAGCTGAGCCTGCATTGCCGGCGTCATTTGACGCATCTGGTTCCCTTGCATGTTCTGGAGCTGCTGGGCATATTGCTGCGCAAGCTGCTGCTGCGCAAGTTGCTGCTGCTGGTTCACGACTCCCCCTTGCTGTTGTTGTTGCTGTTGCTGCATCATCATTTGACGTTGCATCATTTGCATCATTTGCTGCTGCTGCTGCGGCGACATAGCTTGGGTGTTGATATTACCATTGGCCATGCCATTCTGCATTGCTGCCAGCTGTTGTTGCTGCGCGATGGCTCTTTGCTGAGCTGCCATGTGTTGAATAACTTGCGGACTCGCCTGGCCCGTTTGGTTGCCCATCATCATGGCTTGTGCCTGACCCATCTGCGAGTTTTGAGCCATCATGCTGGGAGGCGGGCTGGCCTGTGTCATGCGAGGAGTAGCCACCATTGCCGGTCGATTGATTGGCGTGCCATGCGTGATTTGAGGCGTAGAATTGGGAAGACGCGGCGTTCCAGAAGGATGGCTTTGTTGGCTTCCGCGAGACGACATGTTATGCGCCATGGGAACAGACATGGCGTGGTTCTGAACAACGGAAGAGGGTCGAGAGGGACTGGCCGCAACGCCCGAATTCGTCTGCTGCATGGGGACGCTTCCCACCATAGGGGAGGACATATTCTGGGGTGTGCCCTGCCTGACCACGGGCGAAGAAGCCGGAGGTTGCGAGATCTGCGCCGGGAAGCGAGACTGCGCCTGTCCCGACATTCCGTTGTTTGAGGCTGAAGGAGTTGCTCCGCCTGGCCCATTGCTCATGCCGTTCGTCATTCCGCCATTTGCCATTGCTCCGTTGGCTACCGGGTGCGCATGCTGGGGTTGCGCAATTGGTTGTCTCTGGGCGTTCTGGTTGTTTGGGGTGGGCGCAGCAGCGCGAGCCTGTCGTTGGGCTTCGATCTGTGCTTGTCGCTGGGCGGCAGCCGCCTCTCTTGCAGCAGCAACTCTGCTACGTTCCTGTTCCGCTTGCGCCCTCTGGGCAGCTTGCGCCTGGGCAGCTTGTGCCTGAGCATTTTGGAGTGCCTCTTGCTGCTGCTGCTGTCTCTGTTGCTGGAGTCGTCGGTCAGTCTCTTGCTGCTTGATCTTCTCTTGTTCCTTCTTCTCCGCGTGCTCGCGTTTGATGTCTTCTATGACCTTGAAACGTTCGAACCTGGGCTCAAATGCTGCAGCGCCAGTCTGAGTATCTCCATCAGCCGCATTGCTAGTTTGGGCTCCTGCCACGTTCGACGACAGCCGCTCATCCGAGACAAGCATGTACCGTTCTTGTTCAGCGGCCGCGGCCTCATCGGCTGCCATTTCGGCCACGGTCCTCTTTCTGGTCTTGGGCTGCGGTGGTGCATCGGAGTGCTTGGGATGCGACAAGAGTTCCAGGAGCGCAATCGTTTCTTCCGCGTTCTTCGTCGGTTCCAGCATCAGGGGGGCGTTCGTGGCCAACAAAATCTGGCCCTCTGCTTCGTAGATATTGCTCCCGTCCAGCTCCGTCTTTTCTCGCTTTTGGCGCTTAGCGGGGGGTGGCATGCTCGCTGCCGTAGGTGTTGGTGGCACCATGGAGATCGGGGTGGGAGGCGGTGCTAGGCCCAAGTCGTGGGCTCCTCGTGGGGTTGAGGCCTTGATATTGAGGTCCATCTGGAGACTTTCGGGAGTAGGGTGCAAGACGACGGTAAACGTCTTGGGCTGGTTGGGTGCCGTGTTGCCCTTCTGTCCGTCGGAGGCAGACGTTGGTAGGGTTTCTTTCTCCTCCGGCTTTTCCTTGACTTCATCTCCTGCTTTGGAGGCGCCATCTGCGCCACCCAAGCTCTCTTTCGGATAAGGGACATACGGAGATGGCGTTAAACATTGGTTGTAGTTGTGAATCGACGATGCCACGATGTTATTTGTCGACGTCGGCTTGACAACGTCCTTGGTCTGCAAGACGGACTTGTGGTCGTGAACTTGGACGATGAGACAGCCGTCGTAGAATGGCACTCCGCCTTCGATGAAGTACGGGATGAGGTCGTGAGGAATGGTATGGGTACGGAGGTGTTCGAGGAAGAGGCGCATTGGTGATTTGTATGGAAACATGCCGTCCTGACTATCGAATCTGAAGTGCGTGGGGTGCATGTGCAGGATGAGTGACGGGGGGGAGCCTGCGTGTTTATTGAGGATGTATTTGTCGGTGACCACTGCCAAAACATTAGGTCGCATGTCTAATTAGAATTGAAACTCGGACGATACCGTATGGTGGGGGTTGGTGATCGTGTCTAGCCATGTCTCCTGCCAGGGACGCTGAGCGAAGCCCGGCACTATTCCTCGAGTTTCGGCCCAAGACGTGTGACGAGGTATCCCGGCGGACTCGGTTCACTGGTCGCACCGTCGACGCGGTAATGGACAGTTCGCTCGCCGAGTGAGGTTGTTTTGCGCTTAATGGGGGCTTCTTTGCCGACATGAGGGGAGAGGGTGAGTTTTTCGCAGAGGTAATCGTTCCATTCGTTTGTATGCCCGCTGGAATGGGGCGTTTGATTTTATTGCCGACATGCTGATGGACGGCGGCTCCCACGGGGGCCATGATGTCTGATGCTGCGCGGTAGCGCAGCAAAGGGTGGTTCTGTCTGTTTTTCCGTATGCACTCGATGACATCCAAATAACCTCGTTATAGCGAAAACATCGATATCGGGCTTGCAATGCGCGACGCGGGTGCCGGGGTGGAATCAGATATCGTCGGGTGTAGTCGCACGTCGCCTAGGGTGATGCGGAGAAGGAAGGGGACAGGTGCGCGGGAGTTGAAGTACGTCGCGGGGTCGGGGGAGATGGATGGAATTCGAAGATTGATGCCGGTGGAATTCGGAACACGGGACTGGCGTCGGAGACTGATCGCGCGATAGATTTGGAGTTTCGATGCTGCGCTTCCACCTGAAGTTGTCGCGGCATCACGAGTGCGGTCCCTGGTCTTATTTAGGACGCATTGATCAGATCACGTGATCGCCCAGATTCATGAAAGGACCCTTCCGGCTCGGTCTGAGCGGACGGGAGGATGAAAACCGTTAAAGGTAAATGAAGTGAGCAAAAAATCATATTTCCAATGTACGTCTCATATACTAAAGCAATGGGCATCATGGTATCTTTCCCCAGAAAGGCCAAGTTGGCCCTTACTCCTGGCCCTGAACCCGACGCGCCCAGTCATCGTTCACGCGCATTCCATCCACGACAATTATGCCACGGCCTCTACCAACACGCTCCGGTCGCTGCCACCAAACCTCAGTCTTTCCAGCCCTCTCGGCTTCTGACTCACTATCCGCAAGACCGCCAGATCCGCCATCAGCTCCAACAACGAGGATGACGTCATGTCGAAGCCAGGTCTGAAGGCTAGTAATAATGCTGCCATCCTCTCCGGAAAGAGATTCCTGGAGATAAATGACTTCGGGCTGCAGGTGACGAAGAATGTGAACGTGGCCGTTGGGAGTGGTGAAGGGCAGGACCATAGTCTCCTTCTCGACGAGTCCCAAGGCCTCCGAGTAGACCGCGTTGAACGCGGGGTTAGAAGATGACCTGGCAATGGTGAGCAGGTATCCCCGAGTTCGGTTACTTGAACGTACAGTGGGTTCTTTGACTCCTCGCCAGGGGTAGCTTGATCGTGTCCAATGTTAGAAAATGAAGAGCTGAGCGAAGGAGGCGGAAGGTTACTGGTTGCAGTATCCGTCGCCGTATCCTTCACTCCGGGGGCATAAATCAAGACAAACAACTTGATCTTGGAGAAATCAGTGTGACGGGGGATGTGTGTTAGGATAGACTAGCATTTCTCGTTAGCAAGGAGACGTTTGAATCATTCTGGTGGTGCACTAACGGCGTGCTCGTGAAAGCCGTCATCTTGGCCAAATGAGCCTTGGGAATCTGCAGAAACAACAATGGCCACCGTCTTTCGCTTCTTGCCGCCAATAGCAGAGGTAGACACGGGCGCCGACGGAGCTCGCTCCTGCCTGGCATCCGCCTCCTCAGACCAAGGGTTGCCCTGCTCGTATGGACCCTTATCCTCCTCGCGAATCGAAGCCAAAGCCTTGCCCACAACAGCGCCGGCTGCTGCCACGCCGGCAGCGACGGTCTTCCCGGTCGAGTCGAAGAACTGCTGCGGGCTGGGAGTGCGTCGCAACATTCGAGAGCTCCATCCAGTAGCGAGAGCGTCATCTTCCGTCAGCTCTACTCCATGAGTTTGTTCGTCGGGTCGCGGCGGTTGCTCGGGAGGCGTCAGGTCTTTCGAGGCTTCTGCTTTATGCTCGCCGCTGTACTCAGCATCGTAGTCGAGACCTGCTTCGTGTTCATCTTCATCTTCGTCCTTCCGCTGGCTCCAGACCCAAGCTGCGACACCGACAGTCGCAACAGTGAGGGTAACAGCAAGCGGCACCCAGTGACTCCAAACTCCTCGTCGCGAACGCGACGATCCGTGATCGGGCGACATTTACGCAGCTCGCTGTCGCATCGCTAGGTGGAGGGGATGGTGCCGGCGGCAACGAGGCAGCGGGCGGGCAGCGATTGGAACCTCGTTCGAGTTGTCGACAAAGATGGGTAGTTGTAACGTGTAGTCGAAGCCGACGTCCTGTCTGTGACAGGCTTCGTCGCAGTGGTGAGGAGCGATTCGCGCTGCCTGTGGGTGTGGCTAGATTCGACTCTTTGTTAAATCGCGGTGGCTGGTTCAGTATCACTATCGTCAACAACAAGGTGGAGCTGAGGTATCACCACCCCCAGCAACCCGCTCAGCTCCTCACCCGAGGTTCCATGTCAGCTCAGGGGTTGATTGGAAAGGGAGGGTGGAGCAACGAATATCCGGGCCGAGGACGCCTGTGCAACACGTGAAGCGAAAGGTGTGGCTGGTGGAGGCTCAGCCACATGTGGACCCGCCCTTATTTTCGAGGTATTGGCGATGCTTTTGTGACTCTTCACATCAAAGTCATGAAAACGACTCACCTTCACTCGGGAATCCGTCAAGACTGATCAATCTCCGGTTGGTCGAACGAACCAGAATTCTCTCCGTACGGCTTCTTTGGAAGTTCTCAGCGCGCATTCCCCAGGGTGCACGCCCACACCAAACTCACAGCTTCGGAATCCGTCATCGCCATGCCCCACGCTGTGTCGATGCCCGCAACTGGGCTTCAAGCCCTCATTCTTTGCGGACCAGGCTCGTCCTTCCCGACCTTCACGTCCAATCCCGATGAGAACCCCAAAGCCCTGCTTCCGATCGCCAACAGGCCGATGGTTTGGTATCCCATCGACTTTTGCTACCGGATGGGCGTCACCAGTGAGTCAACCCCACCATGAACCAGCATCGTCGGTTAGCTCAGATGTTCTACATGGGCTTCGGGTGTTGTCCATGCACGAGCTACCCAGAATAAACCCATTCTTGTACACATGTCCTATCTATCGCGGAACTCTCATGGCCTCTACTTGGACTATGCTGACCCTGGCAGGTATCACCTTGATCTGCCCACCAACCGCTTCGGCAGCCATCACAACCGCTCTCAACACCAACCCTTTCCTGACTGCTCTTCCTTTGCCACGGCCTGATATTCTAGCGCCTGCGGATCTTGACCAGAACACTGGCACAGCGGAAATCCTGCGACTACCAGAGATCAGGGAGTTGGTAACGGGCGACTTCATCGTTCTCCCCTGTGACCTTGTATGCGAGCTTGGGGGCGAAAAGCTCGTCCAGTCATGGATGGTCAAATCCACCAGTCTAACTGACCTGTTGCACACCGAGCGGCTGTCCAACGGCCATCGATCTGCCCACAGCGGAGGACTCGGTGTGTGGTACAACACCAAGGCCACCACCCCAGTCAAGGGCGAGAATACCGATTTCGTTGCAACCGCTCCTCTCGCCCCGTCCAATACCATAGCTCCCAAGGGGTCCTTGTTTGAGAGCCTCTCCGAAGTAGTCTACTCCATTCCCACAGACTCTCTGAACGACCTTACGGAAGAAAGGAAAGGACTGCCGCTCCGACATGGCCTTCTAAGGGCACACCCTCGCATCCGAATGCTCACCACGCACAGAGACGCACACATTTACATCTTTCCTCGATGGGTCCTGGATTTTGTCAAGGAGAACGAGCGCCTGGAAAGCATCGGCGAGGATGTCATTGGATGGTGGGCCAAGGCCGGCTGGCAGTCTGGCTTGGCCCAAAAGCTCAAGATGGGATCGCTTTCCAGCTTTGGCGGCGTCGAAACCCCGGAGGAGGGTTCTGTCGACGGTTCCTCGTCTCCAGTAGACCCCAGTCCCACGACTCATCCCGCCGTAGACACAACCAACTCCGGTCCAGAGTCGAAAGAGACGGGTGCTTCGACAGGGAAACGATCCAAGCTCGACGTGCCACCAATCCTCGCCTACATTCACTCCAGTCAGCCTTCTGCGCCGGTCATCCGCCGCGTAGATACCGCATCGCTACTCTTGGCCATCTCGCTTCAACTTGCGAAGCTGCCTCCCATCGAGGAGACGGGCACGGAAGGGGCATCCCCTTTTGCGCATGCTCGAAAGGTTGCCTATCCAGAGGGCGTGAAGCCCCGTACGACAATCACAAAGCAAGACAGTCTCATTGCAGAGAATGTGACTGTCGAGGAGAAGACATCTATCAAGGAGTGCGTGATTGGAGCCAACTCGCAAATCAACGAGGGAGCAAAGCTGTCCCAATGTCTCCTGATGGAAGGCGTAACCATTGGAAAGGCTTGCAAGCTCACCAGGTGCATTTTGGGAAAGCGATGTGTCATTGGTGCCGGCTCTGTCTTGACCGATTGCGAAGTGCAGGAGAATCTTCTCGTTGAGTATCGAAGTAAGTTTATCTCTAATTAAACAACGGATAAATCCGCTAACCACTATCGCTCTCAGCTGAGGATAAAGACAACAAGCTCATGAGCTCCGATGGCCTGGAGGCTACCGAGGCCGAGATTGAAGCGATGCACGAAAAGGATGAGCTGGAACAAGAGGAAGCAGCGATGGACTTGGTATAGACCAACCGCAATAGAAGTTGGGCAAAGACCCAGTTGCGTATCTTACCCTGAATATGACCAACTCGGCGACATGGTGTAAGGCGCAAGCTGCTAAATGTGCGGAAAGGAGGCGCGGTTGCTGCCAAGTAAGTCGTTTCAAAACAGATTAACCGCCATTAACGAAAATTCGTGTAACATTTCCTGTGAGGTATGTTTTCGGACCTTGGCTGACTCTCTGGGGTTAAGTCAACCGTGTCATCGGTATCTGTACATGAGTTGGTTGGGTGGTGGCAAGGAGAGGCAAGCTTCTAGATGCTTTGTCGGAGTTACCCAGCTGCCCGACTTAGATTCGACCACCACCAGTGATGGCCCTCGTGAGTTAGACCTGGATGTACATTGCTGTATCTATTCTAAATACTCTCCCACATCAACACCACGGAGAAAGGTTCAACGTCAACAAGATCACCATCGATACAGGGTAAGATACCTCACTGGATAACACAGCTGCTAGTCGGCTGCGCCGCACGCACAAGTGGAGTTGACCATGTCAGAAACAGGCAAGGCGAGTGATTTCTGTTACGAGTGCCTCATCTTTTCAAGGTCAGCAATCTGAGAGACACAGCTCAGCTTCCAAGGCATCGCCACCACTCGGATGCCGACGCGATGATACCCTCGAGCCCCGTCAGCAAGCATGGGATGCAACGCCTCTTGACTGACATTGGCTAGTCACGAGGCATCCGGAGCTGAGCATCGACGGCCCTGTCGGCTCTCGATTATGCACATCTCAGATCTGGCCCTTCGATCTGGTGCTCTGACTTGTGACGAGGCAATCGGACTAGGATCGTGCGCAGCTTCGATTTTCCCGAGATCTGAGCCGATTGCAATGCAACTGCAGAATGTGACTGTTCAGACGGCAGCGATGTTACCTCGAGAGAACATGTTGGGGAGGGACCAACCCGGCGCTCCGGAACTCCTGCATATGCTTGTTCACGCAAACCGCTGTCCTCGCAGGTGAGACAAGTTCAGCCACGGCGACAGCAGGGGGCAGGACTGAGCAGAAGGCCTGGGGCTTATGCCAGTTACGGATTTCTCTGCAGCTGATGACCGAAGAGGCCAGCAAGCTGACCGCGCTGGCGCCTCGAAATGGAGGGACCAAACCGTCTAGACCTGCACGCTACTGAAATTTTCGCAGAGGAAACGACCGCTCTCGCATTCTCTGCTTCAAGGTGCGTGGCACATCGCGTGGGCAGCCCTACCCACTCGCTGTTGGGCATGCAACCAACACGTCCACGTTCACCTCTAGACGACTTGGCAAGGACGGAATGATGCCTCCAGCCGGTGTTTTGCAGGTTCCGTGGGCCCCTGGGAGCGTCCAGAACCCAGCCATTGGCACGACTAGCCTGTCGACTCTGTGCGTGCGTGCTTCATGACGCACTTGGGCCACGAGAGCAAGAACTGGCCGTTGAGAGGGGAGAACCTCGTGGAAGCCCGGGCTAAAATATGTACCTGCGTTGGTGATCAGGTAGGTGAAGTATCAACTCGTTGCGCGCCGTCTGGGGGACCTCAAACGGTCGTCGGTCCCATGACAAATTGTTTCGACATTGCTCTCGGCTCGTCTGCGTCTGACAACATGCCCGACGAAATTCGGACCTCAGAATAAGAAAAGTCGTCGACGCGACATGTCGCTAAGGGCTAGTTGCTGGAATGGCTTCGACGACAAAGCCGGCTCGACTCCAGGCAAGCCCGTAGATAGGTGGCGAAGGCGAAAAGATGAGATATGATAGCTTCCTCCCACATCTTCCATTTCGAGCATTCCGCAGGAACCGTAGCGCAGACGTGGGCTGGCATCGTCGACTCGGAGTGGGTATGAACTAGTTGCCAGCCTCCTGCGTCCCGACATACGCACGCGAGGCCAAATACTGAGCTCAAGGGCTGGTGTAGGTTGAAGCCGAAGCACACGGGGATGCAGTGTAACTAATAGGTTGCAGGATCGACGACTGAGTGTATGTACTGTAGCATGCGGGAAAGGCCCCGGAGGTTCACGCGACAGACCAGGGCTTCGCACATCGACCAGTCGACAACATGTGACGAGTTATAAAGCACGCATTACCTAGTATGGCGGACGGCATGAGCGAAGATCTGGACGGAGGATACGGGAGCTTCCGTGGGCCGGGGGGAGAAAAGGTTAGCCCCCGAGTTCAGCAATTCAATCCTTGATTCCTTAACTAAAAATTCGGGACGCGGGAAGTCGTAGAAACCCACGGTGGAGAGGGGGAAGGTCGAACCCCCGTCTTGCCGCCGGCAGACGGACGGAAGACATCCATTGGGAAATTCTGTCACATCTCACAAAATCTCAACACTCCAACTAACCATCTCCCTCCAGCTGCTTGCATACTCGGCGGACGGCAATTTTTTTTTTCTCCCTCGCACGTCGAGCCTCGGCTGGAACTGCGGTGGGAATGGACGGACACGCGCCCGCCGCCTGGGCTGGCCAGCCGAGCCATCGAATTGGATGCTTGCAAGACGGGGGGAGCAGCTGGGGCTCAAGGGGAGGGCGGCTTTGCGTACCGAGAGGGATTACCGCAGCAATCTCTGGGGCCAAGGGCTCTTAGCAGGAGTCGGTGCAAGATGCAGGTATCGAGCAGTGAAGCAGAAGGACGGATCTGGAAGGACGGGAGAGGGAGGTGAGGGAGGAGAGCAAGGAGAGCGAGAAGAGCAAGGAGAGCGAGGAGGAGAGCGAGGCAGAGGGTTGAAAAAGGACTATTGCCCGTCAAGGGAGAGGGCGAAATTGGTTGATTTGAAGGGAGTCGATAAAAGGCAATCACGGACACGGCGACGAAGATGAATGACACCTTTGAGTGTTCACACGAGACTCGACCGACTCAGAAGAGATTAAACGCCCTCATCACCACGGCAGCACCCCGAAGAAAGGCCTCCCCGGTTAACAGTGTGCTCACCACTTCCACCGAACCCCCCGTGGAGCGCTCTATCGAGACAGACCGACGTCCTTTCCAGCGAAGAGGGATCGCGAGATGAGATGGCGATGCCCATGATCGAGCCGGCGGCGACCCTTGGATCCATTAGCTATTAGTTAGTGGCCCCCTTCTCGGCGCCGCACAGCTTTTGACACAGTTTCTGATTAGATTTCCTCGACTTGGGATGGGACGCGTTTGGTGGTTGGTTTGGTGTTGGTTTGGTGTTAGAACTGTTAGCGAAATGTGACATATCATTTTTGGGAGCCAGCGCGGCGGCCTTGGGCGAGGGCCGAAATCTTGCAGGTGGCCGGATGGGTTAAAAAAAAAAAAAGAACAAGGGCCACGGATCGGAATGCTTTGTAAAGTGGAAAGGAAGACTCTGGAGATGGGACATGGGGTGAGAGGAGAGAGTGATGTCGTCGCCGCAGGGTGAAAGGATAGAATACATGGCGCGAACAATACAGCAATAATGTCTCCTAACGAATACCTCGCCTAGTGTAAAACTAGCAAAGCGAGGCCGTCTTGTCCGTGGCGTGCCTGTGCGAGACATTTACTTATTATGCAGAACCTTTTGCATATTTTTTTAGTCTAATGTCTCTCATGGCCTCTCTTGTTGATCGTTCTGCCCGCCGCAACGTTCTGTCTTGATGGAGAGCGGGAGCATCTCGTCCGGACGGGTGGACATGAAACGGGAGGCGTAGCAAGTATTTCCTTTTGTTTTCTTTTTCCAATCTAGACAAAGGTGCTGGCGAGTTTCTCCTAAGAGGACAGGAAAAGACGGACTAGAGAGGTTTGTGGAGGCGAGAAACAAATACGAAGCAAAGATATCCGTACAAGTGCTAGGTTGTCCACGAACGAGTCTGGGTCCAAGTTTGAAGCCGACGACTCGTCCTATTGGCAGAGACAAAACTCGGCGAGCTGAAGAGGCGCGGTGGCGCGGTGGAACTCTGCCAAGAGGCTCTATCTATCGGAGGAGGGGGGAGAAAGAGGCGGGAGCGGTTTAATTACTCTGCTGGATCTATCCACGTCCTCGGAAGCAAACACGGCCCAGGCAAGCAAACGGACCGTCCGAGGGCCCGTGAGCCCGTCGTCCTTTCTCTCTGTTGGCTTCTATTCAGGAGTTGACAATGTCGCGCACGCTCCTCTTGCTGCGCCGGCCCTTCGAGTTACACAGTCGAGACTTGTCGAGAAGCTCTTTACTTTGCCCATTGTCTTGTTCCATCTGGATGCATGTCTCACGGAAAGGAGGGGGCGTGTCCAGACGTTTCCGCGGGTGCAAGACAAAAAAAACCCCAGTGAGAGGACACACGCCTCCCCCCCCCCCCTGCCCCTTTGCCCTGGCTTGACTCCGCTTCGAACGATCAAGATCCGCGGGCTGGTGCTCCCCAAGATCTTCCGGGACAGGGCGGCGCTGGCCTTTTTGTTTTCTCGTCGCGCAAAGTGGTCGAGGCCACGGCCACTCCAGCCCTCACAAGAACCAGGATGCACCAACCCCACGAAAAGCCCCAGAGCCTTGTCTAATTTGCCCAGCCCAAAGCCTCGCTCGCCCGAGTCCCTCGCGTGCAGTAGTTTCAGGGCCTGACGTCAAAAAAAGGAAAGCCAACCCGTCCGGAGCCCCCCCCCCCCCCCCCCCCCCCCCCNNACCCCTCCGGGGCCCCCCCCCCCCCCCCCTCAGGGCGAACGGGTTGAGAAACCCAGGCCCTTCCTTGCTGCCCCGGGAACCCGAAGCTGCGGGAGGGAGCATCGGGAGATGGAGAGATGAGCATTCGAAACACACCGATAACGCCTATCCAACTTACACCCGTTGTTCACTAGAGAGAGGCTGACGAGGATTTTCGCTCGCGCGAGCCTCGACCCCCTTGCGATTCCCGCCCCCTTCTGCGCGTTTGCCAATGCCCGGTCAGGGCTGGCCTCGCCTATGCAGGTCGTTGTTTGCTCGTCGGGCTGGCGTCTTGGGCCTGGTCGCCGCCGCAGGAGAAGCAGGCAAGGGAACCCTCTTGTCTCGTCTCGTTCGGCCTGCAGACACGACTTGCACCTGCATGCGCAAACGACGGGTCCAGCTCTCCCCCTTCCCTGGTTTTCCTGTCCATGCTTGCTTGCCACCGGCAGGATGCCAGCGCCGGCCAGGGCGCGAGAAAAGAAGCGCCGCGTCGCTAAATAGATGCTGCGTTGGCGAGAATGATACATCACAAACATGTCCGAGTCTCGACGCGGCCAGTCACCCGACGTGTGTTTTTTCAGCTCGGCCTCACATCCAGCCGAAAGGCACAGCACGAGGACGCCCCCCCCCCCTTACGCGTCGAATGCCTGTGAGAGGCTCGTCTGGCAGCTCAGGCCAGTCAGTCACTTCTCCAGACGTCGAGGGCGTAGCACGGGGATTGTTTAACCCTCTCGCCAGTAGCTCGAGGAGTTCATTCCCATCTCCACACCAAAAACCAAACCCATCCAGCCCCCCGGTATCTACGTCCCGGCGTCCGCGGCCCCATGCCTGCCATCACTTTTTTCTCCTAGGGTTAGTGTGAGGGTGGCGTGCTACGTTGGTGTTACCATGGCCTTTTGGTCGAAGCAAGGGCCCTGTTGTTATTGTTGTTGTTGTTGTTGTTGTTGTTGTTGTTGTTCGCTGCTGGTGCTGCTGCTGCCAGTAACTATCACATCGGTTCGCTTCTTGATCGACGACCCCCCTTGTCCCGCGGACTCTAGGAATAGGAACAAACCGCAAGGATCCGAGCCCAGGGGTCGACTAGGACATGCCATTCGCAAAGGCGAACCGTCCCGTCGCGGACTTGCATTGCGCCAGATGCACAAGGGGGGACGACTCCAACGGCGATGTTACCTTGCCTCCGTCCCTGCCGTCTCCCGATATGCGCGGATCCCGTCCTCGACTATCCATCGAGCGCCTCTCGGCGAGAAGATCCGCAACGCGGGGCGACGAGGACGACGACGGCCGGTTCTCTGGCCCGAATCTCATGGGCGAGAGCTGCCGCCTCTGCGCCGCGAGACTGAGACCTGCACCGCAAGAAACCTGCCGAGAATCCCCTCTCTCTATCCACATGCTCACCTGAGGAGGGCGAGGCAGAGCATCTTTTTTTTTTTTTTCGCCCTTGCCACGCTTCATTTCGCTCGCCCTTTTCAGCTGATGGACAGGGAGGAACGGGGCTTTCTCACGGCAAGGGAAACAAGAAACATTGTCAAATAGCTTTTTACACGACTCAGCGCGAGCGCGTCTGTCTTGTCACGCGCTGGTTCTCTGCATTGCTCTCTTTCACAACCACCACCACCTCTCTCTCACACACAACTCCTCTCGTCATGTCTCAACAGTCCAATCCAAGCGGAGACCTTTTTCCCACTCGATTTCCCATTCCAAGGTCTGGTCCCATTCCTCGGGGGGGCCTCCCTCCCGTCCCAAGTCCTCCGTTGCAGCTGGGGGGTGAGGACAAGCGGCTAGCAGGGCCACACAGGACGATGCTGGTGGAGGAGAAGAGAGAGAGATGTTCCAAACCTGCCTGCTCGTCCTTTTGCTTTTTCCCCAGTTGACAAGCAGCGTGAAAAAGCAAAAAAAGAAAGAAAAAAAAAGAGGTGTGTGACATGGAGACAAGAGGCGAGAAAGCGGAGAGAGGCGTCGGATCAGAGAGACCAGGTCAACCCACCCCTTGGGGTCCGGTTCATGCAGATGCAGGGACCTGAGCAGGCTCCCTCCGCCTTTGTTTTGTATGTATGTTTGTACATATGTATGCATCTATGTATGTATGTGCAGGCAAGGTACGGCACGGCACAGGACGAAAGCCTCTCTCTCTTCTCTCCTCTCCTACATACATGCTCGGCGTGAGTGCATCCATTCCCCGGCGCACCATACGGCCCTTCCGCCCCCCCCTTCCCTTCCCTTCCCCTTCCCTCCTTCGCCCCCTCCCCCTCCCCCTCCCCCTCCATTGGGGCTGTCACTGCTCGGCAGTGGTCTGTCGGATCCGCAGTCTGGCCCAGGGCCCTTTTCGCGGTTTCTTTGCTTGCTTGACCCCCTCCCCCCCCCGGGGCACGCCTCCCGTTTCTCTCTCCTTGCTCAACACACACACCCCCAGACGTTGCCCGCAAGCTTGTACCTCTCTCCGCAGAGCCAGGGAAACGGCCTCCCATCAACGTTGCAAGTCCCAACGCTGGCTTGACTGTTGACTGACCTCTCCGAGGCCCGTGAACCCCTCTTCGTTGCCCTCCCTTGAACTTGGCACCGAGGGGACTCCAGCGGTTGAGGGCGACGCCTTTCAGAGACGGGCCTCCCTGTTTGCCAGGAATAGGCGGATATTCGGTGAATATTGGAATAGGGCGGCCAGTCTCGTCGAAGCTGCGCATGGCCCCCTTTGGGGACCGTGTTCCCACGTATAGACTGCCAGTCCCGTCCGATCAAGACTCGATGGCGTCAAGGGGGGTCGGCTAGGCGGGCGACGAACAAGAGGAAACAATAAGACAACCTAACTCTTCGAAACAAATGTCCTCTCCCTCTATGCGAGCAAGACCTGTTGGTCCGCTCGGTGGAGATGGACGCCTCTCCCGCCCTGCGTCTTGTATCCATCCGAGTTAGACACGCCCAAGGGGGCACCCACCCCGTTGCATTCTTTTCTTGACTAGACTGCCTACCTACGGCATCAATGGACTCTCTCTATCTCTCTCTCTCTCTCTCCAGTCCCCTCCCTGGGGGACCAATTTGCAGGATCTACGAAAAGTCCCGGGGTGTGGTGGTTTGATCTGCTCAGGGAATGTCTCACAAGGGGGGCCCTCGTCTCTCTCTCTCTCTCTCTCCTCCTGCCGTGGTCCATTCCCCGGCTCGCCCATGTATAACTTCAAAGGGGTGCCCCCCGTCTCATTGAGAGTCGAAAAGCATTCCCGTCCCAAGTCGCCAGGTCCCTTTTGCAATGCTTCTTGGCTGAACCTCTTACACACCCGTGGAACGACACCTGAGCATTCTTACCTCACACACACTCCTTCAACAGCTGCATTCCAGCATTTTCTCTCACTCAAGACTCTCTCTCTCTCTCTCAAACACACGTACACACACTCTCTCAGACCTCACTCCCCCCTTTTACACCCCAACACTCCCTCGTCCCTCTCTCTTGTCTCTCCCCCGTCGACCTCTCTCGCCAATATCTTTTATCCACTCCCTTGCCCTTTCTACAATGCAGTTTGAGTCACCCAACTTTCACTTTGACGTGGACGACACCTTCAGCCTCTGCAGCCAGCCCATGTCCTGCCCCTCGACCGCCGCCAGCTTCTCCTCGTCGTCGTCGTCGTCGTCCGTCTACGGCCCCTACACGCCCACGTCTCGACGGTCAACGCCTCACGAGCTCGCCACGATGGAGTTCGACGGCTCCTTCCACAGCCACGCGCACCGCGTCGAGCTCACGCCGCCGTCGACGCTGGGCAGCAACGGCAGCTCCAAGTACGTGCTCGCGGGGACGCCCGTCGTCAAGACGGAGCCGGACCTGCAGCAGCAACAGCAGCAGCACCAGCACCAGCAGGGGTCCTTCTCCAACTCGCTGCCAAACACGCCCATGAAGCGCGAGCCCGTCGCCTTTGACTACATGGACGCGGTGCTGCACCACAGCAGCCCCATGGGCTCGCTCACGCCGTCCAACTCGTTCGGCATGTACGCCATCTCGCCCGACCACGCCGCCATGGGCCACCACACGCCCTTCATCATGACGCCGACGCAGAGCCTCTCCGGGTCCGAGGGGGCGGCCGACACGTCGTCGTCGTCGTGGTCGTGCACAAACGACAGCCCCATCTCCTTCTTCCCCCACAAGGAGCACATGCCCAGCGACTACGAGGTGCTCGAGATTGAGCGCAGCTCGCTGTCGCCCTACCGCGTGCACGACGCCAACTCGCCCAACCGCATGCGCGCCCAGCGCAAGATGCTGGTCAACGAGGCCCAGCGCAAGACGCACGAGCTGCAGCGCGTCGCCGAGTTCCCGCGGGCTCCCGTGCGCAGCAGCGGCGGCGCGGGGAGGAAGCGGGGGCCCAAGCCGGCATCGTCGTCCTCCGGGTCGTCGTCGTCGTCGTCGTCGTCGGTCAGCGTGGTGCAGCGGTCGCCGTGCCGGTGCGACTATCCCGGTTGCACAAAGGTGTTCCGCCGCAACGAGCACCTCAAGCGACACAAGCAGACGTAGGTTCCTTGTCATGTTCTGGGAGTCATCTTATACTAACGACCACCTCTATAGCTTCCACGGCGAAGGCCCCAACCGCTTCTCGTGCGAGTTCTGCGGCAAGGACCAGTTCAACCGCCAGGACAACCTCAACAACCACCGCAAGCTGCACGCGCGGCCCAACAACCGCAATCGCGGCGTCGAGTACATTGCCGCGGCCGTGCCCGTCATCGAGGAGGAGGAGCGCAGCCGGAAGCGACGGGCGCCGCCCAAGTCCAGGCTACAGCTGCAGCAGAAGCTACAACAGCAGCAACAGCAGCAGCAGCAGCAGCAGCAACAACAACAACAACAACAACAACAACAACAACAACAGCTACTGCAGCAGCGCGAGGACGAGGAGAAGCGGGGTGCGGCTTACTGAGTCCGCCCGTTGACTCACCACTTTTTTCCCTTCATCTTCTTTTGAAATGAGAGGTGAGGTGAGCGGCTGGGTGGAGACGAGCAAGAGGTGAGACACGCAGACACGCCGTCGATTCTTCTCATGCACCCTCTCCTATCCGGATACACTCACGCACCCGATTTTTTTTATTTCTCTAATTCTTTTTTCTTTTTTCTTTTTCACAACGCCCAGAGGGAGCGGGGGTGTAAGACAACCGTCGGGGGGGGGGGCAAAAAAGAAAAAAACAAGGAGACCGTTGCCGTTGCCGCCGTCGTCTCACCCATCAGAAACACGAGGCCAACTAATTCGACGGTGAGGAGCTTACTCCCGCTCGGGCCAAAAAAAAAAAAAGAATAAATACTGGGCTCTGGGGGTTGGTTACACAGGCGTTTTGTTGGCATTTTGCTTTTTCTTCTTTGGTGGTGGTGGTGGCTCAAAAACAATTTCTTTTTGATACCAGGAGGACGGACGAGACAACGGGCAGCAACGGGAAAAGACGTCAACATCCTTTTCCCCCTTCATCAGTACTCTTTTATCACTTTTCTACTATTCTTTCCATTATGCCTTCTTATTGTTAGTTTTCTCTTCTTCACTTGGCCTTGGTTGTTGAAGTAGCAAGGACACGGGGCGGAACCAAAACAGTACACTTGTTATTTTCAGCAGTACCAATCTTGTATTCTAGATAATTTAGGTAGTATAGCCATTCGGACACATCATTTGACTTGAGCTTGACTATACCGAGTTGGGAGCAGAGGGGGGATAGAATCTGCAGTGCTGAGGGAAGGATGCAGAGCAATGAGAAAACATCAACAATTTTCGGACCCAGAGTCGTGATCCGTCTTGAAATCGAAACAGTAATTTCTCCCGCCACCCCCTCGTTTCCTGTCTTGGATCCCTGCCACCCGTCGATCAAGGTTCCCCTCAACACTCTTTGCTTGTCGTGTCCCAACGCAGTGGATGAGATGGAATGATGGCGTCGGCTTGTCTCAGAAGCCGATACTTTATTGGACAATGGGTTATTATTGTTCATCGCCTGCAAATGAAGACCAGCCCCTCCACTCAGCCCTCGCAGACCCTGTTGACCCCCTGTTAGTTACCGCCTCACCTGCAGGAGCCTCATGCAGCAAGATCCGAGAGAAGAAAGGACGGTTGACGCATGAGGTTGGGGCATTCGACTTGTGCCGTGGAAACAATCCTGTGCCGCGGCAGGCCATGCGTGCAGCAGCGCCAGGCTTAGGTGGGACATGCATGCTGCTACCTCGATAACACGCGTGTCTGACCCAGGTGAACCGCAGGCGGAAAAGAAAGCACCTGCAGCATTTTCTCAATCCGGCGTCTGTGTTTGTCTCGGAGAGACAGCCGTCGTTGGCCTTGTTCGGTGGCCAGCGCTGATCGCAGTACTTTGAGAAAAGCACGAGGCCAAGAGAAAACAAAGACAAAACGATGGTTGGCTCAAGGAGCGTTGTTGTTGTATTGTTTTACGCCGGGACGTTCCTTTCAATAGGACATAGGGCGCAACGAATGGCTCAAGGAGCGTGTGGGAGTTGAGGGACGACATATCCTAGTCGGCGATCTGACGCATAGCATGGAGCCTTGCATCGATTCCCCAGACGTGGGGAAATCAGGCGAGATCGAGAGATATGGTAGCAATCGGTTCCCGGCAGTTACTCTCCCGTTAATCACGATCGGCATGCCCTTGCTTCCCCGTCTTGACGTAGGCAAGACAAGATGCGACTTGACCACACAGATGCGCAAGACGACACAGACGTATCCAGCCGGCAGGATCACGAAGCCAGGTGTTGACGATCTTACTCTCAACGGCCTGCATGACTGTTGATCGTCGAGAATTCGAGACAAGAAGATTGGTGTATTCTTGGTACGTCGTAATTTGAGTAGTGGGTGATGCGGGCGTGAATGAGAAGACTGGACGAACTAGCATGGATTCAACGGCTGAACTTTGAACGGACTTTCACAGTGTCGTTCCTGCGAATTCGTACTTGAAGTCTCGAGGTCCTGCAGTCTTTCTGTCTGTTAGCTGAGGATGAATCAGGACATTTGGCCCATCGGATCTTCAGAAATTCCGCTTATTGAAGCCAAACTCGATTTCCTGTGGGATCTCCGGAAGAGGAAAAGAATGGGCATAGTCTGATAACATGATCATGATGTTTTACCATGAATAGTCGATGTATGGGTCGGTACCTGGCTACCTGCGCCCACGAGGCACGAGCCGTTTACGGTGCCGTGTCGACTAGCTCCCGGCCGGACTCTCGTTTGTGACTTTGTTTGTGACTTTTGCTGCTCGGTCTTCGGGGAGCAAACCCGGGCGGCTAGACGGGCCCGCGCTGGAGTCGATGATGGGGACGGCCTGGACGATGCCTGGGGTTTCGGCCGGATGGCAAGGAGGGGGCAAGGCCGCTAACGCAGGTCGAGGGAGCGGCAAGGGACATCTCGGGGTCGGCGAGTTTGCATTCGCTTCGGAAGGACGGGCTGAACGGGATCGCATCATTCGGGTCTTGGCCGTTATGCCAGGATGAGAGTGCTGTCGGGTAATGTACCCATGAAGCAATTCAGCCGCTGTCAATGGTCGAGATTGTTTTGGGTGGCTCAGCCCGCCAAGGTATTCGGATATCGGGGCAGCACCCACCGCATGATGCCTTCCAGTTGGTGGCGCTCATCCATCATCGCTCTTTCCTCAACTCAACGTCCACTTCGCAAAGGCAAGACCCATCCACCCACCTCGCCTCATTCTTTCCATCTCATTCTACCAACCACGCCAAGGAGGCCATCTCAACGCCATCATTCTCCTTTCTCAATTCACACCCAGCCCTCACAAACTTGACAGCTCGCCGCCACGTCCCGCTTGCTCAGACGGCTCTAGCTGGCAGCCTCCGCCCGTTGACGTCGATCCCCCCTGCCAGAGGCTCAAAACGGCGATACGCTTAATCCTTTGCCGTCACTCGCGCCATCGCTGGGGCATCCTGTGTTACCAAGCCTATCACAACTGGCACGCCCATTTGCACTTCACAGATTGTCACCTGAGATATTGCGGAGAAAACACCCTCTTCAGACCACCCCCTCCAACTGTGGCTATTTCGGGAATCTTGGCTTCCTCCTCATCAACGTTCCAACATCCGTCAGCCGTCCAGAGCATCCACCTCGGTACCTCTGCTGGGCCCATCTCGTCATGATCTGGTCCTCAGCATCACGTCCATCACTACCACGCCTCGGATTGTCAGAAAGCGGCCTGTGCGCGTTTGTAGCTGAGCCCCTCTGCCCCTCCGCCCCTCCACCAGCTTCGCCTCAGCACCACCATTCAGCTTCGTGCTTGCATGTGCTGCAATCTGTTTCCCCTGGAATCCACGAATCCACCGCCCTGGGCTGGTCTCGACCATAATCGTACCATTTCGTCCACTCGAGGATAGCTCCTTCGCACGGCACTGGGCTTGAAGCGCCCTTATCTCGGGAGCACATCGGAGCCTTCTCACTCAATCGAGGGCGAATCGGTGCTAAGATGAGGTCGTAGACGAGGTTGTACAAGGTAATCCGATCCGTCATCTCGTCCTGGAGAATGGAGTCGCTCCCTTCGTACCAGGCCGCAACTCGGCCGGACTGGCTTCCTCTAGTGGCTACCTATTTGCCGTCCAAAGACTACCCAGCGCTATGTCGAGTCAATAGAAGGTTCTGGCAGGTGTTTGCACCGCGCCTCTGGGCGGACGTACTGCGCACGGTGCGACTGGCTGGCTTGAGGCCTGAAGATGGTGAGTTCAGCTGTGATGTGTGCTTTGTCCCCCTTTGACTGACGAAACCATGGCTTCTTATAGACTTGGCATGGCTGGAAGACTTCGTTTCTGCTCAGCTGCCACAGATTGGGCAAGGAACGAAGGCCTTGGTTCGTGTAATTGACGCTCGTGAATTTGCCAGAGACTCGTTCGACTATTCTTTCGAGCTCTATTCTGGACGCAACAAACGACGGGGACTCAGCTCGTGTATCCAACAATCGCTGACTCTCCTGCCAACGACCAACTGCCTCGTCCTAGATGACCATTGCGACTTGGATCCGAATATAGCCTTCTCTGGTTCTGAGGTGAATCAGCTCCTCCTCCTGAGTTTTGCCAACTGTCTCTTTTCCCTACCCGCCACATTCTTCCACCGCCCCGACACGGAGCATTTGGTCTACTTTGACGCGTCTGGCATTCGCGGCTCTTTCGATTCGATGCTCCATCCTGGCGTCCTGCCAAACCTTCGTATCCTCAAGATTCGTAACCGCGAACTTCAAAACAACAGTTTCTTTATCATCATCCGCCACTTTGGGTCCCAGCTCTGGAGTCTAGACATAAGCGACAACGGGATAAGCGACGTGTCAGTTCCAATGATGATTCAAACATGGTCTCGCTCTTCTCTTAGGTCCGATACCCATTTTGCTACTGAGGGAAGGCTGGTATCCAGCAACGTGCGTTGCCCCTCGTATGGGCAATTCATCTTCATTGAAGAATCTGAGCGGAGCGGATCCTTCTCACACCCTGACCGATATTTCGTCGACGCTCCTGGATACGTCCCTTACGGGCAATTACTTCCGCCTTCTCCGTTCCGGTCTGACGGCCAGCGAGGGGTTCGGGCAGACTCTTTGGATGGCACGATACAGGCTTTGTCAGGCCAAGATCCTAATCTGTCAGACGAGAGCATTCGAACCTCCCATGGCATCACCCACCTCAGGTTGTCCAATACCCGAATTACGTCTTTTGGCATTGAATCGTTGCTGAGAAACTCGGGTGGGCATCTTGAGGATCTCGCCTGTGACAACATGCCGTTGATCACGCCCTCATCACACCAGTCACAATCATGGCCAAAGGGGGTCAAGTTGTATGGAATCCTCAACGCCGCCCATTTCGTTCGGCCCGTCTTCTCCTCGAATCTCCGTGTGCTCAGATTGCATCACTCTTTCGTTACACAGACGCCTACATTGGAGATGGGCGGGCTCTCTACCATGGCTCGCTGGTACATCTCGGAGAACTCAATCTTGACCCGGGCTGAACAGTTGTATCCTCAATGCTTTGTCCCGGACATGAACCCTCGCTTAATGTCGCTGACACTCACTCATGTCCCTCGGCGATCATCGGGTCCCTTGATAAAGAAACTCGTGCAGTTTCTCAAGCTTCTATCAATTCAGGAGAGATCGATTTTCGACGCAAAGACGGCTTCTACTGAGCGGAGGGGAACAAGTGGTGTATTGGAAGGCCTTAGACACGTTCGGCTCGAGTTTGACGCTGACCCTACGGAGGACTCAATGGGTCAAGGCCTCGACGTTGAGGGATTGATGAACTCGGGGGAACAAGGGTTCAGCTTCTTCAATGCACCCGAGACCCAGCATGAGCAAGCATTGTCAACATCGCCTGGGAGCAGCCTGGACAAAGGCCCTGGCAGCGACGCAGGCAGCACGCAAGATGAACCGGTACAAGCCCAAGTCGAGTATTTGAACCACCCACTTGGGAACCAGGATGGCCCCTCTTCAATTCCTTCCCTCCCAGTCTGGACTGGCATCAAGGAGCAGAGTCGGAGCCAAGTCATCGACGACTACCGGCGGCTGGCACTGAGCAGCCCCCACGTCCGGGACGTCATCGGGCCTCCAACTGCGAGCCAGGTGATTGCCGGCGTCCCTCCAAGGTCACCCATCTTCCAGACGGCATGGTGCATGGCGGTGATGCCCCAGCGCTTGGTCGCCCCATCGCCGACTGAACTTGAGGGAATGAAGGATGTACTGGAAGAGTTGAAGCGCTTTCGTCTCGCGGGGAAAGCCAAGTATGTGCGTCTCAAGGAACAGGCGGCGAAAGGTAGCCATGTGCCACCAGGAGAACCCCATTACCTTTGGACAGGCAAATTAGAGGTCTCCAGGGAAGAAGCGCCCCGGGGTATGCCATTAAGATTTTGGAGATGACGATATTCGTATGGTAAACCTGTTTGAAACCAAGCTCATATTGTACATGTAGGCGTGACGAAGTTGGTCCGGTGGATTGTAGAAACTTGGCCCATCGCGCATCCGCAAACCTGCTCTCCCCTGGCCGACAGCCTCAGAAGCTGCCGACGGTACTGGACTTGCCGCTCGCTGCCTGCCAGCTTCACCGTGGCGATGGGGCCGGCACCGCCGAGGGCGTCGAGTCGGATGATGAAATCGTGCCCGTAGTCGCCGCTGACGGTAGATGAGGTGAAGGTGTCGTGGACGATGATGGGCAACGTCAGTGTTCCCCATTCTATCCCGCTTTCTCTCGCTCATCGATCTGCCGACACAGTACATGTAAGGGCCGTGGTTGTTTTAAGACGCTTGAAGCCATCTGTGACACTCAAAGGTGTTTCTGCGGCGAGATTCACGCGAATATGAGGTTTAGACTTGACAGATGGTGTTGACCCAAGGTACCCTCTTATTCAACACGCCAAGAGCAACTGTTTCCTTGTTCGCGCGAGGCTAGGCAGTGTTCTCAAGAGTGTGCGTCATGGAGGACCTGGCCGTGGACACTTGCCACTCGCCAAGCGGCCGAGTGGGATTATTCACGTCCAAATCAGCTCATTCTCGCATAAGGGAGACGCCAAGACGGCCCGGAGCCTCTCTTAGTATCTGGACAGGTCGATACGTACCGTCTACCGTGTTCGCGACCAAAGGAGGAACGCAGGATGCCTGCTCCAGGAACGCACCAACACGGCGTCATCACGTCTATGCACGTCGAAGACATTTATGAATCGGTGTTACGAACCGGTTCCCCGACGAGTCGAGGCGTGGGATCCAAGTCCTGCAGGCGGGTCACGCTTGTTCGGGTCGCGGCCTGGCGAATTGGAAAAGGCCTCGTTGCATAGGTCAAGGGAGTGGTGTAGTGTGAGGTGTGCAAGGGGCTGGGTGGAACGAGAGAGGGAAGGAAGAGGCACCGAAAGGAAGACTATCGAGAGACCAAATGGTCTCTTCAAACTCTTTAGTTCGTTCTTGTAGCCTCGGTTTCTGGCGTCCATCTCATTGACGCGTCCTTCGTTCGCCGCCGGTGGGCCGAAGGCGACGTCCAGAACTTGGCGAGTCGCAGGGGCGCAATTTCCAGAAACGAATAAGCCAAAGAGGCGTCAGGAGGCACTTTGAGAAGACGGCATCATGGCGCCAACTCAGCCGAAAAGCGCCAGGGGCAAGATTCTGCAGGACCCAAGGTGAGGCCGACGGGACGGATCGTTGCCTTAGCGCTGGGCCGGGAGCTCCCAGCGCATGCAGGGATCGCGGCTGCAATTCGTGAGACACGGCAGACGGTTTGGAGCATACTGGTAATGAGGAGAGGAGGGCCGGGTGGTCCCTGACGATGGTCGGTTTCTGAACTCCCTGGTCTGGGAAAGCCAGTTCATATTGCAAATCAGGGTTTTCGCCGGGGCGGCACAGGCACCCTTTGCCTTTGGTACTTGGCTGTCAAGTTTTATAGGCAACGGCGCCCGGGACGAGGCGATTCAGGATTGAGGGAAGCCGAGAAGAGAGACGGCGACAGAGGAGCTGTGGCGAGTGCTTACTGCGGGCGCTGCTGCAAAACTTGACCATCCAAACGGGAACCTGAGCCATGGACGTGCCGGCTTGACCGAACCAAGAGTTCTCGTCGTCTGCTCTTCTTCGCATTCGTCCTGAGGATCCGCCGCGGGAGAATTCCAGACCTTCCGTGGCTGCAGGTGGTGCGGGCCTGCATCCGGAGATGCTCGTGGTCTCGAGAAGGGGTCACTGCCAGCCGCCTATATTTGACTATTCGCCCCTTGGGACAGCTTCTACCTGCAAAACCGCACAAGACCGGTGCCCGCTCTAGCTCCTAGTCGTGTGGCGGTGCACGAACCGTCGTTTCTGGAATGCGAAGTAAGGAGACAAATGTGATGCATCACAAAAGGTGATCTGTCCAGGCCAGAAGAACCATGATCCTGGAGTCTGGAAGAAGGGGTGCAATATCTGTCATGTACTACTTGGAGCCAATACAGGTATGCTCTGCGAGTGCGAGGACTGAAATTTGTTGCGCCGTCAGACGAGAGTGACGTGGGAGAAATATTCGAGCTATTCTTGACCAAGTCCATAGTCGCCCCCAAGCTACCAACTGGGCTTGTATCAATAGGGAGTCGCTTGATTTTATACTATAGTACCTAACCAAGGGGCGAATAAAGGTTTGATTGGACATGAGATTGTTAGAATTTGAGAAGTCAACACACTCAGCGAGTACATTATGTTTAAAGGCCATCTGCATACGTACTCGATGCGGAAACAAGCCATTCAGAAAGTGTTACAAACGGCCCTCGTAGTATCATGGTATGCAATGCGACGACACTTCTCCATGGTCGTGTGCTTCCAACCCGTTTGTAGCCTTGTCCGCTGAACCGCCTCAGTTGTCAAGTCAGCATGGTGACACATCTCTTTGAACGGCTAACAGGAGAAATTAGGAATCGAAAGAGACGCAAACGAAGATTAGTAAGATTGAAAATTATTTATAAATGTGAATGATCTCGTTGCTTCAGACATGCTCGATTATGCCCATTACGTAGGAGGCCATTGGACTTTGCTCGTCGTCCAACCTGGTTAACACCGCAATTAAATGACTTCATAAAGACCAATATGTTCGATCAGGAACAATAATAAACTGTCACATATGCTATAACAAAAGATTCATCGTCTCCTTTTGCTCTTGTGTCGAGAAGGCTGAGTGTATCATCAACGCCCTTGCCACTCTGCCACCGTCCCTAACCTCTTGCCAATGCCCTTCTCTATTCTGAATATACAGAACGAGAATCTATATAAGAGCTTGCCTTACGAGTTAACGGTGATTGAAAGTCGGGGTAGCCGGGAAGTCCGGCTGCGGTGTGTTGTGATGTCCTTTGCAAAGTTGCTTCCAGACAGGAGTTGCGCCTCTGTAAACAAGAGGACCATGTGCGCGCATTGAACTGCCTATTAGCCATTGCCCATCTAAAGCTAATCAAATGGCGTTCGATTCTCTTAATATTGGTAAAGCTTTGCTTATCTATGCCCACCTACATTAAGTCATGAAGGCCGAATGACATGGCTGCACGAGAGTCGGATCCTGCCGACACCAGTTGAACAACCAGAATGAAGAGTCGGCCTCTCCACAGGTCCATTAACATACAAGCCTCAAACGTGCCATCTTCAGGACATGTTCTCATCCATGTTAACTGCCGCCTTCTAGTATAGCAGTAACTTCGGGAAACTCGAGTGTTTCATCGATACAAGGCCGACTCTAGGACAGAAGCTGGCGAGAACATGAGGTCAGGTTTGCTGGGAAGGTCGGATAACATCTCGAAGCCCCGGGATAGGCTCTGGATTGTGACACAATGTCGAGTCGGTCATGGTCGCCTTACAACAGGCCGTCATCGAACCTCCATCCAAGCTAAGTCACCGAGGGTAAACCTAAACGCCGTATGAAATGTCGCATCTATCGGTAAGCACTCGTGGGATCGATGTTGCGTTTTCGTCAAGGAAGCACCAGGGCCAGTACCAGGCAAGAACATGAACACAGAAACAGCACGTCAGCCTCCTATTTATACACGGCGGCTGCGGTCGGAACCGCCCATGCGGAACCGACGCTGGCGCAAAAAACAGGAGCCGACCATCTCGACAAGGCTCATCCGATTAGTGATCAGTCGACGATGGCTTCAGGGGGGGGTCAGATGCTTCCCGCCCCCTTCACCGTCGTATCGATGCTGGATTCTCGCATCTTCATGTTAGCTCCCGCCTTTCGCTCCCGTGATACGTTCACGGCTTGCAAGCTGAGCGAGGTGAGGCTGTCGCCAGTCGCTCCAGGGGTTCCCCTCACGCCACAACTCGGGCCACAGCGAGGAGGGGCAGCATCGAGAGCGGGCAAGAAGACGCAGGAAGCCTCTCCCTCTTTGTCAATCAATCCGGTCACGACACGCCTTAGCGATGAGTGAGGCCGTGTGCTGTGCTTCTCAGCGGCGTCTTGAGCTGTTTCGAGCTTCCCTTCTCCAACGCAGCCGTCTGCGGGGAAAGTTGGAGTTCGCTGCGAACTATTCGGAATTTTTGCACGGTTGCAGTAATTTTATCCGACTCCCCAACGAAGCTTTAAACGAGTGGTGTTTCGATCCATCTTCTAGAAAAGAAACACGATCAGCGAGGAATGCCGAGTGCCTAGTCTTAAAGCCGTCGACTCGCAGCCTCTAAATCCGTCGTGCATCAACCCCGGACTCACCCACGAACAAGTCCCGAACCGTTTTCCACGCCTAAATCCTAAACATAAAACACACTCGCACTCTAATGCAATCGGGATCTCGGAAAGATTTTTGTTTTGTTTTTAGTCCCGTTATGCTGGTTTACTATAAGCTCAGCCAGCGTGTACAGCCCATACCTCGACCCGCACGAGACTGTTAACTGTTAAACCCAGTCGGGGGTTTAGCATTAACGAGGGGGGAAAAGGGCAGGAATTTTAGGTCATATACATAGAACACAACAAACAAGCTGAATCAAGGTCACATTAAAAGGCACACTAACATATGCGAGCTACAGATCGCATCTCTCGCCTCACTCCATAAGTGATCCGATGCCATGAGAACCCCGGTCCCAACTAGTGCCGTCACCTTGGACACACCTTGACGGTGAACGGCCTGACTTTCGTCAATCTTGGGTACCTGGTGGCGACAATGCAGACCCTGTACGCCACTTCGCAATACTACTTCCGTGAGGACATGACTCTTCTCCAACTCTACCTCTGAATTCATCAGGATCCAATTCACCGCGGGACGTTTCTCCAGAGACAAATCTCAAACTGGGGCAATTTCCCCGGCCGAGCTTCATGACCGGGAACTCCCTGCTTTCACCCAGCAAGACCCCGTTTCTCAAGAACCAAGAGACTGCCAGTGGCAGCGTTTGTATGAAAGTTGCGAGGGCGAAACGACGTCACAGAGACACGAGGTTGGACTCGCAAGTACCCAGATGTATGTCAAATTTTGCTAACCGCATCCAAGTGCTACATTACGCACCGGCAGCGAGCCGATAATCAAAAACAAGAAGAAACTCGGTTTGCATCTTTCGCACCGCTCCAGCGATGCCGCATCCAAAAATAAGCCACCAGACAAAAGCACCAACCGTTGACTGGTACAACGCCCGTCACCAAACAACGCCCCCATGGGTTAAACAAACCCCGGACCTCCTTGTCCGTGCGAATTGTGTCTTTGGTTGGTTTTGAAATTAGTCGTTGCGCTCCTTCTCGCTCTTGCCCTTGATGACGCTGGAGAGGTCGCCGACGGGGATCTGGATAGGGAAGTCGACGATGGCGAGCATGATGGCGATGAGGATGTACCAGCCGGCGAGACAGCAGACGAAGCCGCAAGCGCCGCCGCCCTAGATGAGATGTTAGGATGGATGCAAGTGGTTGAGCGGGGCAAAACGCCTTCACTTACCTTGATGAGCTTGTTGGCCAGGGCGGCGTTGCCGGTAAAGTCCTCGGCGAGGGCCCAGAAGCCGGCGGTGAGGAGGAAGAAGCAGAGCAGCAGGCTGAAGAAGATGGTGACGAAGACGACGTTGGTTCGGAGCGAGCAGACGAAGAAGATGGTGGTCAGGACTCCCATGAACAGGAGGAAGAAGCCTGCGACACTCGCGTTAGTCCTTTCTAGCGCTTTCCTGATGATATCTGTTGCAACCTACCAAAGCTAGCGTTCCATCCAGTCGTGGTGAGACCCTCGGCAGGAGAAGCGGCGTCGGCGGGAGCGTAGGAAGCGAACGAGGCAAAGGCGGGGATGAGGGTGGCGCCGTAGGAGAACCAGAAGCCGCCAAAGGTGCAGAAGACGGTCGCGGGGAAGCTGTTGCCGAGAACCCACTCGAGGATGCCGCCGGTGAGCATGAGAAGACCGCCCATGAACATGTAAGGACCGCTGCGGAGGTGAATGTGGTTAGCATCGCGGCGCGGCCGGTCGAGCCAGAGGGGGGGGGACACATACTTGGAAGCAGCACCGCTGCCGCCGGCGCCTCGCCAGGCCATGAGATCGCAGGTCAGGGGGGTGAAGGCGAGGAGGAAGCCAACCAGAGCACTGGAATTCAATCGCGAGTCAGTCATCAACCACGGCCACTCTCCATCTCCAGGGGGGGGTCAAGGTCAAACGAACATGGGAGTAGGGTTGCCAAACGTCTGTCGCAGGTCGCCGTGGACCTTGTTGGGAGGCGACAGGTAGAGCTTCTCGAACAGCTCGGGGCTCATCTGGACGCTGGCCGCGGAGCGGAAGTGCTTGAGGGCCTCCATGCGGTTGGACTCGGGGTCGTAGACGCCATTGCCGTTGCCGTTCTGCTTGGCGCTGAGCTCGGTGTGCTCGGTGGTGGCCATTGTGATGGGTTGTTGTTGTTGTTGTGAAGTGAAGGGGGATACTAGAAAGGGGTTATATGCCAAGAGGGAGAAGAGAGAAGTGAAGACAAGAGACCAAAAAGGATTCAAATGAGTTGAATAGACCGACTTCTGGGGGGAGACGGAATATGGGTATCTTGGGTGCTTGCTTGTATGAGAAAACCAGCCAATGCAACGACGAGGCCTCAAAACCAAGGTGCCGGGGACGGAGCCAGATCTTATATCAGGCCATTGGCATCGCGGAGGACGACGCCAGGTCCCCCAGATTGGCACGGAAGTAGGCGCCACCCTTTGCTCCGGCCCCATGCTTGTTTCTCCTCCCTCGTCGTCTCTCCTCCACCTCCACCTCCTCCTCTCCCTTGTTCCCAAGACCATCATAGCTTCCCCAGACCCATTGGAGGCGACATCTCCACCACTAGGGCAAGGGGAGGAGAGAGGGAGGAGAAGGGGGAGGGCAGAGAGGAGGCGATCGACCCAGCGCCGCCTGTCCGTAGGGGGGCGTGGAACGGGGAGCGGACCATCCGTAACGAGTCAAGAGCGACGTTGGATTGGCTGGAAGCCCGTGTGTCTAGGATTCATCAGAGTAAAAAAAGCGCCAAGGGGGCAAGTTTTTGGAGCGTGCCCGTTCTTGGTGTAGGTTACTAGATGGGCTTAGATTCGACTGGGGGAGAAGCACACTCGGGCAACGAGTCAACGAGGGACGTCTTCTTGGAAACGAGGTGTGGTCCACCAAGCAACCCAAGCAGGCGACCGGGATGCGACTGGGGTATTTTCTGATGCATGCATGTTCCCACCAGCGGCGGCGCGTTGGGGGAGTCTCCGGTCATCTCCAGTCGTCAGGTTGCGGGGGACGAACACTAGCTAACCAAGCGAAAGTTGGAGTCCCCAGGAATCCCCACACCCTCCCTTCGCCCGGCGTTGGGAAAGGGGATAGGGATGGGGGAGGGAGGAGGAAGCCTGAAGTCGCAGAGAGCGTGAATGCGGAGGTGGTCGAGGAGCCCACCGGGGTATCCCCAGGGGGGGGGATCTTGGACGGCATACCCATGAGATCCTTCCCCTGGGGGAGAGAAGAAGAAAGAAGAGGGACATCCCCAGGATTTCCTACGCACAGTCACACAGACCCCGACAAGGACCGCCCTTCGGTTGGCCGGAGAAGAGCGAAAAGACGGAAACACGTTGCCATCAAATATGCTTGCAGCAGTTTGAACTGCGGGAGGAAGCGAGCAGCTGGAGAAGGGAACAAGACCAACGACAACACGAGGGGAGTGTGGCTACGTTTTTTTTCGCGTGAGGGGAAAAAAAGGGCCTGGGAGGAGGCAGGGAAAGAAAAAAAAAAGTCCTAAAGACCAGGTGATCTGCGAACGTGACGCTGGATGACAGGAGGAAAAGCAATCTGGGGAAACGGGAAGTCCAAGTCCGGAGGCAATAGAGCGCGCGCCTTTTTTTTTTCTTCTGTTGTCTTTGCTTTCGTCAAACAAGCAGAATCCAAGCAGGGCGGGACTTTCGGGGGCCGTCAATGGTCCGGTTTGCCTTCCATGGGGGAAAAAAAGGGCGCTCTATCTGAGTCTGCCTGTGACGTGACGGATGGGACAGACAAGACAAGAAAACGACGCAGATAAAAAAAAAAGGGCAGACAGACCTCTCGGGTCCGCATCCGGATACGGTCGAACGAGGGCCATGTCTCAATGAGGGACGTTTGAAAGGAAACGTGGCAGGCTGGGAAATGCCTGGGAGCGAGGTTCGTCTGCATCGCCATGGTGGTGGTGGGTGTCAAAGAACGCACATGGGAATAGCGGGCGTTCGGTTGCAGGCCAGCTCGTGGTGAGTTGTGCCCATGTGCCAGGGAACGACTGACGCATCTCACTGCATAATCCGGCGAGTAGGAATGCGTAAACCGGTGGAAGAGCAAGCCAGTGGGAGAAAAAGGGGGGGGACCCTTCTCCAACCGTCCTCGCTTTGCGCTGCTAGCTCCATGCCTGTCCAGCGGTGCGTCAAAGAAGTTGAAGACGGGCTTTGCATCATCATCATCATCATCATCATCATCATCCACACTTGGGCACTGTCAACGGCGACTTAATCCCGGGGCATGCACCTTTCTCGAGGCTTGTTCGTTGAACGCTGTCAAGACGTGACAGACGTGACAGGTTCTGGAATCAGTCCATTTGTCCATGCGGCCTCGCCGTCGTGTATTTACACGGCCAGCTTTCCCACTTTACCGTCTATATTCGTAGAAATGCCATATTGATGTTGTATGCCGGATGGAGGCGGCCCGTCAATGACAGCTCAACGTGGTTTCACTGCGGATTGATGAGGGCGACTATGCACTCATCACTCTTCTTTTCCCAACCTCTCTCCTTCTTCCATTCACCCCTTCACACCCACGTTTCGGTCTGATGAAGACGCGCCCGTCATTGGAGAAACAACGACGACACCGCCTTTGGTCACGCCCTCGCCTCGCCTGAGACGGAACGGCGCTGCCCACCACACCAGGAACCACTTTCTGTCCACACACACAAAACCCCAGAGTGGCAGAGCCCGTCTGCAGGCAACTCTCTCCCTCTCTCTCCAGAAATGAGGGGAAAACGCAACCAGCGCAAAACGCGTTGAGGAAAAGGGCCTTTGCGGCTCCGAGGCACCCGCTAACGCGCCCCCCTGGTTGCATCTTCTCCGCCAAAACGCGGCTCCGCAAAACCTTTGGGATCTGCTGAGGGACCTGGGCGGACCAATGAGAAATCTCCGATCGAACCATTTTTCCTTCGGTACTTGTCCATTGGGGCTTGATTTCTCGCAAATTTGGGGTTTGATCAGGTTTAGGTAAGTTTGGGGGAACGGGATACGCGAGCGGGTGCGCGGGTTCTCGGGTCATAATAAGTCCGGCCAGAGACTCTCTCACGTGACGGAAATTGGAGTCCGCTGGCGGTACGTACCCGCGAACCTGAACTTGCCTCTCGCATCACCATGGATTCGTTGCCGGAGCATGAGCGTAACTGGCCATTATCTCACCCAAACCCTCGTTTCCTCCCTTCAAAACAGCTTCCCCTGTAGTGTCCGAGTCTTCTTCACACTCGACGAATATCACTTCCTCTCAAATCGCCCGGAGACATGTCTCTGCCCTTCCCCAGAACTCACCCATCCCGTTCGCCCTTGCTTACACGCCAGATCTCATCAAACTCACCCATCGAATGCAACAGTCCCAGCACCCAGAACATTCGCCAAAATCTCCGATCTCATCACCCCGTTCACTAGAATCTCTTCTTCGTAGCTTCGCTCCCACGGAACCAGACCGTTGCTGCACAAACCCCCTTCCTTCCCCGGCCGCCCATCGTCCTCGTCAGCACGTTCCCCTTCGGACGTTGTCCATGCCCTTTTGCAACCCCAGATTTAGTCCCCCCTCCCCCTGCCAAAAACCTGCCTGAGATCTGCCACTCCGGGCGCCCAGACGAAGCCACCCAACGAGTGGTCCAGGCGGACGGGCTTGCTCGCCGAGTTCCATGGCCGTCAGGACTAACTAGCCGGTGGCACGAAGCCAAAACCAGAATAAACTCAACAACACGCGCTTCTTCGTTCTCCCTCTTCACATGAGGGGGAAGGACCGGCCGTCAGGCGTCAGGGCGCAAGTCGGCGCGGGAGCTACACGGCCGCCCGAAAGGCTCTGGGGGGAAGGTGTGTCAGGCCGTACGGGCGGAAACATCTTTCTCCCCCCCCCCTGGCGTTCAAGTCATGTGCCGGCGCCGTTTGCGCGGCATGGGGGGGGACCAACCGGACGCCAAACTCCAAGAACGCGAGGAGTTTCGGACGCCGAGAGCGCGAGAGGTGTGTGCCACGTAGATGACGCCGAATCCAGACGTGTCCCGTATTTCCGGACGTGAAGGGCAACCCGTTGGTCGAGATGCACTCTTCACCAGGCGTGGGCATCCGGTGGACGATCACCACGGCTTTCCCTTCCAAGGCACCTGCTGGTCCAGCGACGCCAGAGACGCCAACGGGAGCCCTCCCTCCCTCCCTCCTCAGCTCGGAGCTCCCCAAATGAGGAGGGGGGGCGCGTCGTGAACCCCCAAACTTGCTAGCACGCCCAGCTCTGAGGGAAGCTGGTTTCAGCTGGTCGTCGTCCCCGGCGCGCCAGAGCTGAAGGGCCTTTGGGGCCAGCAAAACTTCCTTCGAGTCTCGAAGGCTCTCAACAGAAACCACAACATACAGCTCGCAATCTCCCTCGTGAAATTGCATGTCCTGCGTGAGACAAGCACGAGAAGAGGGCCAGACCGGACTTGCCCTTCCAGACGTGTCTGCCCGGTGGTAAAGACTGGATTCTATTCTCCGGCTAGGTGGACGTCAATCTCCCCCAGCGATGCGCCAGAATGGATCATCAAACGCATATTCGTATAGGTCTAGGTGATGCGCGGCGAGATGATGGTTACATTTCCCTTCTAGTCTTCCCACGAGCACTAACCACTAATCTATGTCCAAACTTGGCTCAACTCCATTTCCGGGCCTTGTTTCCGTAGCCTATTGTAGCTCTTTCCAAGAGAAGCTTTGAATAAGAAAAGAGGAATAAAAGAGATGATTGCGAATACGTGATTGCGTAAATGTTGATGGACATGTCGTCGTCTCCGCGTTTTTGGGCGAGGGGGTGTAGAGGAGAAAAGGATACCAAAAGGCATCCATGTTTCCGGCGCGTTACCCCAGAGTCCACTCCCGTTGTCCGTACGTGCCGGAGTGCAGTAGTGCGCCTCCTGCAGATGTTGGGGTTATGGCCCAAGGGCCCCAAACAGGGCCCTTTCATGCCTGAGACGGCTTCGCCAGACGAGCTACCGCGAATTCGTACAGCTTGCTTGCCAAGAGCTGTCTGTCGGGTTGGGCGGAGAAAGGAGCGTCAAGAGCTCATCACGCATCATCGGCGTCGTCCTTCAAAGGCGCCCTCCTTCACGGCCGTCTCCTGAACCACCACGTCCCCGGGTAGGACTGCTCTACGCTCTGCGGGTACGTCCAAAAGACCAAGGCGGCGACGGCCTTGTACAGGATGCGCCGCCACGTCGACAGGTTGGGTCGGTGACGCCGCCACAGCTTCAGCTCCGAGAAGAGGATGGCGTTGCCCAGGACGTTGACGAAGCGGAAGAGCCTTTTTTTACTCAGCACTTTGAAACGACGACGAGGGAGTAGGTCCCGACTTACATGTTAAAGGCGATAAAGACCAGCGTCGCGAGGTCCGGCTTGGAGAAGGCCCTCGACGAGGCCGTTCCGTGGTGCGTCACGGTGAGCAGCGGAGGCACCCAGAGAGCCAAGATGGCCACCTCGAGGAACAAGGTAAAGTGGTACGTCCGCATGTACTCGTTCCTCACCAGGGTCAGGCAAAAGACCCAAATAGACATGAAGAAGCTGACCTGACACGCACGCAACACAGTTAATCCTCGTCGTCGGCCACTTACACACGCGCCTCGGTCTCGAGAGAAAAGGAGATGGATGATAAACTCACAATAGTCGGAGCCAACACCATGGTCTCGTGGCGGAAAAAGGCCCAGCACAAGCTCGACCCGACAAGGACAAACGACCACTGGGCGCACCCGGCCAGGAAGAAGCAGAACAGCACGCGGTGGAAGCGGCGGTAGCAGCGGTAATGGAACTCGGGCTGGTTCCAGGCGGCGTCGTCGGACACGGGGCAGCCGCACCAGCGACACACCCACAGCACGCGGAAGTCGCCCATGGTGACCTTGCGGCCGACGGCGAAGCCCTCGCCGGCGACGACGCACTCGAGGCACTCGTTGGCAAAGGGGTACCGCGGGTGCGTCTCCTCGGCGCGCACCAGGCGGGACCGCGACGGGTCGTGGCCCAGGCACAGGCGGCACGTCGACAGCAGCTCGTACTTGAGGCTGGGGGAGAAGAGGTCGCGGATGACGGCCCGCGTGATGCGGCCGCGGAGGAGCCGGCAGGTGCGGCGGAGGCGCTCCAGGTCGCCGAAGCTGAGGTAGCCGAGCACCATGACCTGGAGCTCGGCGGGGAGGTCGAGCAGACGCGTGAGGGCGTTGGCGTTGGGGGACTGATGGCGGTCGTCGTGGTGCCGCGAGGAGGAGAGCGCCATCAGCTTGGTCAGGCCCTGCACGTTGCATTCCTCCATGCTCCTCGCCAGCCGGCCCGCGTTGGAGGACGCCGGCGGTATGGCCGATATCCCGCCCGTCTCTTCGTCGACGGCCGCCGGTCGGGGTCCCGGTATTTCCCCCGATATGCGCTGCTGGACGAAGCGTCTCAGACTGTCCGCAGCCATCTTGTCGGTCCTTTTCGTCTCTCCCTTTGTCTCTCTGTTTGTCTCTCTCTCTCCGTGTCCCTCTACCCCTCCCGTGAAGCCAACCGTAGACTCGGAAAAGGTCAAATCGTCCAAACCAGCCAAAACAGGCCCCCGCACTTTCAAAGCGTCTGGCCCGCGGGCATCTTCATTCAATCGTTCGCACCTCTTTCCTCAATCAAATGGAAAGAAACGTGCGAAGCAGGAAGCCGATGAAGATGAAAACGTAGCATAAAACGCAGCGGTGATTTGCCTGGGTTGGAGGGAAAAACACAGTCAGACCATCAGTAGGCTGACACGTCGGCGTATTCCCACGCGGCTGAATACAAGGGAAAATGGCGTCCAGGCAGCGAGGGGTTGGTGAGAGGAGAGAAGAAAAGCCTAGCGCTGATCAAAGGCGACAAACCACCAAACAAGAAAATCGATATATGCCGCAATGCGTCGGGTTGAGGCAAATAACAGCGATGCCAACCTCCCAGCGGCAGCAAAAAAAAAAAACAAGTTGAGGGACGCGGACGCGGATATAAGAAAACGGCTGGATGAAGAAACAACCGTTTTTGAAGCCGTTTTCAAAGACCCTTCAACGACCCTCTCCCGCCAGACTCAGACGCCGCGAGTCAAGGATGTTGCTAGTTGTCTGACGTGCACGCGAAGGCGCTGGAGTTCTAGACAGGCCCATTTGTTATCCATTTGTTTGTTGGCATCGCCAGCTGAAACCCGAGTGGCGGCGGGGTCTAGGGTAACCGAGCCGGAGGGGGGAGGGCATCCCGAGATTCGCGGTGAGCGTCTGCTTGCCATGATTCGAGCTGGAAATGTTTAGGTGGAGTGCCTCTGTAATCCGACGGGCAGTTTCAAGGACTGGCTGAACTTCAGACGTGGTCCTGGGGATCTTGCCTCATCTAGGACACCGAGTCATCTACTTGGCTAACCACTTAGGCAGATTACTACAGTCCTACACCAAGGCACCAGACGAAGCATGCCATCAACAGAAATTCAATGCTCGCTATTACACTCTTGACGCTTGAAAATATTCTGCGAAACTGATCCCGCAAGTCAACCCGTCATGTACCAGCAAACCCAGCCCACACGCAGATATACCCGAAATCGAACGCAATCAAATCGCAATCAGCTGGCTGGCCAAACCAATAGCCCTCATCTCAATGGCAGGTTCATAGTCCTACCACCACCGACACCGCGGCCTCGTCCTACCCCGACATACCCACCCCCGGACGCAATCGTCATGTTGTGGGCAAGCGTGTTGAGTTCCTTGACGAGACAGCACGCCGCCACCACCCGGAAGCTCTGCAGCTTGGCGTTGGCCCGGTACAAGAGTGACTTCTTGGGGTTCTGGATGCATCCGATTTGGACGCACGCCCAGCAGAGCTCGACAATGCCCTCTCTTCCGCGCGGCGCGCTGCTCTGAATGGACTCGGTGTCGTGGTCCTTACCCAGGCCACGCATCAGGTTGACCATCCACGTCACGACGCGGTCAATCTCTTCCTTAAGCTTTATAGACGAGTCACGTTGCCGCCTGGTTTGCCCGCCTCTCTTATTCAGGATGAAGCCGCAAAAGACTTCAACCTCTGTCAGCCAGTCCTTGGGGTTCTCGGAAAAGTCCTTTCTGAGGCCCTGAATTGCATCATCGTACCTGTACACTGTTAGACGGCACGAGGGCTTGAGCGTTTCTCACTCACAGGTTGCGCAACTTCCACGCCTCTGCGGTTTTCCGCTCCCAGTCGATGTCGAGGTCATACCCCTCGAGCGAGGCCTCCACAGAGGACAAGAGTTCATCCCACATAGAGGGGCCGCCGGCTTGGATTGTGCCCCTGACATTGTCATGCCAAATCTTCTTCTCGTCAACGTTTCGGTACAGGTGCCCGAGAATCTTTTCCGATCGATAGTACTTGTGCTTTGCACCACCCAAGCCATCGTCATCGTCCGCATCGTCATCCGAGTCGAGGATGTGGTCAATCTGGCCAGCATCGGCGAGCGTCAGGGGCGGCGCCATGGCAAGACTGGGCTGTGTTAGCACTGCTTGTGAATAACGAGTTGGAAACATGGAAAGACTTACAAATCGGGACGGTAGCGCGGAGCTTTGGGGAGTTCAGAAAGCTCGACTGGAATTCCCGTCTTTGAGAAATCGACTGCTGTTGAGTGTAGTTCGGCAAGGCGGACACAGGACGCATCGACGGTCCCGGAGTCGTTGAAATCCGCCAAGATTACGTGTCGAGTGGCAATCACTCCAAGAAGGTCAGTTTTCATGAAACTGATGAAGAAGTCGATGATATCGTCACGCGATACGGGTCGAGGGAGCGACTTTGGAGTGACTCGTGGGTAGTCGGCTGGCGAGTACACCCTAGTTGGCAGTGCATCCCGGTCCCAAATGATGTTGAAGAGGTCGCCGTCGAGGTCGCCGCCGCTCAGCTGGCTTGGCAGGTCGCGCGTGCCTTTCTGGCTGAAAACGATGCAATTCTGAAGCTCGAGAAGCTCGTGATCTGGCGGAGGTGTCCTCATCTTGACCACACGAACGTCTCCCGGATGAAGAGCTGGCGAGCGCGTGATAATGACGGGGCCGTCGGCAAGGGTATCGTTAACGCGCTGTCCATTTCTCGACCACGTCCTGTCGAATGTGACATAGACCTCATCTTCTTCGAGAAACCCAGTTTCGTCCATGATGCCGAATAGAGTGACGCCTTTCTCGATCGAGATTCGTGCCTTGTGCTTTAGCAGTCGCAGCTCTCGCAAAACCACGTGCTCGATAGCCGTTTTAATGAACCAGTCTCGACGATGGTCGATTCCCATTCTGTTCAGCTGAGCTATGAATGCGGGAAAGTGCATGTTGCTACCGATATCTTGGCGGTCGAGGAAGTTCTTAGTGTTGGTTGGATTGGCGGTGACGTTGCGCAAAACATCCAATGCCCTGCTCTGCATGTCAAAGAACCACTTGTCCGCTGTTCCCAAGTCCTCTAGGATCTTGATCATCTGCCGGTTGAGCATTAGTCGAAGGGGCTTGCACGATGTGTCGCAAATGCCGAGCTCCGAGAGATCGTCGCTGGGAAACTTCATCATCGACTCTTCTCGTAGACAGATGACCTTGCCTTGCAACCTCGGATCTAGGGAGAGCATCCCTTTGTATCCGCCCAATCGGAACTGGAGGCACGTGGGCATCCCCGCCTTCATAGGGAGGCAGGGCCAAATCTCAGCCAGCGCGTCCCAAGAGATGGTTCCGACTCCGTCACTGAAGACGCGATCTCCAGACTTGACATCCGGAATGTTACAAATCTCGATGCCGAGCTCCAAGAGCTGCACCGCATAGGGAGTCTCCGAAAAAGACTGTCCGATGCGGGCGGCACACTTGGCCGGGACTCTGATGTTTTGAAAGTCGCCCAAGGAGTGCAGAATTGTTCTCCAGTTCTGTTCCTGGCCATTCTTGTCGACAAAGGGGGCCACGAACCAGACCGAGTGGGAACGGAGCGACGAGTGAGAGAAGCCGAGGAATTCGAATCGTCTTCCGGCAATCTCAATGCCGCTCTGAAGAACACTCTTGTACCGTTCGTAAATGCGTTCATTGTCGACCTGGGGCCTGAAGCCAAGGTCTTGTCCGTCCTCCTCGTAGAATGAAACTCGCAGGAAAAAGTCGTTCAAGTCGGGGAACATGCGTAACACCCTATTCTTGCTCTCGGCCTCGGGGCCGCTGAGGAGGATACGAGTTGGCGTGACCATGGCCTTGAAGACCCACGTTTGGTGAGAAGAGAGGCTGGGACCATAGATTTGATCCCTCTTCCCGGTTTCAACCCGAGCCTCGTACTCAAAGTCCATGACGTCCTTTAGAAGTTCGATAAAGTTGTAGCTTGCAGGGTCCGTCCCAGGGGCAACCACGACGGGAATTCGGTGGAAAATCTGCTTCATGGCATGACTTGTGACGGGCAGAGCCACTCGCTTCTTAGCCGAGTCGACTGAGACGCGGCGTATGAGTTCAAGTAGATTTCTCGATTCATCCGGCTGTAGATAGCCGTTTCGGACGAGGGCTTCGACTCGGAAGAGCAGCGCAAATGGGAGCATCTCATTTTTCAGGAAGATCTTCGTCATACCGTCAAAAAGATCCCTCCTTTCCGGAATTTGGTGGCTTAGCTTCATGGGGATCTGAGCTTGCACACAAGTGAGGTGATCCCGCTGTCGGAGGAGGCGGATGGACTCCTTCAATTCCGGTCGTTGGGCACAGGTGAAGCGGTACACTAGAGCCGTCTGGATGTATTCTGCATGAGAGTGCCAGAAATGAATGTCCTCGACGCGCTTCCATGAAATGGAACTGTTTGGACTCTTGAAAGATTTGTACAATCTTGGCGGCTCGGTGAGAATCAGTGCAAGCGAGCCCTTAACCTCGTCGACGACGACGTCGTGGATGGTGCGGTTCTCAAACTCCATGCGATACAAGACGCCCTCTTCCGCCAAGGTGACCTTGACAATCCTGTGGCTGAACCGGAGGGTGCAGGAGCTGAGCCTGGGAATCGAGGCTCGTTCAACAAACGTCAGAACCTTGTCTGGGCCGTCAAAGACATTCTGACCGCACGCGATGGCGACCACGGCAAGCGGCTGGGATTGAACTTTGACGTCAGTCTTTCCCTTGCTCTCCTTCTCTGCTTTCTTGTCGCGCTTGAGTTCGAGGTGCGAGATGAGGCGCTGTTCGAAGGGGCGGTTGCACGCTTCGACGAAGACTGGGGTTCTGTAAATGTGTAACCGTGCGATGTCTGCCTTCTTGGGACCATTTTGGAATGCGCCTACTGGGGGATTGTTGCCTTGATATCGAGTGTCCCTAAGCTTCTCGTGCTTCTTAAGAAATTTGCGACCGTCGGCCGCGTCCAGGAAGGCAACCCATGCCATGGGTCGTCGGCGCGCCTTGTCGCAAGCATAATTCTTAATGCCTAGCTTTTTCATGTGATCACGCAGCGCTTCTTCCAAGCCCTCGGACGTCAGGTCTTTGGGGACATTTCTCAAGGTGACCTCCATTGCTCCGGTCGCACTGGGGCATGCCGTTCAGGTCGAGAGGGCTGTCGTAGAGGCGTTTTGATGGCGAGTTCAGGAAGGGCGAGATGAGAAAACGAATGATGCAGCCGCGAATGTCAAGGTAAGCCAGGTCGAACGGTACCTTGGCAATCACCTGACCTCCAACGGTCAACAGCCCGCTCGATTGGGCGTAACGAATGTTTGGCCGCGAATCAAGACTGCAGCCGCCCAGTCGCTTCCAGTTTGGGCCGTTTTGGTTGGTCGGCTTCGAGCGAGAGAGGCCTTGTATTGCGCTGTGATACCCTCCTAACGAGAGTGTTGCCGGAGTCGGACGCACGGAGGTGTGGATAAGTGTGATAAGGTAACACGATGAAGGATCGCTTATTCGGCGTAATCTATGGACGAGGAGATGATGGAGAACAAACGTTTCTCTACCCCTCATTGGCGAAGAGGAGGTTGGAAGGCACTGGAAGTGTCACCAAATACCGCGCGGAAGGTGCTCCCGGAGGAGGCACTACCTAAGTAGGTACCTTGGTAAATCCGGCGATTTGAGGTGAGCTTCGGTGAACTCGGTGAGCCTCGGTGAGCAGCGCTGAGCTGCGGGGTAAACGTTTAAACACATCGCGGGGCTCTTCGGACTTGTTCCACATCCCGATTCCATTTGCCGAGCCGGATCGCCTCGAAGCCATTGTGCATTTGACGGTTCCACCCGCCACCATGTAAATCTCTCTTCCGGACGGGCTCACTGCCTTTATTACTCTCCTCCGCCCCAGACCGATTCCCTCGATACCTCCCGCCCATTCAAGCCTCCCGAGTCGAGACGACATCAGCCATGGCAACTACTCCCGGAATGCTCTACGTGACTATGCAGCCCAAGCCCGGGTTGTCCCTAGATCAATTCCACGAGTGGTACAACAACGAGCACGGCCCGACCCGTCTGCGGTTGCCCCAAATCTTCACCAACGGCCTGCGCTACGAGGCCACCGACGGCCTACAGCCGACCTTCCTCGCCGCCTATGACGTGACGTGCATGTCGCACCTCGAGACCGAAACGTACTTGACCCTGCGCGCGAACCGATCCCCGAGAGAGGCCGAAACCATCGGCCAGGTCGACGTGAAGCGCTTCTTCTTCGACCTGGTCCATACCAAGGCGTCGCCGCTATTCGTCCCCATCGAGAGCCTTTCCAACGAGGAGGCCGAGGGTATCCAGACCACCTTTGTTGATATCGCCCTCAAGGAAGTCGAGGGTGCTGGCGAGCAGTATCAGAAGTGGCTGGTCGAGGAGCACATAGAGATGCTGTCCAAAGTGCCCGGTTGGCTGCGCTCGCGCGTCTTCAAGACGTCTTACCTCGAGAAGTCGGACAAGGTCTCGTACTATGCGCTCCATGACTACGCCAAGGAGAATGGCCAGGGCGGGCCAGAGCACAAGGCCTCCATGAACACGCCTTGGAGGACCGAGATTTTTGACAAGTTCGTCGCGAACAAGGGCCGGCGAACCTATTCACTCTTCTACGTGTTTGGACCCGCGCCTAGAGAACTCTCGTCTCTCTCTAGACTGCCGGCTTCGGCTGGCTTTACGTCGGCCGACTCCAAGAATACGACCATCCCCGGAGCGGATGCTGCCGTGGTTTCCTACGTCACCGCCGAGGACTCACTCAACATCCCCTACCGACTCGAGGGCAATCCTGCGCCGGATGCTCCCACGGTCGCCTTTAGCAACTCCCTTCTGACGTCGCTCAACATGTGGGACCCTTTCGTTGAAATCTTGAAGCGAGAGCGCCCCGATCTGCGCATCCTGCGCTACGATACGCGGGGTCGTCACGCTGTGCCTCAGCCGCCGGTTGCAGCTACTCTCGACACCCTGGCCGCGGACCTTCGAACCGTGCTCGACGCCCTGCGAGTCACCAAGCTTCATGCACTGGTTGGCGTGTCGTTTGGCGGTGCCACCACCCTCAACTTCGCCCTCACCTACCCCGAGCGCCTTGGAAAGTTTATTGCCTGCGACTTCAACGCGACATCGAGCCCCGCCAACACGCAGGCGTGGAAAGACCGGACAGCCATGGCTGAAGAAGACGGCGGAAAGGGCATCAACAAGCTTGCCGAGCAAACCGTGGCTCGCTGGTTCCACCCCGCGACCATGGAAAAGATGGAGACGGTCAAGTGGATGGTCGACATGGTGGCCGCCAACAGCGTGGAAGGGTTCAAGTACAGCAACACTGCGCTCTGGGACTACGACCTGAAGCCCAAGATGGGCGCCTCTGCCGTCCCCGGATTGATGGTCGTCGGCGAGGGCGACGCCAAGGGGGCGCTCGTCAAGGCCATGGATGGATTCAAGGGTTTGCTCGGCAAGGACGGCGCGGAACTCAAGATTGTTCCCAACACCGGCCATCTTCCCATGTGTGAAGATGCCGTGGCGTTTTGGGAAGCTGTCAAGGGTTATATTTAGACGTATATACGAAATCTTACACGGTCTTTCGATACTCGGAACCTTTTCTAACAATGGAGCTCTCCTTCGTTATTGCGTCCTTGCAGTCGCATTCCGTCTTGAGGCACCAAAGCAATGCGTACCTCGAGTTTGGAGTTGCTCGAGTACGACAAGGGTGCCGACTTCCACGCATCTGCCCAGGCGACAGCCCTGACGACAGCCATTTCGCAGAACCAGCACGGCGAAAGACCATCGAGTCGCTCCTCAGCCCCCTCCCCTCGATCTATTTCCAAGGATCCCCGGCTGCAGGAGGCGGAAGATGCGGCAGGACTGGAGCGAAGGAACACTCAAGCAAGCGGTCAGAAGCTCGACGAGAAATGTTGGGGATAAAGGCGCTTCGTCACCTCGACTATGCCTTGCGGTTTCTCCATTGTTTCCATCCGTCGCAACAACTGATGCAATTGCAGCCGGAGTACAACGCCCACCACATGCACGCGCAGGCCGGAACGCTTCATTAGGCACGCCGCTCCGTCGTGTCGGACTCTCTCCCTGCCAAAGCATCCGACGGATGGAAATGCCATTCGGGGGGGTTTACATACGCGTCAGGGTGGGCGAGGAGAAGGGATCGCAGGCTTGTTTGAACGTCCTGGAGGGAAAAACCCCCCCGTTCGTCAGCATGGACTGGTCCCTATTCGAGCCTCCGACTTGAGGCTCCTCATCTATTCCCGATGGACTTGCATCTCACCCCGAAATCGACTCACCTCATAAGGCGATGAAAGCTACAGGTCCAGAAGGTTTTGTTCCTCCGTCGACAAGTTCTCCTCCTGCCCCGACGCTTCACCATGGCGGCGCAACGTGACAGTGGCATCGCGCCCGCTTCAAGCACTTCGAAACGGCGTCAGCAGCCGCTCAACTCGACTCCGACACCACGGCTGGTTCTCGTCAGGAAGAGCAACATGGCAACGACGGCGTCATCCCCCCATCGAGCCAGCCCCAGCAGAAATACGACTTCAGCAGGGACTACCGCTTCTAGATGATGATGCTCACATTCGTCTTCTCCACGCTGCTCGTCTCGCTCGAGTCGACCGTCGTCATCACCTCTCTGCCCACCATTGTCGCCGATATTGACCTTGGGAGCGACTACATCTGGGTCACCAACATTTTCTTCCTGAGGTAACCATATCCCCTCCCTGACAGCCAGCACACTCGACTAATACCAACAGCGCCTGCGTCCAGCCCCTGTTCGGCCAGCTTTCGGACCTCTTCGGCCGCATGCGCGTGCTCATCTCCGTCATCGCCGCCCACACGCTGGGCAGCGGCATCGCGGGCGTCGGCAGCGGCGGGCTCAACGTCGCGACCGACATCATCATCTCCGACCTGGTCCCGCTGCGCTACCGCGGCGACTACACTGCTGTGCTGCTCGTCGGAGGCATCGGCATCCTCACGGCCTACCTCTTCCTCAACCTCCAATGGGACCGCAACGAGTGCACCGCGGCCAAGCTCCGCCGCATCAACCGCGCGGGCAACGCCATGCTCGTGGCCTCGAGCATCTCCGTCCCGATGGCCCTCACCTGGCCCGGCCCCGGTGTACGCGTGGTCCGACGCCCGGGTCCTCGCGCCGGTGCTCGCGGGCGTGGCCGGCCTCGCCGCCTTTGTCGCCTTCGGGGGCGTCCCCCCTCCCCTTCGCGGGCATCCTCCTCCTCGACGAGCGCAGCCCGACGGCCGCCAATTGCCCTCGGGCGATGCGTACGCGAGCGCCACGCGGGCCTTTGTCGAGCAGTTTGAGCAGCCGGTGCGCGACTAGATCCGCCACGTCTTCATGCTGGCTCTGCGCAAGGTGTGCCTCATTTCCATGCTTTTGGCGGACTGTCCCTTGTGCTCTCCGTCTTGGAGAAGGACGTGCCGCTGCGGCAGCATCCAGATAGGCAGTACGGGATAGAAGAGAGGGAGGTGGTTGGGGACAAGGAGGAACGGTAGTGTCGTTTCTATTGCATTATCATGTCGCATCAAGTCCCATCATGGAAATCTCAATAAAAGCCTCCTTGCACGTCTTCGTCAACTCGACCAACCGCGCCGGCCTCGTCGTCCACAAGCCCTCGACGGCGCCCAGCTCGGCATTCACCATGTCCCGGTGGCGACGGCACCGCAACAGGCCCGTCCACGACGTCCTCGCCGCCCACGGGCTGGGCAGCCCGAGCACCAGGTTCGTCTGGGCGACGACGTGGCGCACCAGCTCGCAGAACAGGACGAACTGCGACGATGCCTCGGCGATGGGCACGTCGGCGTAGGCCATGGGCGCGCGGCCGACGGGCTCCGACGACGGGTCCGTGACGGTGGCGTGGATGATGCCGAGCACCGCTTCGACGTGCCGGACGAGCTGCACGTAGCAGGATATGACGAGGAACATGGTGGCCGAGTCGTGGCTCGTCGGCGGCGGAGACGCGTCTTGGGCTGCGCTGCCGTTTGATGAGGGCGTGGTTGATAGGGAGGCATCCGAAGATGGATTCCGTACGGGACGCGCGCCGAGCTGCCGGGACAAGGCCTTGATGACGCCCAGGAACTCCTGCAAGTTCTTCATGAGCAGCTGCAGGTTCTTGTACCCGTCCATGGTCGGGTGAGGCAAGCAGATGAAGTCCCTGAAGTTGGGCTGCGTCGGGAAGCGCAGCATGTTGTCCCACCCCTTGTGAATGTCGACGTTTAAGCGCGACAGCGTCTCAAAGTGCCGGTCCGTCGGCGCCACCGTGTGCTCCTTGCACCCCGGCGGCGCCTCGAGCTCTCTCACGCCCGGCCAGCACTCCATGGGGAGGCTGACGGCCCCAGGACTCGAAAGCGCGAACGGCAAGGGACCAGCCGCGTACCAATCCATGCCCGGAACGGCCGCGGGGCCGCCCAGAAAGCCGTCGAGGAACTGCACATGGTCGACGACGCCAGCTGGCATCAGAGCATCACCCCCGTCTCCCGACAGTCCCGCGGAGCCCGGAACCGCGGGACCGACGAGGCCCCCGTTGCCCGCCGCCGCGCCGGAGGGTTTCCGCCGCAGCGCCACGTCCTTCCTCAGCGGCCTCCCGATGCGGCGCTGCGGCCCGGCCTGGCAATGGAGCCCGAGTCGGCCGCACCGCGCACACGAGGCCGACGCCGAGGCCGACGCGGCGGCCGGGCGCGTGCAGCGGAGCTTCTGGCGACGACAGCGCTCGCACGCGGAGCGGACTTGGTTGGGGTGAGGGACGGGCGAAGACGGCGAGGGCATCGTTTTGCAAAGGAGAGTAACCGTGAGTTGGGATGAATAGGGGAAGAGAGAGATGAGAGAAGATGGATGAAGGTGAGATTGGTTCAGTCCCGGCGGGGGTTCGGAGGATTTGTGGGGCTGCATCGGAGGCTTCTTCCTGCCCCGACTTGCCGACAACTCGGCAGGGTTCGTGAGGATGAAGATCCATGTGAGTAACAAGGGCAAGGCTCTGATTTGGATGCACGTGCGTAACCCAATACTTCATTCTTAGGACATCATGAAAAATAGGAGAATCAGGAAAGTGAGTGTCTTAGTAGGTAGGAAGATGCACGCCCGAGTCAACTTATGCGGCGTTAATGCTGATTAAACCTCCCCGAAACATCCCAACAGAATCCTTCATCATCCCAGCCATTCCCCCGTTGTGTAGCAAAGTGAAAGTCCCAGTCGTTTCTTCGTGATGTTGTACATGATCAGGAGGCGCCATACCCAACTCCCAAACTCCAGAGCAAACCCAGCATCCAACCATCATCGTCGAGCCACGTGAAATGTAAACTCAAAGTCATTCCTCCCTGTATCGCCAAATACGAAGGGATACCCAGCTCCTGCCTCGAAAGGACTTGCCTCCCGAACCGACGTCACAACTGGGGAGCGTCGGTTTCGCCTCGTCGCGTGCTCCCCGCAAAACGCTCGCTTGTTATGACCCTTTTTAACCGGTGTGACCGGAGCCTTCTTCGTCTCCGAAGGACGTCCAACACTCCACTCGCACGCCAGCACGCCAAACTTGACATCTTCGGGCTTCTTGTGCGTGGCCAGCTTGCTTGCATTTGCATATCGGACGAAGCGGTCTTGCACCCAAGACAGCGTCTCGAACACGTTGGATTTAACAGACCATTCTTTCTGGTCCACCTCGTAATATGTCCGGTTTCCCCCTTCGAACTTGCCCAATGATCCTTTACCTAGAGAACCGTCAGCACCGAGGAAACGAGGCCGTAAAGAATGTTACCGACCCGCTGCCTTTCTGGTAGACATGGATTCTACCTTGGATGGGCATTCCTGGGCCTCGTCGACCGACTTTCGCAAAATGAAGTAATCCACAAAGTAGAAGGCCTTCAGGTTGGGCAGGTGCCGGGCGATGAACTGGTAAAGGTGACTGGGATATGCAAATCTATCAGGCTGCGGGTGAGTCAGTCCGCAAATGGGACACAGAGGCGGCGACTGCTCTCGATGCCACTTGTGGCAGTATCGAACAGCGACGTTGCGGATCTTTTCAAGTCCGGCGCATTCGAGACGCTTCAAAAACCGCAGGCTGTCTTCAAAGACTGCCGGCGGGACGTACTCCAGATAGACGATATCCGAGTGGATGTCAAGGCTAATCATCCGGCCGTTTTCTAGTTCAAGAGTGCTCGGGCGAGCCATCAACCGCTTAATGACCGAGGCAGACTCGTTGCAAGTGACGGAAAACTTGGTGAGCTCCTGGTTAAGGGTAGTATAGTACGATATGTCGGCCTGGGGAGTGGGATATTGAGGCACCAGAGCAGCATGGTGCGTTTCCGTCGGAGCGACCTCGTTCTTCGTCTCCAGGAGAACGCGGTCCTCCTCCTCGTCATCAGAATCGCCGGGCAACGGAGCGGCGCCCTTGGCCCACCAGCTTGCAAAGCTGGTCGATTCCTCGGGCTGGATCCTGAGGAAGTGCATGCCGGGAGTGGAGAGGGCCTCTCCCCAGATCTGATGGCGAAGCTCGGCGGGCAGGCCGGGAAAGGGGAAGAAGTCGCGACAGTCGGTCGGGATGTTGAACCTGATGGCCTCGCCCATTGGTGTAGGCGCTGAACGAATGGATAGCTGGTGAGCGAAGGTGCCTCGGGGCTCGGGGTTGACCTCGGGAGAGTCGACGGAATCCATGACGAAAGGCGGTGTCAGGCGGGGGACCCGATGCCCAAGGTCGGAAGCCAGTCGAGAAGACCGAGGAGGACGTGATCGATGGCGATAAGGCAAAAGAGCGGCGATGGAGGGAAAGGAGAGAGACGGATTCGAGATTCGGTGATGTTGGTGTCCTTGCTTAAATGATTGGGCAAGGGAGAATCAGGCAGGCGCCCGTCTTTGTCGGGTCGGTACCTGAATTGCGGTACCTGAGGGCTGAGGCAGGCAACCCCTCCATCGGCAGGAGCTCGGTAGGTAGCTTGAGCGCCAAAATGTGAGTCAAGGTACCTGACGTGGCTGACACGGGTCATGTGCCATCGGGACTTGGGGGATATCCCACGCAAATCGAAGGTAGAAATATTTGGTGCTGCATGGCATGGATAGCATGAATCGGAGAGTCTGACCGAATGGATTGTGAGGTGAATTGAAGTTCAGTTTGGCCTTGGACCGTGAGGAATGGTGGAGATGAATCCCAAGATTGAGCTGTGGCTGCCTTGGGTTTGCACTTGCCTTGCCTGCGCACGCACGGTGTTTAAACACTTGGTTTGATGTCTTGCAATCTTCTTTTCAATAATGGTACCTAACCCATTACCCTGATTTTATGGGCCGTTGAATCTCTTGCTCTGCTTGATCAAGAATGCTCGCATCTGAGCCACTGTGGCTGGGCTGTGCTTGCGGCCTGCACAGCCTCATGAGGTATCAGTGGCTGCGACTCGGGAGGGCCCAGTAGCTCATCAGTCAGCCTGGTCTGAGCCCCATCTCAACGCCAATGGTGTGCATTGAGCCATCGCCAGCCTGTGTTCTCGCCATCTTTGATGACCTATGACGAAAACGTCAGATCAAGAGGCATTTTATCCATGTGGCATCGGCAACATGATACAACCTCGAAAACTTTAATAACCCACATTTAGACCCAAATCGTCCTTCGGTGAGGCGACGTCAGGACGCCCCATTCGCCAGTGACACAAGCAGACGGAAAACGTTGTCATCGTCGTCGTTGCGGACGGGGCCTCGGCTGCCTAGAGCCTCCTCACTCCAAAATCGGTTGGAGTTCTCTACCTAGTAGTCTTCGAAATACCTCAGGCAACCAGGTCGCGGCAACAAGAAGCGGGCTAGTAAAGACCTGCGAACGATTCCGTCGTCATTGGAGGTGGGATTCCCCGACATTAAAGCCACGGCGTTGACTGCGACGACGATCATCAAGCCATTTTGACGTCGGTGGTCCACGTGCCAGAGCAATCCGACCCTTGGCCCATTACCTTATTTCTTCCGGCAGAAGCCCTTGTACGGTTGTTGAGAGGATGAGGGGCGTGGCTATTGCATCGACCTCGGCTGGCGATGATAGGTCGGGAGGCATCACGGCCCTCGAGGGAAGAAACGATACATGTACGTCATTGCTCTTCACGCCCGGGAACTGGAAAAATGTCAGGTCAGCAAGGAGAATGGCGAAACAAAGTTCGAACAAGCAAGCACACGTCACAGCCCCATTGACGAGGTCGAGAGAGGTCCATTGTTGTAAGGAAGAGGTTCCAGAACGTATCGAGAGCAGGGGCATTACGCGGTTTGAGGGGAATGAGAGGTCGTGGAAGTTCGTTCACAAATTCGGAAAGGGTCCAGGGTCCAACCAGCGAGGAATGACATCACTGGTGTCGACGGGAGGAGCGGGGATCGACGGGCGTGCGCTAATCTATAAGAGGAGGTACCCAGGCTGGGTGCTCGAGTCTTATGTCCACCCCCCTCCCAAAGGAGGTTCGTGTTGTCTGAAATGGGTGAGTTGCCCTTTCCTCTCAATAATGAACGATATTGAGGTAACTCCCGAGTCGCGGGAAGAAGGTGCGAGATACGTCCCTACCTGCCTTGAACGTGGTGGCCAGTGGCGGTCAACGGGACTTTATCGGTTCAACGGGGCTTTGATTTGTATTCTCTCATTGGCTCGTTTATTCAATCAATGCGCACTTCAGAACCCAGAGGATATCGGTAGTATGAGGAGCCCAGCGAAAACCGCCCAGCGCGACGTGCCCAAATCACTTCGCCAGTTGAGACATCAATGAGCTGAGTGGGCTTGAGGCTTGATCAAGCTCAACAGGGATCCAGGGACGAGAACCATCGCTCTGGTATCAGCTCCACGGCTCCAGGAGCACATTACCGTCTCACCAACCCCAACCAATGCCGAGAAAATAGCTCAGTTATTCGGCTCTCGTTGACGAAGGAGCCGGGGTGTCGCCACCATGGCCTTGGCTTGGAGGGGATCAATCTCACTCGGCTTGCCTAATGCGCAGTGGGTGTGGCTCAAAAAAGTCCTAAGTAGGCGGCCAGACGCCTTATCCCCATGGGTCTCAAAACAATGACAGCAAAGAGCAGACGCGAGAGGACAAACCCATCCGGCCATTTTCTACCTGAGGTTCGTCATATCTCATATCGCGGCCCGCAAGGTCTCGACCATTCAGCTCCACTCACTGTGTCGTCATGAGCGCGCAACCAACACCGTAAAATACTGCTGGCTGAGGTCAGCCGTTTGAGAAGACAGTCCTTTGAACCCTTTTTCAACTCGACCGCCAAAATTCGTCCTGGCATATCGAGTCTTCAGTTGGCTAGCTATCTGCGCCTTCTCAGTGCTCACATATCTATGCAACAATTGGCGAGCACCAAGGCTACAACATCGAGAAATGATACAAATGCAGTATTCGCATACTTACAACATGGGAACCCAGGACACTCAACCACCAAACTCATCCCAGCCGAAACCCCAGTGCAGCCAGGCCGGAAGGGTGGGATGCGGCGGGGGTATTGTTAACCCCGGCTTTCCTCTCGCCTTTCTTCGGCCCCCTGTAGACAAACAGAGAAGGTAGGTGAGGGGGGGCTTTTTTCTTCCGACCTATGTGGGCAAGCGGGTTCCAAAAAAAAAAATATGGCACACCAACAGGCGTGAGGACGGGTTACGGACAAAATAGTGCGACTACCTATTAAGGAGTCTGCACCTCGCCTGTCCGGATATTTATGTCAACTCTCTTCTGTGTGCCATTTTTTTTTTTTTTGGGAACCCGCTTGGTGGGTCCCAGCTGTCACTTGGGAATGTCATCCTCCCTTCTGCGGTTCGGGGCGGCCAGTTCAAGAGCTCGCGGCGTCCAGGTCGCTCTCTACATATGCTCTTATTATCTAGCCTGACCCATCCGCCCTGGGAAAATGTCCGCTCCTGGTCCCTGGGAGTATTATAGGCTACGGTACCCCCCATTCACCCCATCCATGTCCCCCCGGTTGTCGAGTGGCAGCCCCAGCAATGCTGGCCCCCCGACTCATTGCTACTAATCACACGCCATATTAGACCTACCGGACACGCCCCCGGCCCTCATCGTTCTTTCCTCTTATTCCTCGTTCCTCTCACCCCTCGAGGTCCAGTTCCTGCTCCCTCTCTCTCACCTCCTGCTCTTAAAAACCGCCTTCGTCCCACATTCATTCCTCGATCGACACCTTGCGCATCCTCCCTACCTATCCTGCAATCGAAATCGAACTATTGTCTGCAACTGCTTCTCTCTGCCCCTCGTCCCTGTCTTTCGGGCGAACTACTCCCTTCCTCTTCTATCTTATAGAGAGGTTGTGTCGACTATCAACTTCCAAGGTGAGACAACCCAGTCTGATTCAGCCGTGATGCAAACTCCCTCCCTGGCCTTGGTCGCAGTTGGTACCTCTGTTGTTCCCTGGCGCCTGGGCTCAGGCCAAACCTTGGAAGGTCCAAGTCACGCCTCGAATGGAAAGTATTAAGATGCGCTAACAGCCCTGCGAGATTCAGCCCGATTAGCGACCGCCCGCCCGTTCCTTCACTCATTACGTACCAATACGCCGGTTACCTTGCCAATAATTCCGCCTCTTAGTCTGCCGTCTGCTTCAATCGATGAACCCATGGCTCAAGCAGGATCATTCGCCGGTGCTGAGCCCAGCTACAATGCCAATACCATTGAGTGCGCTTCCCTGCTCCAAACGACCACCTCATGTTCCTGTTCTGGCGTCGGTGAGAGTCGAGACTGGAGCACAAAACACGCGCTAGACTCGAGTTTCATCCGCCGTTAAAACAAGGTCAAAGCTTGTGTAATTGTTTCTCTCGTGCCTTCAACTAATCTTGTGGCTTGCCGTTCCGGCTCAGCGTCTCTCATACTATTAATAATCCCAACCCCCAAACAAGAGCCTTTGCCGTCCCTGAAGATCGGCGGTACGCACTGGGCCGATACGCAACGCCCAATCGCCATCTTGGTCAAGACCATCCGGATCTTCTGCTCCGTGCGCCTCTGGAGTTTGCACCGGCACACGCCAGTCTCGAGTCGGCCGAACAAGCCAATATTGCCCGCATGAAGGATATACTTGGTGCCCTCGAGGCCAAGCTACCATCTTCTTCCCGCACTTGACTCCAGGGCAGACGAGGGATGGCATTTGGGTATTGTTTGATTGGTATGTCTTGACCCGCCTTGGCCGAATGAAGGATGGCACTGATGCTCGGATAGAAGTTTGTCCTTGCGGACGGGTAAAACGACAGGACAGCATGTTGAATAGCTGGTATACCGCGACTCAGGCTTCACGGCATGTGAAGACGGCGTTTCAGGAACGTGTCGGCGTTGTCCTCCCAGTAGAAGTGGCGCACACGGATACAGAGCACAGAGTACTGTGTATAGATTACACATTTGCTTCCCCACGTTTGTCTCATGATGCATGATGCATGGCTCAAGCAAGGAGCCGGTTTCCACTCCTCCCGCTCCCACGCCGCTAACCAGTCCCCGCCGCCATGGCACCAATCGAAGGCAGAAGGCTTGCCAAACAAGGCAACTTGGGAAGCTTGGATAGACGCAGATTTGCGCTCCCCGAGCTTCTGGACGAACAGCCAAGCTCCTACGGGCGAAATGGCCCGTCCGTGTCCGATGGATGAAGATGACGTGGCGATAGTCAAGTCAAATCTCCCTGGTGTGAGTTGCCCCATGGTCCTTTGTCATCCCTCATTTACTTTGCTTGACAACGCCCTAGGCTGCCCATTTAACACATCGATTCGTGTGGTCCTGCTTCTCCGGCTCCGATGCGCCCGGTCCCCTTTTGCCTCACCGCCGGACAATCTGCTCAGGTCGGATGACCTCTTGGCGCTGGGCTTCCGGGACATTCAAGCCCGGGGGGGTGAAGAAAAGTCCAGATATGGCAATAATCAACAGCGCGAAGCAACAGGCGACGCGTGCCCGGGTCGATTCGAGGCGGGGGCCGATTGACGAGGCCCGAGTCGAGCGACGGAATTGGGGAAGATGGGGCCGTTGAGTCTGCCACGGGCCTGCAGCATGCATGTACGATAAACTGGACGATGCACACGCTGACCGTCTTCGAAGCCACCCACCCGAGTTGTCCGTGGGCTTGAAAGGCCTGCGCGTCTGGCCGGTTTGGTCCCTCCCCCCATGCAGTGGAAGCACGTTCCGGTGCGGGAAGCGCGCGGACAGCCCTGCAAGGACCAGACCGGTTGGAGGTAAGCGATGTTGCACACTACTTGAAGAGACGCCCTTTTTTACGAGGAGATGTTTTCCGCGTTCCCCGGCATGGACAGGAACTGACATGTCCAGGAAGCTCATGGATCGTCTTTGGTCGTGGGCGGCATTGATTGGGTTATTTTCGCCGTCAGCCGCCGTGTCGGATGCAGGGCCTTGTCTTCCGCAAGCCAGCGCCGTCGTCTTGCAGCTTCACCATGTTGTTTCCCCTTCTCCAAAGGTCGAATTGGGTATCCTCCCCGGGGCATCAAACTCCTCTCGACCCTGTCAAGCTGTAGCAGCCCAGTCATGGCATTACACTGCGTAGACCAGCCTCACGTCCTCTGTTCACGCACTCGGCGATCGATGCCCTCCGAAGCCCCATGGTCTGATACTTCTCCATCGGGATAGTCCGGGTCCGTTTTTGACATGTCCCGAGGCCCCGATTGACAGCGGAGATCGGAGAGGCACCAAATGACGCCGGCTCGATCTGTAGAGGCGTGCAGTACCTAGTATTCGTAAAATGGCTAGACAAATCGGCACGCGTGGTGAAGAGTTGCCAAGATGGAATGAGCCAAGGCAACCAACCAACCGTGTGCTGGTGCAAGCCGTTTTGGTAAGGAGCGGTGAGAGCCGGGAGGGGGGTGGGCTTGTGTCATCGGAACTCTCGCATGAGTCGCATCATTGCTTGCAGAGCAAACAAAGGGTTGGGCGCAAGGGGGGAAAAGAAGTAGAAAAAGAAAGAAAAAGCAACGCCATGGTGCACTCGCTTCTCTCCTCGTCCATCAGCTCCGCCCCTTCTGGAAGCCCGGCATCGCGGACGGGGGAAGCACAGCCCCTGGCCAAGGCCCAGTCGGAAGGGCGGGTGACGTGCCGCGAGGACCGAAAATCTCAAACGAAGCGACATGGCGGCAAGGGTAATCCCTGTCTCTACCTGGACCGGGGGGGTGGACGACGACGGACGGTTAGATGCACACCCCCTTGAGATTCACCGAGATCTGGGGTCAGGCGGGGGGTTTCTCGACTTGGGCTGGGCCAGACACAACGAGGCGACCGAGGCTGCGGTACGCATGAGCAAAATGGGCGAGGCGGACGGGAGACGCCGTGTGTGCGTGTGTGTGTGTGTGTGTGTGTCATCATACGGAGGCGTCCAATAGTGCAAAGGCCAAGTCTGCTTCGTTGTCCTGTCGTGGCACAACTGCGCAACCCATCACCTCTTTCCTCTCCTCTCTTCTCTTCTCTTCCCTTTCCTCTCTTCTCTTTCCTCCCTTCTCCTTCCTCCTTGTCTTTCCTTTTTTTCCTTTCACCATCTTTATGGTGCCTTGTTTTCTCGGCATCATTTTTTGCCCTTCCCATTTTGCCGGTGCCGTGGTCGAGTCTAAGTGCCATGATTCATCACTAGGACTAACATGATTTCCCCACGCGTCTTCTTGCGACCTTTTTGTTCCTTCCTTACTCGGTACTCTTCTCCCCTATCCTCTCATTTTCATCTCTTAATCCATACCACAAGACGGTTCAGTCATACAATCGAACCATTCAGTCATGCAGTGCTCAACTGCCTCATATACTCCTCATGAAAAAAGTCTAGTCCCAGGAAACTTTCCTTTCAAACACTCAGTTGAATAAGACCTCTCGGTGGTCCAACACTTGGTTACCAAGGTATCCTTTCTGCCAAACGGCCCACCAGTTGTCTGCAACTTCCGCAAATGATTCGCCCTCGGACGAGAAACCGGGCACTTACTGCCCTTTCGACGACGTGAATGGCAAACCTACCGTAGGCCAAGCAGAGGCCTTTTGCAGGAGCCATGAAAAGGGCCGGCCTCGTGTATAAAATCCCCTTTTGGCCCCGGCTATCCCGACCTCTCCGAACTGAACATCCTGCCTCCAAACCATTCCAATTCCTTCAGTTCCAACCCTCTCCCGTCACAATGGCGAATCCCGCAAAACCAACCACTCCTGGCCAAGCTCAAGTGTAAGCAACCCCCCCCCCCCCCCTTTCCCCGAGTCCTCCCATCAAGCTAAACACACCCAACCCACCCGTCAGCGCCCTCCCCCTCGGACCCAAGCCGCCGCCGCCCACGACGTACGCCGGCGTGGTGAAGCGGGCCGCGCCGCCCACCCCTCCGCCCGCTCCCCGGAAGCCGCAGTGGCACGACGAGGACTGGGACGCGCCCGACGCGGCCGAGACGCAGGCTCGCGCGGCCGAGCTGCACGCAAAGGTCACGGCGTGGCTGGCCACCATCGTGCCCCCCAGGAGGCGGCGGCACGGGAGACGACGACGCGCGACGTCGCGGGAGGCGGACGAGCCTGCGGCGGCCAAGGGGGGGCTCGACATGAACCAAAGGTCGTAGGAAAGCACGCCGGGGTCGGAAAGACGGGTTTTTTTTGGCTATCCCGAGGGGTTTGAGCGAGCGGGAGGCTTGGTTCTACATTTGAGTGATATCCCGGGTTGCAATAACCTCCTTGGCGTTCTCGGCATTAATTAAGCTTTCGTCTTCATCGCGCGTGTCCCGTCTCATATCTCCGATGTGCGTCTCCAATTTTGTCCCTGGATGACGCCAGCCAGTTTCCAAAGGAGGCAACGGATCTCATAAAGGCATCAACTGCCTTATTAATACCACGCCGTAAGTCCGATGTCTCACTCATCGTGTTTCTATATAAACGAGGGCCTCATGTCCCTCGGAAACAAACCCGTCAAGCCCAATCATCCATAACCCAATCACTCACCATGCCCAAGTTCACCCCCAACTCGTCCATCCACGACCTCATCCCCTTGTACGCCCCCCTCATCGCCGGCAAAACCATCCTCACCACGGGCGTCTCCCCCGACAGCCTCGGCCACGTCTTTGTCCAGTCCGTCGCCGCCGCCTCCCCGCGCCTCCTCATCCTCGCCGGCCGCGACCCTTCCAAGCTCGCCCAAACCGCCACATCCATCACCGCCGCGCACCCGGCGGTCGCTACCCGCACCCTCGTCGTCGACCTGACGTCTCTGGCATCGGTCCGGCGCGCCGCGCAAGAGGTCAACTCGTGGAGCGACGTGCCGTGCGTCGACGTCGTCGTCAACAACGCGGGCGTCATGGCCGTCGACTACGCGCTGACCGAGGACGGCTTCGAGACGCAGTTTGCCGCGAGCCACGTCGGGCACTTTTTGCTCACGAACCTCATCATGGACAAAGTCTTGGCGTCGCCGTCGCCGCGCGTCGTCAACGTGGCGAGCGACGGGCATCGGCTGGGGGGTATCCGGTGGGCAGATCCTCACTTTAGTGTAAGTCGTTGTCCCCCCCCTCTTGATTCCTCTCGACTCACCACTGACAAGACGCAGAACGGCGAGACGTACGACAAATGGGTCGCCTACGGCCAGGCCAAGACGGCAAACATGCTCTTCGCCCTGTCGCTGGCCGAAAAGCTGGGCGGCCGCGGCCTCCGGGCCTACAGCCTTCACCCGCGCGTCATCCTGACCACGGGCCTGGGCAACCACCTCGACCGGTCCACGGACGGCGACTTTGCCCTCCTCCGTAAGTGTACCTACATATCTTCCCCCCCCCCCCCCCCCCCCCCCCCCCCCCCCCCCCCCCCCNNAACTTCCCCCCCCCCCCCCCCCTCGCACCAGCCAGGCACTGACCGTATATCCAGGCCAGACGGACCGCCTCCAGGGCAACGGCGAAGGGTGGGCCGACCTCGACGTGGTGCCCGTCGACGTCGGCGCCGCGACGCATGCCTTTGCGGCCTTTGACGACGGCCTCGCCGGGAGCAACGGCGCCTACCTGGTCGAGTGCCGCGTCGCGGATCCCTACGTTGACACGGTCAAGCCGTGGGCCACGAGCCCCGTCGAGGCGGACAGGCTGTGGAGCATGAGCGAGGAGCTCGTGGGGGACAAGTTTGAGTACTGACACACGAGGCCGAGTCGAGATGATGGAACTGCAAACATGCTTGGTCCCGATCCTTCTCCATCCCACAATGAGGCCAAGACTATCTCACTCATCCGTGTAAGTTGATAGGATCGATGCTTGATCCACATTCCAGCGACGCAGCAAAGTGGACCAACAGGTCATGATGAAGCAGACTGGTCACTACTGTACATATTCCACCAAATCAATGGCCAATGGTATCAAATGTGTGTGTTTCAATGACACTACAGACCCTGATCCAAGTCCCTCCAGAACTCCCCATCGCTATTCCAAACGCCCCACTCCTGTACCATCTGAGGCCTCTGAACTGCATATCCTTTCCCGCTCATCCAGGCCCGGCACGCCTCCAGATGGGCATATTCAGCCGGAGAAGTACAAAACTTCATCTTGCAATCTATCACCTCGAGCAGGCCCCGGCGTTCCGAGTCTCGGGTATGCACGTTGGAGCCGCATTCCACCAGCGTTCGCATCGCCAGCTTTCGACCGCACCGCACCGCAACGTGCAGCGCTGTTTCGCCTCGCCGGTTCCGCGAGGCAACGTTGGCGCCACCCCGGATCAGCGTCTTGATGATTTCCGGGCCCAACTTATAGTCGCCGTCTTCGGGTGTTAGAGCGCTGAATACCATGAGCGGCGTGTTACCGTCGTGGTCGTAGTGGTTGGGGTCAACCCCGGCCTCGAGCAGAGCTTCCAACAGACTTAGGCGGAAGGACAGCCCCTCGTATGACGAGTCTAGGCCCCTGTTGTTGTCAATGGCCGATTGCCGAGTCTCGTTGAGGCCGTATTTCCTTATCAGGCTTGCTTGACAAAGTGTCGCCGATGCAAGGCAGTGAAGTCCGTTACCGCCGTCCGTGTGCTCCAGACTGGGCTGCGCACTCGCACCGCGTATCACCTTTAGCAACGATGCTTCTTCTGAAATGGACGCATTCTGGTATGCGCCGAGACGCGGATATCGAGCCGGAGCCAACTTCGGGGGTGGATCGAGGTCCATGAGAACATCCTCGACGCTGGGGGGAGCAGGGTCCGTCCCAAGCACTGGTAACACGTCGAAGGCGTCACGCTTCAATTTACCGGACCAGCCGGGAAAATGACGGCCAAGGCTTCGTACATAGGCTTCATCCAGCTGATTGGCGGACATGAGGTGGAAAACTGTGCGTCCATAGACATCGCAGGCGTAAATATCGCCGTGATTAATATGGACCATGCGAATCAAGGCCAGGAATACAGCGTCGTAGGTCTTAAACCCCCATAGAGCAAGAGCATGAAGAAAGGTCTGACCGGCCGTGTTGCGTGCGCCCACAAGATCAGTAAACCTTTCAAGAGCGCCCGTTTCGGCCAACGATGTAGGACAAAAGCGAGCGACGGCATGCAGGACGCTGTTCCCAAATATATCCCTGAGACGCCGGTGCTTGGCGAAAATCGGATCCCACTCGACAGGGGGTTTTCTTTGCAGTTCTACGAGAACTCTGCGCAAATCCTCAGAGACCGACACAGCCGCCTGTCCGACCTGATTCCCCAGGTCGGACAACACAGGCTCCTGTCCAATCTGATTCCCCTGGTCGAATAGTGACCTATAATCGAGGTTGTCGGCGGGCAAAAACCAAGGACTCCGGTCCTCATACTCAGGCGGAGCACACTCCTCATGCAACCACGACTTGTGGGGGTTCATGTTGGAGGCGGGAGAAGGGGAATCGTCCGTGTGGTTAAGAGGGGCCGTGTATCTCTTGACGAGTCGCTTAACAGTACAGATATAATTTGCTGAATAATCGGATAAGACGCGTTGGATAGAGCCGGTGGTTTGTTGTGTTCCCTGGGTAGAGTTAGACATGCAAGTCGTCCGACGGAGAAACTCGACAAAGAAATCGGGGTTGTCATCGCCGGCTCGTTGCGACTGCCCCACGATGGGGGCTGCGTCGACGCCTACAGCGGGAACAGGGGCGACGGTCGGAGTGGAAACAGCGGCGGGCTGCGAGGGAGGAGGGAACTGGTGAAAGGGCGGCACCGCGAGACATCTCGGGCTGACGCCCGCCTCCCTCCTCGTCGGCGGGGTCGGGTCCGGGTTGAGATGCCGCGACGGATCGGAGGCGGCGTGGGGCGGGGGCGACGAGCTCCGGCTGCTGGACATGGAGCGGGTGGGCGACAGCGAGAGCTCGTTGAGGCGACGGGCCATGTCGGTTTCGGTCCGGGGGTGAAGCCATCGCGGCTCCTTGTCGAGCAGGGCGTTGAGCCTCTTGTGCGCCGACTCTGGCCTAATTTTCCCCGTTCCCGCCTTGGTCAGCCAACGCCGCACTCATGATGAGGAAGGAGGGAGCCCGCGATGGCGGGGCAGGTGGCGGGGCAGGTGGCAGGTGGCAGGTGGCAGGTGCGCGGGGCAGTGGAGGGGGAAGGAGCCTTGAACACATACCCAGGAGCAGTCTCGGGCGACTTGTGGTGAATGACTTGGATAATCTTCTTGATGGGAAGAGTCGTGTAGAGATAGAGCCGCGTCACTTTTCGCTGCGACGAGTCGGTCCAGAGAGGCGGACGCCCCGTGTTGTTGGCCGTGTTGTTGGAGCCGGTGGGCGACGCAGCGGGAGGCATCCTAGTGCCCAGAGGCGACCAGGCGCCGCCGTCGCTGTTCATCCTCACCGAGCGGGCGAAATGTTGGACGGGCGGAAACGAGCGGCAGCTGCAGGCGAGACGAGGCAGCAGAAGAGGGAAAGAAAAGAAAGGGACATGTGATCAATTAAACCAACAAGGGCATTTCAAGACCCTGGATGACGTTTAAAGATGCGAAAGGGAAAGCCATCGCGAATGGGAGTGAGAGGGTTATAAGGCCGGCCTGGAGGGCGGGAGGCCGGCGACATTGGGGATTTTGCCAGAGTCGGGGGCTCGAAACAGGTGGTAGGGCAAAGGTGCGTTGTGCACGTTTAGGCAAAAGCTGGCCGCCCACGACGGTCTCCAACGAGGCAGTGAGACAGCACCTGGCAGCGAGACAGGGAGACGGGCTCCAGGTCTGGTCCCCGTCCCCAGGTGACGCTCCTGACCGAAGCCCTGGGATCCACTGTCGGGCCCTTATTCCAGACGGCAAGGCCCCAGAGGGAGCAGCGACGGGAACTATACGGCGATCCAGGGCCAATGCCGCCCTATCGATTGGATGCGTCGGCTTGCAGTTTAGGCATTGAAGGATTTTATCTTGTTGGCCCGCGGACGCGACCGTCCGGCACTGCTCCCACAGCCCTCGGCGGGGTCAGTTGGGCAATGTTTCAATGTGTATCAATTGCGTGCATCACGCCGGTCTGTCACCGCTGTCTGTTTCCTGGCTTGTGACATTTTTCCGGCTTCTCGTCCTCGGCAGTCCGCCGTCCAGTCCGCCCAAGCACATCATCTCCCGCGCTGCGCCTCGCCGCCCATCTCGCAGGACGCCGACAATGCCTCCCTGGTCAGATTTGCCTGACCCAAGGGGACGGGAGTTTTGCCACACAAGTCCGTCCGATTTATCCTTTCAGACCGTACACACTTGCGTGCAGACGTTCCCAGGTTGTTTGACGCTCTTGTTTCCTCCTCGACCTCGACCTCGCGTGACCTCGTGTCTCCTCTTTCCTTGGGCCATTGTTGCAGAGACCCTTGGGCGCTTACAAGCAGCTCAGTGCGACGTGGTCACGGAAGCGTGCAGTAGCTTTGTCTCACTGTCACAAGCGCGTGGTCAGTGAGGTCGGGTCGCTGCATTAGCACATCTCCCACGGCGCCAAATGGTGTCTTCTCAGTGATCCCACCAGCGACAGTGTCAAACCCATGTAAACGGAGGGTCATGACACTTACCTTGCAAGAGGCACCACATTCGTGGCACTTGAGTTTTCCGCCCGTTCCCAACGGTCTTCAGCGCTCACGACCAAGCCCAAGGGACCCCAAGTATCCCCCCTCCCACTCGGGGGAAAAAAAGAGGCGCAGGTCACGAAACACACCCCGCGGCACGGGGCTGTGTGGCTTTGTGGCTGATCGGCCCCTGTAGAAAACGCATTGCGCCACACGAGGCTGCAGTCCAGGCGTTTTCTCCTCCGTCCTTGTCTCCGATCCCTCTACATCGTTTTCCCCGTCATGGCCGTCTTCTTGAATGACCTCATTCAGTCAATCCATGCCTCAGGCCCACAGACCTTTTCCGAGGAAGTCGTACTTGCTTTATGCTCGCCAGGAAGGGGCAGAACGCCGAACCCTCGGCAACGAGACAACAAAGACTTCCATGGGTGATTCTGTACGCGCGTATTCGTACCGCCTGACGCAAGCGGTCTGTACCCTTCACCGCGTGAAAATCGATAGCCCGCCCATCTTCTTGCCGATGGACGCATCCTCGGAGAAACTCCACAAAGAGCTTCGAAACCAGACTATCGCCAATAGTCTCCCGAAAACGGTCGACTGGCCCAATATGGCGCTAACCGTCTTCTGGGAACGCAACGATACGACGGGTGAAGAAGCAGGTAATTCTCCCGAAAACTCAATCGCAACCGAAAGTCACGCACACCCCACCCCGAGAGGTGATCAATAGAGCTCCCATGCTGTACGGAGTACCAACCTGTTGGATTGGACGCGCAACCCTTGTCATGATCTTCATCAGTCGCAAGTAGCACCTCGATAGTTCGTCCTCGCCTGAGCCGTGAACGTGCCGCATCAAATAGTCGGCAATTGGAAACAAGCTTTACGAGGCCAAGTTCATCAAACGGCCGCGAACAAAGGAGCAACAAGCCACAAAAACGGTTGCCGGCCGTGGCCACACAATGCGGAATCAAGAACGGCACAAGACAGGAAGCACGAGACATCACAATCACGGAAGAGGATCACAATATAGAAAAAAAATCAAACCCATGTTTATCTCCAAAACTCATAACCATTCTCACCTAGTGGCTAAACCAAGTCGTCTAATTCATACTATGTACATAATGAAGCATATTATATGTTGTAAAGATGTCTAATATCCAAGGAAAAAATACCCAGTTCGCGTTTAAAGGAGGACAGCAACGATACCAGCCGCAACGGCGGCAAGCTCGAAGCCTCCGGCGATGCGGATAGCTCCGGCAGTCTGGATGGCCTCAGTCTCGGTGGAGTGAGAGCCATAGGGGGTGGTGGTCGTGCCCGAGCCAGCTCCGTAGGTGACAGTAGCTTGCTCACCACCGGAGTGGCCGTACTCAGCAACGGTCTCGCTGGGCGAGGAGCCCGTAGGCACAGACTGGAATCCAGTCTGGCTGGGCTGACCACCGGAGCCGGAGCCACGGGTGGGAACGAAAGGTCCATTGGTACCAGGGACGTTGGTGTATCCGGTAGGGTACACGGTCGTCGTGGTAGAGCCAATGGTGCAACCAGGGACACCAGGACCGCAAGCAGTGACGGTGATGGTCTCGGTGGTGTACAGAGTGGCGGTCGAGTGACCAGGGGGGTAGGTAGGAGCAGGAGGGAGAGGGTGCTCCTCGGTGACGGGGCACACGGTCGTGGAAACAGCAATGGTCTCGGTCGTGACGTGTCCGACAGGGCAGTCAGTGACGTACGAGGGGCACTTGGTGATAGTGTAGGTCCTGGTGCTGTAGATGGTCTTTGTGGTGTACTCCTCACCGGAGGGGGGCTGGGTGGGAGCGGGGTACTCATCAGTGACGGGGCACACGGTCGTGGAAACAGCAATGGTCTCGGTCGTGACGT
>WMHX01000001.1:133919-372480 GCA_013420875.1 Thelonectria rubi
TGACGTGTCCGACAGGGCAGTCAGTGACGTACGAGGGGCACTTGGTGATGGTGTAAGTGTGAGTGCTGTAGATGGTCTTGGTGGTGTACTCCTGGGTGATGGGGCAGACGGTGGTGGAGGTGGCGATGGTCTCAGTGGTAACATGGCCAGTGGGGCAGTTGGTGACATAGGCAGGGCACGAGGTAATGGTGTAAGTCTTCGTGGTGTAGAAGGTCTTCGTGGTCAACTCCTCAGTGGTGGTCGTGTGGTGACCACCAGAGCCCTCATCAGTAGTGGTCTCGGTGCAGGTGGTGGTAGTGCCGGTCTCAGTGCCAGTCTTGGTGGTGCCAGTCTCGGTGCCAGTGGTGGTGGAACCAGTCTCACTGGCCGTCTTGGTGGTGCCAGTCTCGGTGCCAGTGGTGGAACCAGTCTCAGTGCCGGTCTTGGTGGTGCCGGTCTCGGTGCCAGTGGTGGACGAACCAGTCTCGGTGCCAGTGGTGGACGAACCAGTCTCGGTGCCGGTGGTGGACGAACCAGTCTCGGTGCCGGTGGTGGACGAACCAGTCTCGGTGCCGGTGGTGGACGAACCAGTCTCGGTGCCAGTGGTCGACTCAGTGGTGGAAGAACCAGGAGTGTTAACGGGAGTGGTCTCCGTGGTCGTGGTGGAGCCACCGGTAGCAGGAGTAGTCTCAGTGGTCGACTCAGTGGTGGTAGTAGAACCGCCGGTGACAGGAGTAGTCTCTGTGCTAGACTCAGTAGTGGTAGTAGAACCGCCCGTGGCAGGAGTGGTCTCCGTAGTGGTAGTAGAACCGCCGTTGGCAGGAGTGGTCTCCGTAGTGGTGGTAGAACCGCCGTTAGCAGGAGTGGTCTCCGTAGTGGTGGTAGAACCGCCGTTAGCAGGAGTGGTCTCCGTAGTGGTGGTAGAACCGCCATTGGCAGGTGTCGTCTCCGTGGTGGAAGTACCGGGAGTGTTCACGGGAGTGGTCTCGGTGGTCGTGGTGGAACCACCGTTGGCAGGAGTGGTCTCAGTGGTGGAAGTACCGGGAGTGTTGACAGGAGTGGTCTCCGTGGTAGTGGTGGAACCGCCGTTGGCAGGAGTAGTCTGGGTGGTAGATGTACCGGGAGTGTTCACGGGCGTAGTTTCAGTGGTGGAGCTACCAGGAGTGTTGACGGGAGTGGTGGTGGTAGAACCGCCATTGGCAGGCGTGGTCTCGGTGGTGGAAGTACCGGGAGTGTTGACGGGAGTGGTCTCAGTCGTCGACGTACCAGGGGTGTTGTAAGGAGTGGTCGTCGTCGAGCTTCCGGGAGTGGTAGCTGGAGTTTCGGTAGTGGAAGTACCGGGAGTAGTGGCAGGTGTCTCCGTGGTGGAAGTGCCAGGAGTGGTTCCAGGAGTAGTACCAGGGGTGGTCGAGGTCGAACCGGCGCCCGCAGGAGAAGTCGAGGTTCCGGGAGTGGTTCCGGGGGTGGTACCAGGGGTAGTGTTAGTACCGGGGGTAGTGGCCGGAGTCTCGGTGCTCGAGGTACCAGGAGTGGTCGCGGGCGTGGTCTCAGGGGACGTGGCGGGAGTGGTCGCAGGAGTGGTCTCGGGAGACGTCGCGGGAGTGGTCGCAGGCGTAGTCACGGGAGTTGTCGCGGGCGTGGTCTCAGGAGACGTCGCGGGAGTGGTCGCAGGCGTAGTGGCGGGAGTGGTCGCGGGCGTGGTCTCGGGAGACGTGGCGGGAGTGGTCTCAGGCGTGGTCTCGGGAGACGTCGCGGGAGTAGTCTCCGGGGTGGTCTCGGGAGACGTCGCGGGAGTAGTCTCCGGGGTGGTCTCGGGAGACGTGGCGGGAGTGGTCTCCGGCGTGGTCTCGGGAGACGTCGCGGGAGTAGTCTCCGGGGTGGTCTCGGGAGACGTCGCGGGAGTCGTCACCGGAGTAGTCTCCGGCGTGGTCTCGGGAGACGTCGCGGGAGTGGTTCGCGGCGTCGTCGTGGGGGTAGGAGTGGGCGTGGGAGTGTCGTCACAGTCCTCCGTGGTGGACGAGGTGGTAGTGCAAGGAGTAGTCTCAGGAGTGGTGATGGGAGTGCTGGGGGGGGTGGGAGTCTCATCACAGTCATCTGTGTCCGTGGTGGTCGCACTCGTGCTGGTGTGCGTGGCAGAGTATGTGATACACTTGCAAGCGGAGCTCACTCGGTGGACGTTGTCCTTGCCATCCTTCACCGGGCATGAGTTCTTCAGGTCAGGAGGAATGTCGCTCTCCTTGTCGCATCCTCGTTGAAACCAGTCCTTGCAGAAGTTGGGCCCGGCGACCGAACCGGCGAGAGCGCCGTAGCACGAATCGTCGGTTGAGCACTGGTACTGGTTGTTGTTACCGGTACCTCCGTTTCCTGGGAAGCCACCGTGGGCCGACACCAGGCCGAGGGCAAAAGTGCCCAAGACAAACACGCTCTTCATATTAAACGAATGTGAAGCGAATTAACGAATGGACGGTGGTCGGTTACTCAGAGGTAGCTGAGGGACTGAATGCTCCGCGTGCGGAGAGGTATAAATAAGAGAACGAAGGTAAAGATTGACAGAAAAGAAAGTAGAAAGGACAGGATAAGAAGACGTGGATCCCCGGAAAGTCGGAGCATGGTCTTTAAATGGCCACGACAGCAGCTTGCCCGTAAACAGGAGAGTCTTCCATGGGTGAGGGTGGGCATCTCTGCTTGTCTGCCTCCTTTGCAGCCTCTGCGAGGCTTCGGGTTGGACAGATGCCATGATGGGTGTGCCTAGGTGTCGCCTTAGCTCGAGCCGCTATCGAAGAGCAGAAGGACGAGGTGAGATGAGCAGGGGAGCGGGCGAGGTGGTGAGGGCTAAGCCAGATCGGAACAATACGAACAGCAGCAGTAAATGACGGGGGACGATGGGGACGGGTGGGCCGAGCGGTCGATGCACCCAAAGAAGCCTTGTTTTGTGCGTCGCGGCGGGTGAAGTTGGAGTTGAGGTTGAGATGTGAAGAGCGTTGTGAAAGAAGTGTGGGGCTCCCACTGGGTGGCGCCAGCCTCCAGCGTAGAACAAGTGGGTCTGTGTGGCTTGCCCCAGCGTCTGAGCTGACCCAGGGCAGGCTCCACGGAAGCGCTCCTTCCCCTGGGACTTGGGTTACTTGGCATGTGCACCCCTGACTAGAGCATCTCTGCACCTCGACAGCCCTTTCCCGAACGAGACATGGTCTTGGCGCCTCAAACAAGGTGGAGGCGACCAGATGCGGGTTCCTTCCTCCCCTTCCCAGATTACCACGCCGTTAGCGGGGAGGGAAGGGGCCAACCGCCGTGATGAGAGGCGCTGGAGGGGGGGGGGTCAATGGCAGCCATGGCTGACGTCCTTGTTCTTGCCGCCGGAGAGCTGCAAAATGAGGCTATGCAAGGCGGCCGTAAGCTTTGCTCTAGAATCCTCAATCATTGCGCCGATCCAGGGTAACAACGGTCCCCTTTCTTGCGCCTCCCACCGATAACGGGTGAAAGCGCCTCTGCGAGCTCACGGTCGCAATGTCGACATCCTTGAGCTTCAAGCCTCTTTTCCAGGATAATGTTCCTTTTCCGCTGATTGGCTTTTGGGTCTTTGGTTTGCGTGCGTCGAGAAGCAGTTCCCATTGCCCAGATTGGCGTGTTAGTTCACGTTGGTTTGTTAGCCGCATCCGCAAATTCTCGTGTACGGGAGTAGTTCGCACACCGGCCGACCCGTCTGGATGGCGAATCTCCCCTCCCTCTCCTCTCATCTGAGTCCTCTTTTTGTCGAGCAATTTCGTTATTTTTAGGGTTCATGATTTTCTCCGACTCATGGTGTGCTCTTGGTGCCCGAAAGATGATGCTAGATCCAGCTCCTCACCCCTAGCCGTCGTCTTTTTTTGTTCTCTCCCACCCATCTCGCAGCCGCCTGACCTTGTCTATCAAAGAAGAAGCAAGACGCCAGCAAGTCTGACGCCTTGGAATCACGACAATGCTAGTTTTACTAGTGTGTGATAAGAAGTCATCATGGTACTTCCGCGCGTACGCTGCTTCTTCCCGCCTCGGAGTCCGGCAGGGATATACGTCTCCAGGAAAAGAAGGGATCTTCCTATGCCACCCCACCTCTATCGGCGAGCCTCCTTTGTTAGTCGGCTGCATGCTGAGCGTCATCCGGACATGCTATCGCTCCATATCTGATGCCCTCGAGAGAAGTTGTGCACATGCTCACTGACGTGGCAGTTCCTGCAGCCCATTGCCTCATGCAGGTGTGAACAAAGACTTGGCCAGGCCCAGTGACGGCCCAATTCAAGACCCATTGCGAAAAAGGAACCAAATACGTCGGCCTCCAGCCCGATTGCTGACAGCCATCCCCCTCCAAGAACATCGGTGTGATGACTCTTCAGCCCGATGACAGGGGACAACAGGGACGGGACGTGGATCCCGGGAGAAAGCCTTGACGGCTGACTCTTTTCTTTTTTTTTCCCGCAAGCTTCGAAGGGCTGAACAAGGTGAAACCGGCAGAACGAACGAGAAGCCTCGCCGAGCGCACAGGTGTCCCGACTGGGAAACAAGCCTCGAGGAGGCCTCGAATACGACGACGGGCGTTAAAATGACAAGTTCAAGGCCAAAGTCCTGAAATGATACCGTACAGTAGCGGCTCAGGCGGCTGGCACACACACCGGTCCCTCGTAAGCGGAGCAACTTTTCGGCCAGAGATGGCGTCCGCTGGCGCGGTTCTGGTGCGAGCCGGCATGCAAGTTGAATCACATCAGCCAGCCGCCCAGGAGTGAGACGGACCGCCGTTTGTGTATGCATAATTCGTGGGCTAGCGCGGGGGAGGCTTTGACATAAGGCGGCGAGATGGAGCAAAGCAAGATGCACACAGACACACACACACACACTTACACACAGACTGTGGCTTGATAGGGGACCTTTCACGTTGGAGGTGGCTGCATACACATGCACAATGAAGCCACCGAGTGACCACAGTGGTGACAAGCCTCGATAGACCCCTCGATTGACCCCTCAATAGCCTCGCCCAAGCATGGACCTGCGGATCAAAGAAACAAACGGAAACACTCGTCAATGCAAAACCATGACAGCACCAGAGAAAAAATCCTTCCAGCGGGGTTCGTTGGCGGGCACTGCTGCGGCCTCAACAGCTCGGAGCGCAGCGCCCGGCCTCCTCCTCGGCCCTCTCCGGTGAGCACGCCAGATGATTGGTTACCCGCGCGAGCAGCCCATCATCTCCTCCCCGTGCTCGACCCCTCTCCTCCCCCTCCCTCCTCCCCTGTGTTCGCTTGCCCACATCTGTGCCGAACTGGGGGTTCCCCTGGATGGATGGCATCCGCCCCCCAGGGCTGCGTCTGCTTACATACGCGGGAAATGAGTGCGGCTTGCGCTTGAAGCAACGGTGCGAGGCACTACTGTGGGAGACAAGACAAACCGGCAATGCCATTTTCAGCTCTTCGGCTCGCAAAAGCCGTGTTTCTGTCTTGGCCGGGAAAATGAGGCCATTACGATTACCCATGACGCTTCTTCTTCTTCAGCTTGGCGGGGGAGAGACATTTCGCTCGTGGCGGCCCCGTCCTGTTGTTGTTGAGCCGCTCCCGCGGTGAGACAAAGCACCAGGAACAATAGACTGGAGAAACTACAGCGTGGGTTACGTAGTGAGACATTTGGCGAAAAAGCTCAGATGCTCAATAAAGGGCCTGCCGTCCCATTGACGACGTAATTCACGAGGGGGGGGGCGTGATGATGATTCATAAGTCAACTCCTTCACACTGCACAAGCAACACTCGAGAAACATTGCCCCTTTCGAAATATTGCTTTTTTTTCTCTTTCTCTCCCGTCTCTCTCCCAATTTCCTTTCTCACCGTCGCCGGCCTCTGCTAGCGTTGGCGCCGCCTCCTTTTCGCCATCTTCGACCATGCACTCGCGCCGTTAGTGGCTTGCGGCGGGCTTGTCCCAAAGTCCCGTCGACCACCTTCCAAGCGATAAGGGGCGTTCCTGGCACTAAATTGGCGCGTTCGGTCCTTGTGTGCGTAATCATTGCCTGTAACGGGCCTATTTTGTTTGCCCGTCGTCGCAAGAGGGCTCAGCTGCAATTTCATTTTCGCTGATAGGCGTCCACCCAGAAAACAGCGTCGACTCAGCTTCGGGGTGGGTTGGGCTGAAGGATTCTTGGCGCCGTGGAGAACCCAGGGACGCCTTTTCTCCAGTTTGCCCAGCCTTTTTTGTTTTCCGACGAGGGAATTACCAGAAAAAAAAAAGAAACGAAAGAAAAATTGAGACTTGGTCCTGGCGCTGAGACCTTGTCTCTTCAGCAGGGCCCGAGCATTCGGGTGCCCCTCGTCCCGTGTCTTACTCGGCCAGACGACAGACGTCAATGGCAATTGTACTTTGGCCACTGGACTACTGCTATCTTGCCGCCTCAAGAAAGGAAATATGCATGCTGCCAAATACGAGCCTCCTTTTCTCCTAGCTTTATCACCACGCAGCGTGAAATTAATACCTCTTCCCCCTCATCACATCCTCAATCGCCCTGCAAGCGACGCCACACGATACGGCAGACTCGTCCCCGTGGGGGAAGCCTACAGACATCAGCCCATTTTGTCTTTCTTCTTCCTGGCCAAGGGCGGCCAGCTCACCAGCCGCAGCAGTGAGGAGAGAGCCTGAGAGGGCAAGCTTACAGACAAGGTAGACAAGGGCAAGCCACCTTTCTCACCCGGGCTGTCACCCTGGTCCACCCGGTGCTCAGTGCCCCATCCCATCTCTGCCTCGCTTGTCTAGCCCGATGCCCTACTCTCGAGCCAGGGCACACTCAACAGTGAGCTGGGTTCCTTGCTTTTGCTCCTTTGCCGGCCGTGGCCCGGGTCTGCTCGGGCACAAACCCCTGCTCGGGAACTGATAACGCCCAGTTCCGAGAAGAACAGCCTCGAGCTAACGGGCAACCAGGGGTGGGACAGCTCTTTTCCCTCTTTGCTGTCGCCTCCGCCGTCACTAGTCACCTCGCTCCTTCGTCCCAAAGGCCCTCCTCCTCTCCGCCCCCCGGTTCGCCGAGCCAACGAGGCAAACTCGGCCGGCCCAGGCCGAGCTGAGCGTAGACGGACAAGGGCTGCTCGAGGCTATTGACTTTGGTCTGCTGCTAGTCTCGGCGACTATCGATTATGGGCGAGATTAGCCAAGAGAGCTCCGTGCCGGCGTTCCTTTGAGGTCATCGTGAAAGGAAAACGGGGTCTGGCTTTGGCGAGCTTGAGGGACTTGTTGTTCTTTTTGCCACCCACGACTCGGAGAGCATGTCACCTGCGGAAGGGACGGGTGAGAGGGGAGGGTATGGCTTCAATGGGAAATAGGCAGAAGCCATAATAATTCACGTATACATATGAGAAGGAGCTGCTGACCTTTCTCGTGGCGGTTGGGTTGGTTCTTTGATCGAGCTTCGCGGTTTCCGTGTGATTCATGAAAATGGTCTCATTATTGATCATGCTTCGATTCGAGCAAACGAAGGCAAAAAAACAGACTCTACTGACTTTGTATGCTATCTAAATTGGACGCCGCTTTGCTATTGTTACATGGAAGGATGGGAATGCAGAAACCGGAAGCAGAAAGGAACTTGCGCCCAACAGGATGAGCTTCTCATAGCTCACCGCGGCCTTGACCCGGATCACTCACAACCAACACTCGAAGAGAATCATCCAGAACCCCCCCCCCCCCCCCCCCCCCCCCTTCCTCCTTTCTTTCATCCCTCAAGCCTCTTAGTTCCTGAGGACGTAGCGGAACCGTGGCAAGCCGGCCTCCATGTCGACAATGGCCTGGTTGGCGTCGCTCATGGGCCGCATCTCAACCCACGGCACGATGTGCTTGTCGGCGGCCAGCTGGAACAGCTCCTCAATCTCCTTGGGGCTGCCGATGAGCGAGCCCACCCACCGCCTCCGCTGCGGCACCAGCGCCCACGGGCTCAGCGGGATGGGCTCCTCGGGGATGCCCACCTGCACGAGCGTGCCGTCGAGGGCCAGGAGGCCAAAGTACTCTTCCAGGGGCATCTGCGGAGAAGTTGGGTGTCAGCACATCTCCTCTGTTACCGTGAAGCCATGGGATTTCGGTGTGGAGAGGGAAGGGGCAGAAGTTGGGCAGTTCTCTTGATATTGCGACCGAGTGGTGTGAGCAAACAAGAGGGACCTGAATACGAGAAGGGCAGCGGAACCGTCGGCGAGCGTAAGCAGGCAGATGCTTCATGCAGGGCAGATGCAACCTTGGATGCCCATCTGCGCTGACAACGCAGTAATTACATGCAGGGACAGGGACGACATGTCAGGGGCATCACGTGGGATCTTTGGGGCGTCATCACAACATCAAGGAGAGAGTTCGGAACGTACCTTTGGTGACGAAACGGTGCAGATGATCAAGTCGAGCGACTGGGCGTGCTTCTCGGCCCAGCCCTCGTCGTCGGCCGTGGCAATGTACTCGTCGGCGCCCAGGGCCAGCGACTCGTCCCGCTTGGAGGCCCGGCGCGAGATGCCGACGACCTTGTCGGCGCCCATGGCGCGGGCGATGAGCACGGCGAAGTGGCCCAGCCCCCCGACGCCGACGACGCCGACGCGCTTGCCCGGCCCGCAGCCGAAGACCTTGAGCGGCGAGTAGACGGTGACGCCGCCGCACAGCATGGGCGCCGCGTGCTCCGAGGCCAGGCCGTCGGGGATGCGGATGACGAAGCGCGACGGGCTGCGGTGGTACAGGGCGTAGCCGCCGTAGGCCTTGCCGCCCGTGCGGAACGTCGTGTTGTAGGTGAGGTGCATCTCGTTGCAGTAGTTCTCCTGGTGGTTGTCGCACTCGCGGCAGGGGCCGTCGCGGCTGCGGCACGAGTCCGTCTGGGCCCCGACGCCGACGCGGTCGCCGACTTTGATGTCGCCTTCGGCCTCGGAGCCGACGCGCACGGCGATGCCGACGATTTCGTGGCCGACGACGCAGGGGAAGTCGGTTGGGCCCTGGGGGGGGAGTTGTTAGTCTTGGACGCCCGGATAGGGGGGGAGGGAGGGAGGCTGTCATGACTTACCCAGCCGGCCCTCAAGGTGTGAATATCAGAGCCGCAGATGCCCGAGTGGGTAATCTTGATATCAATGTCCGACTCTTCCCAGGGCTTGGGGTCGTACTGCTTCCAGACCATGTTTCCCTCGGCCGACGAGGGGTCTTCGCCCATCCAGCCCTCGAAGATGTAGTCGTTTTCTGAACTCATGTTGGGGGTAGTCTCTAGATGGGTTTTGTTGATGATGAAAGGAGGTTGTTGTTGTTGTTATTGTTGTTGCTGTTGCTTGCTTGCTTGCTTGGATATCCTAATGAGCATGTCCTGCAGCGTCGTCCTCGCCCGGACTCGACTTCGTTTATATAATACTCGACCTCTTACACCTTCTCATCCCTGATCTGATCTGCCCGCTCACCACCAAACAGCCCACCGACCGTACTCGAGCCCTCCCCCCTTACCCTTCACCTTACACCTTGCAAAACGGAGCCTCATTGCCCAACCGGCACCGTCCCGTCTTCTCCCGAATCATGCACCCAAGTCACAAAAGTCGCGTTCCTAAACCTCCCGACGGCTCATGGCAAACTTGCCCGTCTCTCCACCGTTGTTCGAGAAAGAAGCTCGGTCTGCCCTCGATTCCTCCCTCACCTTTTTGCAAACACGCCATGTGGAACCACCCCCCCCTTTCGCAAGGGCCCAACCGCATCGCCAGTTTGCCCACGCTGGCCCCGGTGGAGTGGGCAAGGTGAGATAACGGCCCTCGGTGAAGGGGGAGAGAGAGGGAGAGAGACGTGGGGGGCCTTTTTCTTGTTCGATGTTGCGTTGGGAGGCGGCTATGCTAGCCCTGTGGCCGAAAGACGGGCTGGTCCTTTCTCCCGTGCTTCTAGAAGGTGGCTTGCGGCTCTCCGGGCGGACCGCAACGGCTACGTTTCGGCGATAGTACCTAGTAGTGACTGTCCACGTAACCTTGCTCGACAAGTGGTGATGAGCCTCGAGACTCGCTGCACGTAAACAACAACCCCGAACCCCCCCCCCCCCCCCCCCCCCCCCCCTTTCAAGCATGCGGCTCCAGAGTAAAAAAAAAAAAAAAAAAATCCCTCCCACTCTCCCCTGGAACCCAAAGGTCTGGATCCCAGCCCGGCCGTGGTGAGACGGGTGCGATGCGTATCGGGCATTCACCTAGGTGGGCGAATAAAACGGGACACCGCCACCAAGTCAGTCGACGCGGGCACAAGTGAGTCGGTGTGTCCCGTGATTGCCGCACACACATCATTCCAGCGGGTTGCACACACCTCACCGACGTTCTCGCTCGGGCGTGCCGCGTAGCAACAAGTCTGGTGATGGTGGATCCTCCCCTCCGTGGCAGCCCTATCAAGGCCCAAACGAACGTGAAGAGCGCAGGCGAGATGTATGCGACGAGGAACGTGGGGTTTCCGATTGGGCAGGTCGGTCAGCTCCCGAAGATAAAGGGGGCGGTTGCGTGATGGAAGTTTTCATGGCTGGGAACGCGAGTGTATTTCGCATGCAGGGTAGCGGCGCATCTGCGAGTTGCTGCTTGGAGATCTTGGTACATGATCTTCTGTGCATATTGATACGTTGCGGGTTGGAGATGGTGACTTGTTGACTCTAGTGCGTAGTATATGGTACATAAGTAAGTAGGCAGGTAGGTGTCTACTGAGGTAGTGGTGAATGCTAGCCCAAACTCGCCTCTAGACCGTGCAGTTCTGTTGGTTCGCATTGACCGGGAGAGAAAATTCTCCCCGATAACACAATGTAGCATGTTTAGTTGGTTTGTAGGGACAGGGTTGTCGGCAAATCGGGTGCCTTGAATGAGGCTCGTGAAGTCAACATGGGCAATTTTTTCATGCAGGGTTTTGCACGCAAGCGAAAATCGGTCAAGATTGTATTCGCCGTATCAACTGACGGCATCTGAGGGATACGAAGCCGCCCGACTCGAATATCAGAGTGGAAAAGACGACATTTTCTCGGAACACGTCGAAACCGCCGAATCTACCATTTCGATCCCCAAGTCTAGGGTAGTTCCTGCGGGCAGAGCCGCATTGAGGCTCACCGGGGACCGGGCCGGAAAGAGTGGAGAAGGCCGGCTTGGTGGGTTCGGCTCTTCCGGAGCAGGGGGAGGGACATCCCGGGAGAGCGAGATAACAGGAATTTGATTACACCGAGAAAGAAATCAGGAACTTGATTTCAACCCTGGGAAATCCTGCTCGAAGGAACGATAGCAGTTCGGCGGTTGGGTCAAGATGCCGACGCTGTTGTAAAAGGCAACCTGGCGTCTAATTTTAGCCTCCATCGTTTCTGGGAAATTGTGTGGCTTTACGAGCACGCGCCGAAGACGCGCTGGTGACGGTGAAGCACAAAGATACATACTTACATAGTAGTAAGTACGGATAGTACGGACGTGCTCTGAACAACTTACTGTCGATCCTTTCTCTACAACAGAAATATCTGCAAGTTGTCTCGTAGTCGTCCTATCGCGCCACCTCAACCATGCACCACCAACCAGTCCACCAGGCACGGACGATGGGCATCCCACCCTGCCCGCGGTGATTTCCTTCGGTCAGCATCACCGCGTTGACCAGGCTGACGCGTGTTGTCTCGGACCACGACGGCGAGTTTGCTTCTTTTCACCGACAAATCACGTGCATCGCGTCTGCGCCCATCTGTCTCGCCCCTCTGAGGATCCTGGGTTGCTTCTTCGAATGGTCTGCCTGAATGCTCGCCAACACGCGCTGGTGATTCCCGTCCGACGCGGGAAGCGGCATCCGTGTCTCCCTGCGCCGAAGCGACCAAGACGCCAATGAAAAGTCAACGTGCGGGAGCGATAGGCGCCGAAAAGCCTATCCCAATCACCTCCAAGTAAACCCCGACACAAAGCCCATCGAAGAAACCAAAAAAATCCCCTCGGGGCTCGTGTCTGCAACCGCCCGTCCATGAGTTACACCTGCTCGCCGAGCCACGGAATAATCGACAATCAACGGCTGGCAAACCGTCCAGTGTCACCCGAACGGAAGCTGGATATCGGGAGCGGACGCATCTCGCCTGAAATTCCCCATTGCAGAGTGTGAGATACGGCCAAGATGAGGAAGAGGCTCCCGTAAGACCCCGGAAACCTGTTTTGCAACGGCGTGGTCATGTCTCAACGGACACTCGCAGATGGGTAAAATGGTCATGGCCGAATTACATGGCTTGCTTTCCCCGATTTACCAGGACGACAACAGCTTCACCATGGCAAGTACCCGTCTTGGTCAGACGGCTGGGTGCATTCTCGTCTTGGCCAGAGATGCCATGGCAACAGGTAAACCGACCGTGTGCAACAAGAAGATGACCCGAGGGCCATCTCGGCCCAACCGCCGTCGCTGCAAAGTACATAAACTAGACCAGCCTCCTCGATCGAGACGCCACTCATGACCGATGTCCCTGTCGACGTTTATGTATATATAATAGGCACCGCAGATGGCCTCATCGAAGACGCGTCACACATTGCTCGCAACTTCACACGACTGCTCGCAACTTCACACGATCGCGCGTTATTTCACACGATTGCCTCGCACCTGGAACCTTAGTCTTCCATGAAGAGAGGTCCCTTTGCGCAGTGTCCAACCCTACGCGAGGGGAGCCGGCGACACTTGCTCGACGTCTCGCGACGAATTCGGGTTCGAGCTCGCCGACTCTTGCAGTCAACCCACCTCTTTATATAGAGAAGGTGTGCCACCACAACCCCCAACCCCCCCTCGCTACCCATTCCTGACCCCCAGACGCAGTGCGATTGAGCAGACCAGGCGACCACAAGAGGCGAGCTCCTTCCCGTGCTACCGACCGCCAGCTATACATCGCGGGACCATGGCCGGAGCTCGACTCCCCCATGAGGTGGATTGCGACAAGTCTCCCACACGCATTCGTCTCACACAACCCCTGGCCCCTACCTAGGGACCCATGGCCAAGCCTGAGAACGGGCATCTTTGAGTGATTTGTGGGAGGACCGGCAAAAAGTCTCTGCACGTCGGACCCAACAACCACGAAGTGGTGTCTGGGGAAGTCTGCAAGCTCGACGTATGCTGCTCGGGAAGCCTTGCCCGAGTGCAATCACGATCATTGTCGCCGTTTGTTTCCCTCATCTCTTACAAAACCCAGCGACGAAAGTGGCGGGTATACAAAAGGTTCCCCTGGAGGGGTTGAACCCCAAGGGGCGAAGGAGCCTGCTTTTGGCGCTTCTGGACCATCACGACCTACTATCTCCCTCCGAAAATGTCCCTCCAACATGTTTTTCAAGTCTCCCCTGGGCACCCTTCACATTCCGCCGTCATTATATACTAGTTTTCCACCGCTGGTGCCCCTCTGCGAGGAGATCGACCTGCTGCTGCAGCCCATTCACTCGGGGGTTCGACCAAGCACTCACGTCTCATGGCCTCACCATCTTCGCTCGCCTCATTCTCTCGTCTCATTCCCACGCCTCAATCCCACGCCTCAATCCCTCACCAAAATCATCCAGTCGCCAGAGCCTCTTCAGAAAAGTACCAAGTCAATCCCCTCGGCTAACTTCTTCCGACAAGCTGCTGCGCACGCACGACATTGAACTTTGACGATGCCTCGAGGACAAAGGCTACAGCTCTCGCTCGGTACCATTCTATGTTGCTGGAAGGCCTGCCACCGACTTGTGACCTACATTTCTGCCTCCTTCCTCATTTCAACTCGCCTCAGTACGAACTGGAAGTATATCTTAGATATGTCCCAGTAGGAGCCCTCGTTTAAGGCGGCGTAACTACTGGTCAAGACTAGAGAAACAATATATCGTTTAAATATTGTCCATCTATCCTAATCTCGGTGTGACTCTAATCGAGCATTCGTCACCAACTGAACAAGATCCCGTAGTCTGACCTGATCGGAATCATGTAGTAGTCTATTCACCGAGCACTCCATTGCCCTCACCAACTTTTGAATGTCCCCAAAACCAACCAAACCAACCAAACCAACAACCCCTAGGTCCCGTTCCTCCGCCGTCCTCCACGCGTACTCCTCTCAACATGCCCCCTCAACACCTTCCTCGTCTCCACCAAGCTCCTCTTCTGCTTGCTCTTGGCCTTGCCCAGCGTCATCAAGAAGTTCTTCTTGCGCTGCTTCTCCCGGTTGCTCGTGCTCTTGCCCGCCGCCTCCTTCTTGGACCTGCGGATCGCCTGCGTGCTCTTGTGCTCCGCCCGCTCCGGCTTGCCCTCCTGGGCCAGCGCCACCCGCTCCTCCTTGGACAGCTTGCGGAGGCGCGCCGGAGCCTCGATTTGCTCCGCCGTCAACCCGTCGTCGCGGTGTCGGTCCTCCATGTCCTGCTTGCGCTTGCGCCCGAGAGTCTTTTCGATCGAGGCAGACACCCTCAACTCCTGGAGCTTGGCCAAATCCGCCGGTGTCAGAATCGTAGTCGTGGCCAGCTTGGAGATGCGCTCGAGCTCGGCAGCCTCGTCCCCATCCTCGTCCTCATCTTCGTCATCGGAATCGTCGTCGCCGTCAGTCTTTTGCTTCTTCGACACTGGCTCGTCTTCTTCGTCCGAGGAATGGTCAACGTTGATCCAGTCGCCGGAAACGCTGCTGGAATCCGAGTCCACCTCCCACTCGTCCGACTCAGCCTCCTCAGCCTCCTCATCGCTGCCGGCATTCTCCGGGAGACCCTTTGCCAGTCGCTTCTTCTTTCGCTCCTCTTCTTTCCACTTTGCCAAGAGCTCGATGCCTTCGATTCCACCTTCCTCCTCTTCACCAAACTTGCGCTGGTGCTGAATGCCGCTCTTGAGACCCATCGTAGCATTCTTTCCGCGATCTCGCTTCTTCAACAGCTCAGCACCCACCTCTCGGTACAGAGACAACAAGCCCTTGGCGGCCATCATCACGCCCTTGTCTTTACTCTTTCGGTACTGAACCAGATCCTGCAGCAAGGTATCTGTCATGGCAAGGGGCTGTCGAGCACAAATCTCGCGAATCGAGTTGAGACCCGCGGCCGCGACCTCGGCCGCAGCGGCCTCTGACACGAACTCGTTTGCAATCTTTTGGATCAAGGGTTCGAGGACATCGGGAGGAACCAGGTTGTGGACGGCCTGGGCGAGAGAAGCCAGGAACGAGGTGACGGACTGTTGACGGGGGATGAGGAACTTGATGAACCACGAGTAGAGAGGAACAATGGTCAGCTTGTGCAGACCCACGAGTCGGGTGACAAGTTGGAGGACTAGTAGCTTCGTGTCGAGCGATAGCTTGGCCTTGGTGTTCTGCAAGTGCTTCGAAAAGAGCTGCTCGGCAAACTCCTGGGGGTCGTGAAGGAGGTGCAGCGCAGAAAAGTTGAGGGGATGAGGCTTCGACTTCTTCCGCTCCGCCCTCTTGACCTTGTCTATGGCGTTCTTATACGTCCGCTTCTGCTTGTTGCTCTTCTTGTTGATGCCCATCTGATGCCTGATCTTGCTGAGGTCGACCTCCTCGTCGCTGCTCTCGTCCTCGACCTCCTCGCGCTCCTGGTCTCCACCGAGGAAGAAGCGCACGGCGCCGACCACCACCTTTTCGTTTTCCGAGAGGCACGCCTCCCTCATGACGTCGACGGGCTTCGCGTCCGTCCACAGCTGGCGCTTCCACATCTCGCGCGTCAGCTTGATGGCCCAGATGGCCCGCGGCGAGGCCCGGTCGGCCGTGATGAGGTTGTAGAGGACCGTCTGGATGGTGCGGTTGAGGGGGTGGTTGATGGACTTGGTGTTGGAGTTTCGCAAGTCGCTCAGGATCTTCTGGAAAAGCAGCAGCCGCAGGCTCTTGCTGGGCGACGAGACGAGGATGGGGAAGAGGGTGGTGAGGACGGCGTTGGAGTCGATCAGCTCCTTGCGCCTCAGCAGCAGCAGGCTGCCGACAATCTTCTCCCGCAGCTCGGGGTGAAGGACGACATGGTGCTGCGTCAAGATGGAGCCGAGGTCGTCCGAGAAGGACCGCGTCTCCTCCTTGTAGCATTCGGCGACGTGGGCAATCAGGTCAATGATGTTGTGGAAGGACTCGACGGTTTCGGCGGACGCGGTCGACGGGGACACGAGGAAGATCTCGCGCTGGGACTCGTACTGCTCCCACTGCTTCAAGAAGTCATCCTTGTACGATCTGGCCGCACGATTAGCGACAGTGGCCGTGGAATCCGACGTCGGGCGACATACTTGGGATCGCGACGGATCTTCTGCTGGAGATTGGCGCTGCGGACGGGGTTAGTCTTCGTGACGCGAGGTGATGGTTCCAGAAAACTTACAAGTCGGCGTCGATCTTCTCGAGCGCCGCGACTTTGCGTTTCATTGTGCCGGTGCGATTGCTGCAATTCGATGTATTGCGGTCGGTCTTCCAGACTGGTTTGGCGGGGGACTGCTTGAGGAAGAAATTTTGGAGTAAAAAAATCAAGGTGAGCTGATAAGATAAGGATGCTTATCGGGCGGTAGGTGAGCTTCGAGCACCACCAATATGAGAACCGGTGTGTGCATGTAAACAGTATTGTACCAGTAAGATATCTAGAAGCTTTCTTTTCTCATTCGATTTATTTATTTAGTTTATCGGTTTGGTCTGAATTATGGCGGTCTCTCCGATCTGATACTCAAGCACCGCGTCTATCAAGCCTCGTTCACAACACCATCAGACCCAACCACATTTCTACTCGGTGATGGCATGCATGACGGACGGACACATTCATGAGCAGATTTCAAGTCTATGATTGATTTTCAAGAACGCATAAAAAAGTAGACTAATATACAACCCTGCGGCGGGGATGCCACCCGTCTGCCCACTCTATGCTTCAAATCACAGGCAAACATTGGAGACACAACACAAATGTCCCCAAAAGGTCCAACGTTCCCAGACCATCTGGATTATTTCCGGACTTGCCCCCGCGAGCCGTATTACCGCCCGCTTCTATATGCACACGCAAAGCCTACGGCACTGTACAGTCCCAGCTCTTGGGAACTGTGCGCAGGCCACGGCTCAGGAACCCTCTCCCTTTCACCCTCGACGGCCGTCGTTTCTGATCGGACATCGAATTTAAGCTTGAATCTCGACACCGCCCGTGGCGTTCAATAGACGCTTGACGTCACCTAAGTCTAGTCAGTAACGCATTCGAGACGTAAGACAAGGGGCGATTGAACATACCGTAGATGGCGAATTGACCGGCAGTAAGAGTACCGACCATGAAGAGACGGGCACCGATACCGGTGTAGGAGCCGCGGATACCGAGCTCCTTGGCAATCTTGATGAGGCGGGAGGTGGTGCCCTCACCGGGGAGACCCTTGGTCTTGTTGATCTTGGAGAGCATGGTATCGGCGGGCTGAGAGATGATGGCGGCGGCGAAACCGGCAATCAGACCGGAGCCCAGGTTGACCGTGGTCTGAAGACCGTCGGACATGTCCTTCTTGGGGAACTGGCGGTAGATGGCCTCGGCAACCTTCTCGTACACGACGAACTTGGCCATGGTGTAAGGAATCCTGATTACGGTCAGTACTCGTCTGGCTCCCAATTGAGGAATCCGGAGACATGGAACTTACTGCTTGAAGAGGATAGGTCCGAAACCAGCGTAGAAAGCACCGACACCCTCGTTCTTGAGCATCTTGGAGAAGCCGCCAATGAGACCGTTGGCGTAGGTGGGCTCAGAGACGAGACGGATACGGGTGGCCTCGAGAGGGCACAGGGCGATATCGGCGAAGAACTCGGCGCAGGCGGCGGAGGCGAGGTAGACGGCGGTGCGGTTGTTCTTGGCCGTCTCGTAACCGAACTTGTCAATGGCCTGCTGCTTGAAGAACTCGTAACCACCGAACTTGAAGGCACCCTGGAGGAAGTAACCGGCAAAGGTAGGGCCGGCACCGGTCAGGAGGGCGGCGGCACCCTCATTCTGGACGACCTGGCGGAAGCCACCGATGAGACCGCGGTTGTAGGTGACGGGGTCGAGCTGGATGCGGGTCTTGACGCTGTCGGGCAACCATTGTTAGCTTTTGGGCTTCATTGGGGGGAGTTGGCCATCTCGAGCTCCGTCTCGCCCGCCATTGCGGGAGCAATTGCGCACCGCCTTATCGCGCGGGACACGTCTCGAGCTCGGGCGCAGGGAAGGCGATTGGCAGCAATTGAGCAATTGAGGGCTCGCGGGGGCGCGGAACAGGTCAAAAAACGTACACATCGACGGGGGTGAGTCCACCGTGGGTGACGGAGCAGCAGACGGCACCGGCGAGGGCGAATCGCGAGTAGAGGGCGAGGCCGGAGAGCTTCTCGGGCTCGGCGGCCTTGGGCACAGCAGCGGCAGCCATTGTGAAGGGGAAGAAGGAGTCGATTGGGGGACAAAGGACTGAGTGGAGGGATTGCCCGAACTGAAGCGATTCGGACTGGGTGCGACGAAGAGGCTGTTGAGGAGAAGGGGAAGAGGAAAGAGGGAGAAGGGGAAGGGGAGAAAAAAAATGTTTCGGCTCTGCTCCAGGTGAGTTCTTTTCCTACTGCTGGCTGGGGGGGTATTGGAAAGCGGGCCCGCGGCGGTTTTGGGAGGGCAGGGAAAATAATGGCTCCCTTGGGCGGTCGGAAATACTCGGATAATTCGGCGCCGACGACAAGGAGCACAGACCGGGCCAAGGGCACCGGGAACCGTTGATTGCTGGCGACGCTTTTCAAACGACGGAAGCGCCCCCGGCTTTCCCAAATCTCGTCTCCTCTCCGGGGAGATGCGGGCGGACAGGCGCCAGGCGCGAGATCCAAAGGCAAGTCGGTTTTTTGCTTTTGCTTCCCTTTGCGCGGCTTCTCACTGGCTGGCGGTCCGTGGGCCAGAGGATGACGGCATCCGAGCTTTTGTTTATGAGGCTGTCGCCGCCAACCAATGCGTTCACTCGGGAGACACTTTGCGTTGAGAATTGGCTTGTCGAGACCAATGAAGAGAGCGGAAATAGTCATTCCCTCGCCTTGGAAGAAGACACAAGTGGCGACTTTGGTGCAATCCACATGTCCGGGACGTCTTCCATCCTGGCATCAATTCTCTGCGTACCGAGTCCCCAGGCAACAAACCCAACAAGAGTTATGTACGAATACAAGGCATCAATTCCTCGAAAAACAACCCTTGGACAAGGACATGCAAGGATCCGGGAATTTCCTCGCCCGCAGTCCCACAAGGCCCATTCACCAACCGGCCTCACCAACGTGCCTCTCATCGTGGCCACGGCATTGGCTGGCCCAGCGCTGGAATTTTGCTTGCCACAGAGATGGATAGATAACGCTCGCGAGTGGGCGGTCCAAAATTAGGGGCATTCCTCGGCTTCTCCCCGACCTGGAGTCTTGGACCTGACCGCCACCTTGCGGTACAAATACACGGCCAGTTATACATAGTAGAGCACCCATGTTGGACGCTCTCACCCATTGACACATAATCACGATATTCACTCAAATTTCAATGGCACACAGATGGCTGACTTTCCGGATCTTCCATCCCCGCGAAAATGCAACCCACCTAACCCCCCGCCAAATCTCAATCTCAGATCATCGCAGATTCCGCCCGCCATGGCCAACAGACGTCCCCCGCAGCGGCAGCTCGTCCCAATAATCGACCGTTTCCGGTAACCGTCCCCAATAACGCCTTCTCCTGCCAGTCCACGGGTCGACGTTTGCCTGCGTCCTTGAGTCGTCCGCGCTCGAACCCGCCTCTTGTTTGAACATCTCCAGTACCGCCTTGTTGTCGTGCACCGCCGCAAAGTCCAGACTGGTCCGGCCTTCTGCGTCCTCGACCCACGGATCGAGCCCAAGCCCGACCAGCTTCTCGAAAGCCCACGAAGCCTTGTTTGCGAAGACGTGCAGCAGAGTCCTTCCCTTGTCGTCCCTCGCGTGCCAGTCCACCCCCAACTCGCCCAGCAGCGCGACCGCTCCGTGGAAGCCCTCTTCGTCCCAGTCCTCCCTGATTTTGTCGTACGCCATGAGAAAGTGCACAGGCGTCTGCCCGGCCTTGTTCCGCGCATTCACGTCTTGGCCAGATCTCGCCAGCTGCGCAAACAGGTCGCTCACGCACTTCCTGTGCGTTTCATCCATGCCGATGAGCCCGCAGGCAAGGTGGTGGAGGAGCCCGTTGCCACCGTCATCCACAACCGTGGCATCTCCGCCGTGAGAAAACAGATAGTCCATGAACCCAGCATAGCCCTCTGCCGGAACCGACCCGCAATCGAGGGACTTCCGGAACCAGCGCGCAAGAGTGTAGTGAAGAGGGCAGTAGCCAAAGTTGTCGGGTTTGTTGATGAGGCCTGGCACGATGTGCTCCAGCTGCGTCAGCCTGGCATGTTTGGCTTCAACGTCCTCGTTGCTTCCTAGTAGATGGTGAAGTGCATTTCTGCCGCAATTGTCGACTGCGAATGGGTCAGCGCCAAGCTCAAGGAGAGTCACGGCAGCGGCGCCATGTGAATTCTTGGGCGCAAACACATAGCCTTGTCGGTGGTTGGCCGAGAGGAAGAGGGTTCTCCCAGCGGCGTCTCGCGTTTCCAAGTCAAGCCCTTCCCACTCGAGGATAGGCCCCCAAAAGCCGTCCAGGCTAAGGATTTCGTGAGCGACCGTCTTTTCCAAAATTTTCCTCCCGCCCATTTCGCCTTCGGTCCAGCATCGAGAGGCAGCGACAGAGGGTGAATCCTTCGAACCTTGATTCCCTCGGTCGTCGAGATAAACCCGCTCAAGGTACACCTCAACCGGACTTGCACCGGCTCTGAGCAGGGCCTCTATCGTTGATACTCTGGAGCCGGCCGCTTGAACTAACAGCGGCATCTCCAGGCCCCTTGAGATTTCTCTCAGTGTTTCACCTGGCCTAACTAAGTCTTCTAGCTTGCGATTCTTAGGTCGCAAAATTGTAGAGACTCCGTCTGCCGATAACAACATATCAAAGACGGGGTTGCTCTCCCCAGGCGTGAATAGCGCTTTCCCTATCGCTCCCAAGTCAACCTTGGCCCCGTAGCTGAGCAGGAGCCGGACGAGTTCCTCATTGGAGTTGGCTTGGGCGAGACAACTGATGCCCGAGTCGTCGACTGCATCGACATTAGCACCAAGTGCAAGGAGAGCCTTGACAGAGCCCCTGGACTTTGTCCTCAATGCCACAATGAGGGGCGTCTCGCCGAAGCCGGAGCAATCTTCAAGATCGGCACCCTTGGAGACTAGATATGGTATGCCTTGCGCTCCTTGCCACCACGTCGACCCGTTGGCGAGAGCGTGAAGACCAGCACTGAGATCGCTGGCGCCCTTCTTCTCGACCAAAACCCGCAGCACGTCCATGTTTGGAAACTTGGCACTGCAAGCGCTGGCCAGCAGTGACACCGGCTTTTGACATGGAAGGTTAGGATCATCCTGCTCAGGAGCGTCAACCAGCGCAACGTCGTCAGAAGAGCAGTATTTGTCCAGTAGACGAGCAAAGCCACGGGTTGCAAACCCAGAAAGCAAATTTCGCCAGTCTTCTCTGACCATGACAGAATCAACTCCTGCCTCGTCCGCAATCGAGGAATACTGATTGTCGGCCAGGTACCACTCGACAACAGCCCAATCGACTTGCCCCGTTTCACCGCGAAGTGCCTCGCGAAGTGCTTGCCTCTCGGCTTCCCGACGAGCCTTGGCTAGTTGAACGTAGAAGGACAGAGGATTTGCCTCTGGAATCCTCTCGTAGATCCGGGACAGAAGCTCAGCGGCGTCATCGTTTCCATTCTTCGCCGCGTATTCCATTGCGTGCCCGATTCTTGTTTTCGACCACTGACGCTCTTCAAGCGGCTCACTTCCTTCGGCGTCAAGCAGCATTTGAACGATCTCTTCATATCGCGCAGCGTTCATGTCTGGGTCGAACTTTGGGGGGTTTACGGGAGTCGAGGGCGGTCCATCATCGAACCATACCATTTGGGGGTCCATAGCCACTCCAGGTGCGAGTAGCTCGTCGCGAGGTGGCGCGGGACTCAAGTTCATCCAAAGACGCTGCTCCTGGTTGAAGAATACGCATTGGAGGATTGGAGGATACCACGGTTCTGTCTGGCGTGATCGCGAGCCACTCGTTTGGGACGGCTCTACCTCAGCACCGAATTTGAGAAGCAGAGAAACGGCCTCTGGCAATGCAGAGCGACAAGCGTAGTGGAGAGGTGTATAGTCGTCGGCGTCCTTTTGATTGACAAAGATTCTGGTGCGCTTCGGGTCTAGTTCATCCATCCAGGAGAGCAGCCGTCCTAGGTTGTCGATTGCTCTGCACCGGGCGGCAATATGTAAGACATTTTTCTGCTCCCAAGTCGAGACAAATGGGTCAGCTCCAGCAAGACGTAGGCAATCTAAAAGAGGCTTGACAGCCGAGGCAGCATAGTGAATGGGTCGAACGCCTTGGAGATCGGGTGAGTTGACGGCTCTGGACCTGTCGAGGAGCGAGCTTTGGGTCAGAAAAGCCTCACTCTGTCGACGAAACGCTACATGGAGAGGTGTTTCACCAGCATAGTTTGGTTGATCAATGTCCAGACCGAGTTGGACCAAGGCATCCCAGTCATCCGGACGGGGTGTACTAAGGCGGGGAGATCTGCCCTCGATGAATTCGTGCAGAAGAGTATTTCCATGCAAGTCTACCGTAAAAGGCGAGACTCCGGCGGCGATGAGGCGTGAAACCATGGGCGCCATTGGGTGGGGAGGGAAATATTGTCTCGGAAACAGCACCACAAGCTCATGGAAGACAGTCCTGCCGTCCTTATCGGTGAGAGGCAAATCAGGAGACGCGTCACCGAAACCATCAATCCGCGAGACGATATTTTTGACCCTGACCCCATTTCCCATGGAACACATCAGCGAAAATGCCGGGGTCCGGCCCTGAGAGTCGCGAGCGTTGATGTCAGCCCCGTGTTGAATGAGAAGCTGCAAGATTTCAACAAACGGAGTAGATGCATCTTGGCTTTCGTCGAAGTGAGTGCCTGCACGAGAAGCGAAGAGATGCAATGGTGTTTCCCCATCCGTGTTTCTGAGGTTTGGGTCGGCTCCGGCCTCCAAAAAGGCCATGACCAACGATTTCGTCTCACGAGGCTGACGCCGGAGGAGGAAGTCGGCAGAAAAGACGGTATGGAGGATACCATCTCCGCTGTGGTTCCTGGAATTTACGTCTGGTCTGTACTCGAGAAACTTTTGGGCAAACTCAGGGGTGCTGGTAATCGAGGAAGGGTAATCGCAGGAGGAGCGAATCAAGGAGAAGATGGGTGGGTTTCCATCAACATCCCTCTTGTCAATGTCGAGCCCATGCACCTCGACCAAGAGCTTGAGGCAATCCTGATTGTGACCAAACTTCAAGAGGTGGAGTGCTGTTTCGCCAAAGTTGTTTTCCGAGTTTGGATCCGCGCCGGCGTCAAGAAGCGATTTCAACGCCGTGAAACTCGTCGCGCTGAGCAGAGGTGTCATGCCATGCTGGTCCCGTGTATTTACATCAGCGCCTGCATGAAGAAGCAGCGACAAACCGCGTTGACGCTGTTGAGGCTCAATGTTGGGTAAGACGTAGAGAGCGGCCAACGGAGTATTGGCATTCAAAAGCGCATATTTGTTCCTATAATGCCTGTCGATGCACCAGGGCGAGAAGTCCCATGTGCCTTGAACAGAAGCGTCAGCGCCGGCATTGAGCAGTGCTTCGATAGAGTCGTCATTTCCGAAGAAGGCGGCCTTGATGAGTGGCGACATTCCGAAGTCGGTCGCGTTGGGATCGACGTCGGCATCTTGAAGCATCCGTTTGACGATGGCTGAACGGCTCCAGTCCACGGCCCAGTGAAGCGCGCGCTGCTTATCGCTTTTCGAAAGGTGCGGCAAGAGTGCTTCCACGCATTCAAGATGTCCATGCTTGCACGCGTTGTGAACGGCTGCCGATGTGTTCCATTGTTGGTTAGGAGCCGTGGGATCAGGGGAAGCTCCGAGCAGAAATTCGACAAGCTCAGAATAGCCAGAACCAGCTGCTAGACTCAACGTCGATTCGCCGTTGGCTCGTCGGGGATCGGGTGATGCACCAGCCTGAAGCAAGACACGAGCGCAGGACACATGGTTTCCATGGACGGCATACACCATGGGTGTTCTCTCCATGAAATCCGACGCTTCGACGTCAGAACCGCCATCGCGCTCAATCAGCCGGGACAGGTACCCTGCGAGCCCAAAGAACGCTACAATGTGCAAATTAGTGATGCTGTCAGCTTTGTGCAAAAATGGAGCATAGTTGACGTCCCGCCAACACAAAGCCATCCAGCGAGACCTGACACTGCCGCCAGAAAGAAACCTGTCGATATGCGGGTGGAGTGGGTGGTCAGAAGCCTGGGATCCGTTGCAACTCGCGGCGTGAAGATGCCAGTACGTCCCAGCGTATCCCAAGAACGGGAATTGCAAGCACTGTTCCTGGAGGGCAGCCTTGACGCTGAAAAAGGAGATGGGGTCGATATCATCCGCTTGAAGGCAGCCCTGGCTCATGTATGTTAGACAAGCCATCGCTAGCTGACAGTGTGTTGATTCGGGCTGAAGAACCGGAAACCTAGTTTGGCTCTGGGACCTGGTGGTGCCGATCAAGAACTCGGTCAATGAATGGTGAACGACGCTTATCGTCTCGTCAGGCAGAATCTCCAAAAGGGGTCCACACGCCGTACGAATCAAGTCCTTGTTGGCTTTGAGGGTGAGTTGACGCTTGTCGCTCGTGCTTGTTTTGATGAAGTCGGCAAGTTCAAGGAGTCGAAGAGGGCGAAAGGCGTGGGTGACCCATTGGAGAATGCGAAGCTGGTCGGCTTCGGGAATCCCGGATCTTCTTGCATGCTCCTCGAGGATACCAGAATACATTTCGTTCAGATCGAGGGGCAACCTTCCCAAGGTGGTTGGGATGTCGGCATTGGGCTCCAAGAAGGCGTCCATGGCCAATTTGGCGTAGAGGAACAACCCATTCGCCCTGCCTGGCACGGCATTTCTGATGAGCTGGTGATCGTGTTTCGAGATGGAAGAATGGTCGAGGGTATGTCGAACGTAGGTTGTGATATCGACATCCACGAAACGCGCATCCATGCGTAGCTCAACATAACGGATCCGTCTCACCGGGTCTTCGACTGCGGCGATGGGACGGCTAGTAACCAAGACCTTGACATGGGCGGGACGCCAATGACCAAGATCGGCTAGGCAACGGATGAAATCGTCGTTCTTGTGGTCCATTTCGTCCAATGCGTCGGCTACACAGTAGACCAATGGCAGCTGAGCCAAGGCCATGCGAAGATGGCCCCAAAGGTCTTGAATAGAGACGCTCTCAAGAGAGCGTCCACTCTTGACGTAGCTCTTGAGGATAACCTGCAGAGGGGGACTATAGACGAGGACTTGATCGAGCCAGTCCCGAAGCAGGTTGACAGGTCGATGATTTGCGTCGATGATCTGACGGAAGAAGAAGAAGAGGACCGGCACGCCTTCGGCAGCCAATTTCTCGATCAAGGTGGCGGCTATAACAGACTTTCCCGACCCGGGGATGCCCTTGATCCAAAGTAAGCCATCTTCTGAGCCATTGTGCCACTGCTGGTATTTTTTGAGAGACGGGAGCCACGCTCCGGTCCCCTCGAGGCGCGACGCAAGGTGCTTGCGATGCTCGCCACTATCGAGGTTGTACTCGGTGGGTTTGAGCCAGGCCCGAAGCTCGGCGATGGTAGCCGGCGACTCTGGAAGGATGTTGTCCGTGTTGTAGTTGCTGATTTGATCATTGTCAATTATGACGAGATCTTCATCGTCGCTGACGGGAGACTGGGTATCGGGCATTTCGAAGTGAGCGTTGAGACAGGCCGATGGTGGAATGGTAGGCGAGCGATTGTGAGAGTCGGGGCCGAAGTGTGTTGCAAGAGCGACATGCGGATCTTGGGTTGTTTTCTAACCAAGTGCGGGGAGCCCAATTCCTGGATGAGGTGCTGAGGTGCCTCATTCATCATTCCTTGTTGACATGGGGACCAGTCGGGTGCAATAGCACAACCAACATGCATAACCACAGGCGGACCCAGTCTAGGCGGCGAGCGACGGATCATCCATGTTGCGACGGCGAGAGGGGGGCACGATGCGTTGGCGTGCGATTCGCAGGGATTTTGATCACGGGAGTGAGATGGAAGCCTGGGTTGAGAAGGTCGAGGAGCCGAGATTGGCGTCGCTGCTGCCTGGGGCAGATAAGATCAAGACGGAACTTTGGGCAAGTATGGATATCCGACCTGGGTTTTAGTGAAGACAAGTTGAGAAGAGCAAACCGTATCCAGGTGTTCTATTGAAACAAGAAAAATCGAGAAGAGATGAGATCTAGTCTAATGCGCAAAACAAATCAAGAAGCCAGAAATCCGAAACACCAAAGACCGTCTTTTCCATCCATTCAAACTCCAACCACCATCACTCAGTCAGAAGCACGAGCCACACCACTTGTGGCTGTGCGCCAGCCCATGTAGTCTAAGTGCCCCCCGTCCGTCCTTGCGCCGCCGCTCTGTACGAAACCAAAAAAAAAAGTAGGAATTCCCTTGGCCAACAGTTACTTGTTGCTGGAGCCCTTATAGCTCTGCTCCCACTTCTTCAGATAATTCGAGGACGCCAGCGCTCCTTTTTCCGTGCTCCTTCCGTAGCCGGAGTAGGGGTCTCCCGCGCTCGGGGTGTTGAGGTACGAGCTCATGGCGGGCGTGTAAGTGGAGGTACTTGACGATGAAGTGGTCGGCTGGTAGCTGGCCGAGCCAGTGGAGGTCTGTTTGTATTGATAGGACATTTTGAGAAGTGTATTTGTTGGTCGAAGGCTTGTCTTTGAGATGATTAGAGACGATGTTGGTCGTGCTCAAGGAGTAGTAGTTGGATAGTTGGGAGTCGGTTGGTGGTGGTTTGGTGGTTGTCCTGAGACTGAGAGCAGAGATGTCGAGATGAAAAGAAGCAGTATTTCTGGCAGTAATGTGCTTTGGGTAAATGAATCGAAGGGGAAACAAAATAACATCCAGATCGGACACTGGAGAGCTTATATACATCGAGATGCTCTTCAACAAACAGTTCAAGACTGTACCTTCTCGTATATCCCGATCCATAATTCCACGCAAAAGTGAACGCAAGTGGGAAAAAAAATTGACACACCCCCCTTAGGCGACAAGACGGTGGCTGCGCAAAGCAACACCGGAGCCATAGAGCTCTGGGTAACGGATACTCACAAAAGAGACGAGACCGATTTCAACTTTTGCGCGAAGAAGTCGAACCCCCCTCCATGGTCCACGCCCCGGTTCGCGGCCTTTGTCATGGTCAAATTGCAAGCACTCATCGAAACCGAACCCCTGGCCCCGCGGATGCAGCTAGAGACACGCCAGGTTACTGGGGGGCCGCTACCATGGACACACAGCGTCGGGGGGGAGAGTGTGGCGCCGATTTTGACATGGAGAAGAAAGAGGGACAAGTGAGCAAGTCGCATCATACAGGATGAACAGGCAGGCAGGCAGGCTGCAGCAGGTCTACAACGACGCATGCCGGCGAACTCCAGACGGGGTTGGTGAAGGGTGCGCGGCATTCCTAATTGCTCCAATTTGCTCCCTCTTTCAAAGTAGGGGGAGAGCACGACTTACAGCCACAGCGGTGGCGCGAATGCGTAAACGGCCAACGACATGACGGGAGCTAACTTGGGATGGCGATTTAGAGTGATTTTAGAGTGAGGGTGGCCAGAACCGCTGCAGAAGCCCAGAACCGGTTGCTGGCGCCCGTTGTGTTTGTGGGGGAAAAACAGGGTCAGCATCCAAAAGCCTTTGGGCGTCGACGCCAACAAACGGTCAGCGTCTCGTGAAAGTCGCCACTCGGGCGTTTCGCCGGGCTGTACAAAGCACGCAGTACAGACCCCCAAAAGCCGCCGAGACATGTCGGGAGCATCGTGGCTGGTGGCTGACGGTCGGGGGTGAAGAGAGAGAGAGACAGTCTTGTCGGAGGGGCGTTTCAGGTTGGGCTGTGGTCGTGGCTCGACGGAAGCCAATCACCGCCTCGTCGCCGCCGAGAACAAAGGCTAGCCTGGGGATGGCTTCACCCGGTTTTGCTTGCCTCGTTTTGCACCAGCCTCAGTTTTGTGCAGGCTGCACTAGGCAGTGTGTGGCTGTGATGTGGATGGATAATTGTCGCTTCACTTGGGGTGATTCTTGCCCGGGCTGGTTGGCTGGGATCAATTGTTTTGTTTTGACAGAGTAGGTGGTGAATTTTCCCCTTCTTCTCGCTCTCTCTCCGATGGAACCTTTTCAATGTCTTGCCTGGCTCTGCCTGTCTCGCAGCACCCGTCTTACGGTCAGTCACGCCGCGCGGTCGTCGTCATCACCATAGGGACTCCGTAGGCAAACGGCGGTCGCAATTCTACCATTGCATCTATTGACTGTCTGCCTTGCGGGGAAAAGCCAGGACGCCCAGGGGACTCTCAGGTGAGAGTTCCCAAACGCAGGTTGCATGCAGTAGCTCGGGATCAACCTCAGAGAAACGGTTAGAGAGAGCGAAACAAAAGGCGGTTGGACATTCGATTGGACGATTCTCAAGTCGGTGGTTTTGATTCCCGTTAGCGTCTCAGGCCGACTGCGGGCTCACGGCGGCCACCACGAAGACCAACAGCTCACGGTACAATGGCTACGCGCAAAGTCGAGCACCATCGGACCATGGCTTTGTAATAACCGCGGATACCTAGGTAGGAAAGAGATACAAAGGTTGTGGCTGGATGACAAATGTTTGATACCACAATAACTCATAATTACTGGCGGAGCAGCTGGCGGTGGCTTGGCTGTGAGGCATGACCTGGGACGAGCCTCACCTGATTGGCCCCTTCAGCTTCCATCAACTCGTTCAATCACATAGTACTCCGTTAGGTGCCTTGAAAAACAAGGAATAGTCCCTGGGTTGACTCAACCGAATACTCCATACCAAGCCAATGAGTCAGTCGCTGCCTCGGGGACTTTTTGCAAGGCAATCAACCAAGCCTCAGTCACCAACACCAAGCCTCATCTTTCTCCTAGACTGTCCCTGCTGCTTGATGCTGGGAGCAATTGTGGCACAACTTCCGTACAGTGTCAACAAGTAGACTGGCACGAGAGCGGCTGTGCCGTTTTCCCTCCTCCTTCAAATCAATTAACTCCCAGGTTCCTCGGTTCCGGCGTGTTATCGCGGCCGTTTATTACGGTACATGCTCGATTCTCGGGCTGCACCGTCAGATCTGCGTGTCACTCTTTAATCGCCCCCATGTTCCTGCATCTGCATCCTCCCACGGCATCTTCCACGGCAGCCCATTTTGAATAAACCTGCATCGCTGAGGTCATGCCTCGCCGATACGATGTCGCACGCATACCCCACTGTCCGAATCCCTCCTTGGATGCGGCTCATCCCTAAACCGCATCCTTTACCTGCGCTTACGATCCCGATTTCAAGCAGAGACGCTTAAAGGAGCCTTTTTCGAGCTCTCGAGTCGTACTTGCCCCCCCGAGGCCTCGGCTTTGTGTTCCGGCCCTTCTATGGGGGGAACCCAATTGGTGTTGCCCACGCCCATCGAGGGACACAAGCTGCGTGGCTCAGGCACCCGCCCCAAACATTTTCGCGCGCGGTCGTTTGCTCCAACGTCGCGCGGAAAGTGCTAATTAAAGAGCCAAAGACGTGCTTGCGCCTGTTGAGGAACAGATGCATCTCATGATCTCGGGTACGCGCCTCGGCTTTGATCGGCGTGCTGCGCGTCTTGTCGCTGTTGTTGGCCTCGGCAGCCTTCGCCCTATCCAGCTCCTCTCGTCTTCGGACCACGACTCGGACTCGAATGCTGCTCAGCCTCTAGGATCGACCTGAAACATCCTACGAATACCTGAGTACGTAGAACAGATCCTCACTTTAGCCTCCTCGTGTTGCCGAGAACTCGTACAGGGTACAGTCGCCAAACGGGAACAGCCTCGCGCGCGGGACGTAGACAGAGCCTGCAAGTCCTAGCTGAGTCGACTCCTTGTGCCCAAGTTTGCTCCAAAGAGCCAAGCGTAGCATCTCATACGCCAAGTCCTGCCTGAGCAACCTCGCCCAGGCCTTTCGGCGAGACTCAGCTCTGGTCTAGGAACTTTTGCTTCTGCAACTCCCATTTGTCAAAGCATACCTTTCATGTAATGGCGCAGCAGATAGTCTGGTCTAAAAATGACATTACAATACAGGACCGTCAATGTTGGGGAAGTAAGCAGTCAGTTACATCCGAGGTCCAAGTTCAGGGGCAAGGAAACACCAAGAGCTGAATCGGGATTCGACCGAGGCCCGTTCAATCCGTGGCAAAACTGTATGCCGTCCGGGAGCTCGCACGGAGATGTGATTACTGAATGTGACCAAGTCGCGGAGAGCCCAAAGGGCTTGGAGGAAGCCTTTCTGATGTCGGCTCGTAGCTCAAGGCCGCCTCAGACCCGATACCACAGGGCGGCTCTGGGTCAGCCTTAGGTGTTAAACGGCCGAGACCCCATGACGAGCAAGTTGGAATAGCTGCAGTCCTTCTCAAGTGACTTTGATCAATGCCCTATCAGCCTTGATCGCGGGAGTTTCGTGCTGTGTTCGCACAACCTGCAGGCAGCGAAGCCTCGTCAGTTAACTCGAGTCGTTGGAGGCCGTCCTGTGAAGACTTACCAAACACCAAGATACACCACTTCAATCGTAAACTACCAGTCCTAACCTTTAGAAACACTCTGTAGAACACTGAATTACCCTTAAACCTCAACCTATTTGCATTCCGATCCAATCCTGGTTACCCCCGCCGCGCATCTCTGGAAAGGGATCGCCGGTATCATTCCTCTCCTCCCCCAACCGACGGCACATCGACGTCGCGACCCGATCCGCTGGGCATATCAATCCAGTAGTGCCGATATATACCGTTCGGCTTCCACTCCCCGTACTTGTGCGCCTGGCAAACCTCGCTCCCGGCCCACGCCCTCCCGTACGTCCTCTTCCCGCCCTTCAGGATGAAGTAGCCCACCGTCAGCTCCCCGCAGCGCGGGTCCAGGTAGTTCTGCTCGCCAAAGAGGAACTCGCCGCCGCTGCACGTCTGCGGCTTGCGCGACCAGTTGCACACGTAGGCGATGGTGTCGCCCGTCTTGGCCATGGCGATCTGCGCCGTCTTCTTGGGCACCAGGTACGTGTCGCAGTAGGCGGCGAGGTTCCTGCGCGCGATGGCGTACTCCTTCTCCGTGACGCGCGGCTCGCGGAAGATGCACTGGTAGCTGGTGATCTTGCCCATCTTCTTGTTGTTCTTGTCCCCGCGCAGGGGGGGAAGCTTGCCCTCGGGTGGTCCGTTGATTTCGGGTTTCCGGGGCTTCGTGTAAGTCGTCTGGCTTTCGATATCGTTCGGGTCGATTTCGCCGCGTAAATCTGCTCGCTTGTGGATTGTTGGCTGAGCAGAGTCATCGTTCTCTTCTGGCATGACGACGTCCCAAACTCCGTCGGTGAGGTTGTCGGGGATCACATAGGCTGCGGCAAGAGAGGCGCCGAGAAGGAACGGGAGTAATTTCATCTTCTTTGCACTCGACTTAAGGTCGGCAGTAGTAACCAGAGGATGAATGTTGGCTCTGAGGGCGGGTAGGTGTTATTTATCAGACCAGTGCAGTCATGCCTTCGAGGTTTCGATTTAGGTTTGACATGAATGCACTCGTCGCTGAAATATGACTCTGGCGTACCATGGAAGGCAAGTCCCGTAACATCCAGGGCTTTAGAAGACAATGAAAAGGATACATACTAGTCCAACCTACCCGCCAACAGGGGCCGGATTCTGGACACGATAGGAGCGTCTAGACACGCACGCATTATGATATCAACTTTGGCGATGCAGCATTATATGCGAGCGGGTTAGATCATTTTTACTCCATGTCGAGATGATGTCTGTCTGACATTGTCCAGCCCCCCTCGTGTGCTAAGTAGGCCACCAGTAGGTCTTTGCTCCGTGGTCATAATGATTCGCAACCGTACCCATTCTATTCGTACAAGCACCCGAGATGAATGACACCAGGCAAAGGGCAAAAAGAGTAGTTATCATCCGGGAGCCAAAAAGAATGCGTAATCTGGGAATCGAACCCAGGGCTCCCCGACGCTGCTCGAATGGCAACGGAGAATTTTACCACTAAACCAATTACGCTTCGATGTCTGATGGTGTGAAAATACGCACTATCAAGGCCGAGCCCGTTCGACGCAATGTGTCGTGGACGACGGCTCTTTGTAAAGCCCCTATCTTCCACGTTCTACAGCCTCCCATGACTATCATCAGACACCTAGAGAGTCTGCTCGTCAAGGGACAGTGTGGTATTATAACTAGCACCTTCTCTCCAGCCATCAAGGTCCCCAGACCGGAACTACGTAATATGGCTTCGCTTATAGCCGTGATGTACTCTCGAAGTCCCCGAACCTAAAGCCGATGATGCTTCGAGGGTGCGAAGGTGTACTCTTTGCTGAGTTGCAATGGTGAATCTTCCATCTGGAGTCAACATGACTCAAATACTGACCGCGGATTTGACTCGGTCTTCGTTTCAAGAGAGTAGTATTTATGGAAGATATGCTTTCTTCACTTGAAACGAAAGATCGCCATTCAGAGCGCGCCTTGTCGAAGGGATACCCTCGATCGACATCAAACACAAGTCTCACCCCCCTCAAAATCTTATTTTTAGGCACGAATGTTTCCGTCGCCGCCTCGCCCAAACGCTAACACATTTCATTTTGCTAGGTAGCCTCCGGAGCAGCAGATGCCGAACACGCCCCCGCTCCGCACCGAGAGCTCCGAAACGAAATCGTCGGCGGCACGCCGGCGTGCCGGGCATGGGGAAACAATAAAGGGCCCTATGCTCCCAGTGCCAAGAGGTTCTTTTGGTTTGCCAAGACGTCGCGTTTATAGGGAGTCGTGAATTGGATGGGTCGTCATGATTCGGGGCTGGATGGGTGCGATTTGCACTGAGACGAGATTGGGACCTGCGGCCGCGGATGGCCACCATGCAGCTATAAATGGCTCGATTTACGCAGCGCTTGATAAGAGAGAACGGCGGTTGGGTTGCACCAAGCCGCCCTCACTCAGCGAACGAAAAGGAACTTGCAAGATGTCAACCATGGGCTCTCCCCACAATGTTTGGCCAAATCCTAAGAGTCATGGATAGAAGTGTATTTCTTGTGACGCGTCAACTCCATGCCGAAACTCTTTATCAACTTCTGGGCGACCGAGAAAAGACAACGATCCCATGGAAACGCGCCGACAAGGATGATTGGTCGACTCTTGTAGTGTCAACCACGGGAAGTGACATCCGTAGCGAATATGACATCTTGGATGAAGACATACGACCCTTGAAACAGCCTTGTGCGTGGCGTAAAAATAGACACGGGGTCGATCCGAGCAGAAGTGCTCGAAACTCAAACTTGGGGGTTTTGGACTTTGAGGAAACAAGTCCAAGGGGGGCCAATCCAGTGCTCATAATGACACTCTATATGGACAACTATCTACCCCTGAAGCCCAATGACGCTCGACCGCGCTCAAGGAATGCCTGCCTAAGCCTGAGCTAGAACGCACAGTGCTGGGCTTCTGGAAGAATCGATTACGCTAGCGAAGTGACTGCAAGACATCATCGCAAGTGTTGGGCCGAGAAAGACGCCTCTCTAGAGCGAAAGGCTGTTGATTGACCGTTGCTCACTAAACTACGGAAAGACGAGTAGTTCAGAACGAAAGCGCGGGACTTGCGTGGAGGAACTTTCAGCTTCCATCCATGCATTGCTGGATACTACGACAGACGATTGCCCCGCGCAGGCAAGTTTCGAGGGGCAATGAGCAAATGGCTTGGCGGACGAAACAGCAGACCGAGCGAGGGTCGCTTAGATGGATGTTCCTTATCCGGGCGCCCACGACCCCACGAAAAGTCACGAGAGCAGTTGCCATTCTCAGAAAGGACAGCCCCGAGGCGGATATGTACGCATCCAGACCGAGGAAGGTTTCCGGCACGTTGATGGGTGGTTCAAGCGTGGTTTCATGAGCCCGATGGCGACTCGCGGCGGCTCTTGCACTGGAATTCCCCATTAAAGCCCCGTGGATTGGCCTTGCTCGTCGTCTCAGCATTGCCTTTGGTCGCAAACATGGGCAAAAAACATATGCATGGACTTTGTCTTGTCCCGCCCGGGGACGAGTACATAAAGGGAGGGGGGTGATTTTGCATCGGGGAAAACGGGAGGCGTGAGGTTAAAAACGACGACGGCACGGCTGACGCTATTCCTGTTTGGAGACCGACAGGTCGACCGAGAGGGGATGGGGAAGGCGAAGAAGAAGAGCTGGAGTTTTGAAAAGCTGGGAGGCCGCGCGAAGGGTGAGCATGGCGTCCAACATCGGGAGAGGCTGCAGCGGGCGACTCAGATGCCAAGAGCGAACAGACGACAACGTGGGCGATGCTCGGACGCTGGCTGGCCGAGTTTGAATCTGGGAGCGTCTTGGCGACAAGGGGGGCATCTTTGAAGCTGCGGGTATGGACAGAATGCCAAGGAGTTGGAGGCGACGTTGGAGTTGAAGGGGCTCCATCGAGGGCCCCAGTAGCCAATCTATCCTGGAACACTGGAAACGTGAGCAAATGTCGGCGTTTGATTGGGCCAGATGGGCTTAAGGTTGGGTTTTGCTTTGGGTCCGTCGCGGAGGCTCAACAGAGATTCTTGTTCGCAGACTTGACTCGATTGGGGGACCGAAGCTCAATGAGGGCAATTGTCGCGTGCTCGCATTAGATGATATTCGTATCCATGGATGCGCATCTCTGTCCAACAGCGGGGAACCGCGCGGCCATCTCGTTCTATGTATGTAGGTAGGTTGCGCCATGAGTAGCCTGGCCTCCGCTTCGTCACCCGCCCGCGGGAGTCTACTTCCCCCCACCCTCTCTCAATGGCGAAGACATCGATAGTTTGCTCGCCGGTGACGAATTGGGAATCATGTCGCGTGCTCATCGTCCGTCCCCTCGACCTGCGTTGTTTCAACCCACGACGCTACGTCTGGGCTGTTCGTCTAAGCATCACAACAAGCTTAAACCCACCAGCCCAATCAAACCACCATGCTTTACTCCTCCTGCAGATCGAACTCTCCCCGACTCTTCTGCGACGTGCTCCACACGCTGTCGGTGACGAACTTGTTCGAGGAGGATGAGGAGGAGGGGGGGAGCGCCCCGAGCACAGGAGGAGGGTCGAGGAGCGAGTGAGTCGACAGCAAAGAGCCAGGAACTCCAGAAACAGGAACTCTCTCTCCCCGGCCCTTGACCGACTGCGACGACGACCCCTCTTTTGGGAAGTTGGTCACGACTGTTGTTCCCGTTCTTGGCGTCCAGGAGGGGGGGGGGACACACTGGCAAACTCCAAGGCACTGTATCTAATTCTTCCCAGAAAGTCTCCCAAGGGCGCGCCCGTGAGGCGTGTGTATATAATGAATACGTTGCGACACAATGCGCCCTTTGCCCTCTCCTCCACCTCTCCGTACCGGAAAAAAAGTGACTTTCTGAAGGTTGCCCCCAGTTTCTTCGGAACTTGCCTACTATATAGCTGTCGGGACATTCGCTCCCTCTTCCCTCGACGCTTCCCTTCTTCTCCAGGTCGCTCATCATCCTATCCTTTCCCATTCATTCTTCTCTCTCTTCCTCAACCAACTTACAAAGACCAAACCTTGACAAACCATCCACCATGGCGGTCCTCGCTCAGTACGACTACCTCTTCGCCGTGGGCACCATCTTCGCCTTCCTCGACGCCTGGAACATCGGCGCCAACGATGTGGCCAACTCGTGGGCCAGCTCCGTGTCCTCGCGGTCCATCTCGTACCTCCAGGCCATGGTGGGCGCCTCCGTCATGGAGTTCACGGGCGCCCTGGGCGTGGGCGGCCGCGTGGCCGACACGATCCGCACAAAGGTGGTCGACGTGGGCGCCTTTGACGAGCAGCCGGCGCTCCTGATGCTCGGTATGGTCTGCGCCGTCGTCGCCTCGTCCGTCTACCTCACCTTTGCCACCCGCTTCGGCTTCCCCGTGTCCACCACGCACTCCATCCTCGGTGGCGTCCTGGGCATGGGCGTCGGCGCCCTGGGCGGCTCGGGCATCACCTGGATCGGCTACCACGACGACGGCTCCGTCAACATCCAGGACGGCGTCGTCCAGGTCTTCCTCGCCTGGATCATCGCCCCGATGCTCTCGGGCCTCTTCGCCTCCCTGCTCTTCCTCTTCACAAAGTACGCCGTCCTCCTCCGCAAGAGCCCGGCCATGCGCGGCCTCATCCTCGTGCCCTTTTACTTTTGGCTCACGGCCTCGCTCATCGTCATGCTGCTCATCTGGAAGGGCGGCTCCTACGAGGTCAACCTCACGTCGGCCCAGATCCCCGGCGTCATCGTGGCCGCCGGCGCCGCCTGGGCCCTCCTGATGGGCCTCTTCCTCGTCCCCTGGCTGTACCGCGTCGTCATCAAGGAGGACTGGCAGCTCCGGGCCTGGCACCTCGTCCAGGGGCCCTTCCTCCTCCGCCGCGGCCCCGTGCCGCCGCCTCCCGCCGACTTCCAGGGCGTCGTGCGCAACTTCTACGAGGGCCACCTCACGCGCGAGGAGCTCGACGCCCGCCAGGCCCAGCGCGCCGCCGTCGTCACGGGCGACGTCGAGGGCCAGCACGACGACAAGGCCATGGGCGACAAGACGGTCACCGACGCCTCCTCGGACGACGCTCCCGAGGCCGCCACCGCGTCGCCCCAGCACAAGTCCATGGTCGGCCCCAAGCCCGACGGGCCCTGGTACTCAAAGGCCTTCCTCTGGTGGGCTGTCAAGTTCGCCATCCTGCACGGCGTCGACAAGGACATTGTCAGCTCGCAGAGCGAAAAGTCCGTCGTGGCCGGCGACGTCGAGGAGATCCACGCGCGCGCCGAGCACTTTGACAACCGCACCGAGTTCCTCTACACGTTCCTGCAGATCATGACGGCCGCGTCGGCCTCGTTTGTGCACGGCGCCAACGACGTGGCCAACGCCGTCGGCCCCTACGCCACCATCTTCCAGATCTGGCAGTCGGGCGAGATCCCCGGCACGGCCGAGGTGCCCGTCTGGATCCTCGCCTTTGGCGGTGCCGGTATTGTTATTGGCCTCTGGACCTACGGCTACAACATCATGGCCAACCTGGGCAACCGCGTCACCCTCATGTCCCCCGCCCGCGGCTTCTCCATGGAGCTGGGCTCCGTCATCACCGTCATCCTCGCGACCCGTCTTAGTATGTTTCTTCCCATCCTCTCGATCCGTGGTACATCTACTAACAACACACCCCAGAGCTCCCCGTTTCCACCACGCAGTGCATCACCGGCTCCATCGTTGGCGTCGGCCTCTGCAACGGCGACTGGCGCTCCATCAACTGGCGCATGGTAGGCTGGATCTACCTGGGCTGGTTCATCACGGTGCCTGCTGCCGGCGTCATCGCCGGGTGTCTGATGGGTTTCATCACGCATGCTCCCCGATGGTAGACGGGCTGGCTGACGAGTGGTTTTTGCGGTTTGATACTCTCTTGCAGTGAAATGGGCCGGGTATTGAGTCGGGGCTGAGCGAACGGAAGCAGTGCTGGTGCATTGCGTGATATATAGTACCTTATATACCCAATAGACTGAGGTGCAAGATTGACTACGAGGGACTCTACGAGGGACTCGGTGTGATGTAGCTTGCTCCAGGATGAATGCAACCCTCTCGGCCAAACAAACGCCAAGCGGCAAGATGCAAGGATTGTGCATAGGAGCCAAACCATAAATCAGCACAGTCTTGGCAGGTCTCTCCGCCGGTGAGGGGTATTGTCGTCGTCAAAGGCCCATCTTCCTTCTCGTTGCTCAAGCTGCCACTTCCAACCATGTGTCCTCCGGCCAAGACGATGCAGCCCATTGAAGCTGTTTGTATTCTCGTTTCCGTGTCGAAGGGGTGTGTGGATAACCAGCCGCAGGACCCAGACCTTGTCGCCATAGACGACAGCGACGACTCGGAAAGGTGAGTCTCGGCCCCTGTTCCGTCGTGCTTGGCCGCGTCTAATCGCTCATGCTCCCGCAGTATCCGCGACTCAACCGCCTCCATTTCTTCGAGCATCTATGAGTACCGCAACATCCAAGGCAGAACGTATCAATCCTCCAAGACGACTGAGTACTGGTAGGCGATGCTCCCCGTTCCACCAGGCACCGGTCTTGCGACTGATTTCCTCATAGGGCACCAAATGACGAGAAGCATATCGAGGCCTTTGATGTCGCGTGAGTGGCACATGTCCCCGAGCTGGCGCGGGAAACGACGGCGAACTCATCGTGTGTAGACATCAATGGCTTACCATGATGCTCGACGACAAACTCATCGCTGCACCCATTGGAGACAACCCCGAGGTTCTCCAGACCTCTCCCGTCTCTGACATTCACTAACCCGAGCATAGCGCATCCTCGACGTCGGCACCGGAACAGGCATCTGGGCCATGTAAGTCCCTCCATCTCCTCCCCACAAACTCACTCACACGTTGACACATGCTAGCGACGTGGCCGAGAAGTACCCCTCTGCCCACGTCATCGGCACCGACATCTCGCCCACGCAGCCGGCCTGGGTGCCGCCCAACCTGGTCTTCCAGATCGACGACGCCCAGCTCGACTGGACGTTTGAGCCCGAGTCGTTCGACTTCATCCACGTGCGCTACATGCACGGCGCCATCAACGACTGGCCGAGGCTGTACCGGCAAATGTACCAGTTCCTGAAGCCCGGAGCATGGTTTCAGCATATCGAGCCGGACATTGAGCTCCGCTGCGACAACCCGGCATGCGTCGACGAGAATGAGTGAGCGTTGCCGCCACCCCCAGCATCGTCGATCTAACAAGCAGCACCAGGACCTTTAAGCAGTGGGCTCAGCTCTTCTACGACGCGGGCGACAAGCTCGGTCGCACCTTTAGGATCACCGACGGGACCATGCAGCGCGCCGCCGCAGACGCCGGCTTCGTCGACGTGACGCACAAGGTCTTCGCGATCCCGCACAGCCCGTGGCCCAGGGACGAGCGGCTAAAGCAGCAGGGCCAGTTCGTCGGCCTATACATGGACCTGAGCCTGGACGGGTTCGCGCTGTACCCCGTCGGGCAGATCTTGGGGTGGTCGTTTGAGGAGGTGCAGGCGCTCGTCGCGAAGATGCGGGCGGCGATTCGCGACCCGACCAACTTGACCAACAGTGACATGTGAGTGCTTCTCTGCCCGTCCAGCCGCGCATGGCTTGCTTGGCTTGGCCTTTGGTTGACTGTGAGTTGTCTAGGCATATGGTGTATGGTCGGAAGCCTGAGGAGCCGACGACGGTTGAGCAGTCAGCAGAGTAGGTAGCGTAGGACAAGGTTCGGACGTCTTCAGGTAAAGGGAAAGGGAGCTCTCTCTCCGTGACTGATCGATTGCCTCTCTCTTCCGTTGCCGAAACCTCCAAAAAGACATCCTCGCAGCTAGAAACTGCAAAAGAAAGGGTCTGGCCGGGGATTGAACCCGGGACCTCTCGCAAGCTGTGCCATAGGGTTTGCCCTAAGCGAGAATCATACCACTAGACCACCAGACCAGGTCCATTTGAAGGAATATTTGATGGACTTATTGTTGCGTATTGCTATACATATGTCTTTGTCGTTTGTGCCTAGGCAGCTCTCCAAAGGATACGGGACTTTCCAAGAATCCTTAAGTAACGAGCATATTGACACATATTGAGGCTTATCTCTTATAAATTATCCACTATAGTATCTTTCATCTTGACCCAACATGCCCATGTCCTCATAAACTTCCTCTCAGGACACATTACTTAGACACAAACGAGATGGCCTCTGCATACTCACCAATCAAGTCCGAGGTTGAAACCTCATTTCGAAGAATCACTCATATTTGGATAATTAAGTAGTAAAACCCAGTGCGTAATTGCTCCATCTACTCGATGGCGACTTGCGAAGAAAGTTACCATAACTATGACCCACGACTATGCACGGTAGGACTGGTAGGCACTTGAGAGACTCAGCGAATGCGGTCCACATGAAATATACGTAGCTGAATCGGTCAACCTGTGCACAGTCAAGTAGTCTCGGCTCTTGGAATCGCTTCATACCTATGTTGTATCTCTATTCACGAGTCGAACAACACGCGGACTCCGACCTCTAGGCCAACTACTAATACTTGTCATTTGGCCAAACAGCCAATCTTCAATGTAGACAAATGATCCCCCAAGTATCAACCCTCCTTCGTCGAATTCACTTCATCCAATCAGGCCTGTTGTCCATATACAATCCGATCTGCCGCCCTCGCCGCCTGCCTCATCATCTCCTTCTCCTCGTGCCCGCTCACATCCCCAAAGACCTCATCCATTTGCTCCAACGTCTTCCCCATCGTCTCCGGCACAAACAGCACGGCCCACACGCCGGCGAGACCGCAGAAGACGGCGAAGAAGACGTACGTCCCGAAGCCAATCGACTCCAGCATGGGCGGAGTCGCCACTCCCACGGTGAAGTTGGAGAGCCAGTTGACGCACGTGGCCAGAGCAACGCCCTTTGCGCGGGACGACGTGGAAAAGACCTCGGGCGGCAGGGCCCAGCCCAGCGGGGAGTAGGAGACGCCGAAGACGAGGATGAAGCCAAAGGCCATAGCCACGCACGCCCAGCCCGCGGCCGTGTTTGCCTCCCAGTCTTTGGAATAGACGCCTGCCAGGGCGGCAATGATGACATAGCACGTCGCGGTGCTGAAGCCTCCAAAGATGGCCAGGGGCCGGCGCCCGACTTTGTCAATGATGACGAAGCAGACTGCCACGGCAACCAGCTGCAAGATGTTGAAAATGCCCGAAAGAATCAAAGACATCTCGTCGGACTGTCCGATGGACTGGAAGAGCGTCGGCGCGTAGTAAATAAAGGCGTTGATCCCACTGAACTGCTGAAAGAAGCAAATTCCCACGCCAACAACAGTCCGGCGCCACTTCTTCCGATCAAACAGGTCCAGCCAGAGCAAGAGCTCGAGATTGGCGCCGGTGGCGTCGGGGTGCCGGGCCTGCTGCGTAATCTTCTGGAACTCAACCTCGGCGATAATGGACTTATACTCGGCCTGCACCCGCTCGTCGGTCGAGGGCAGCGCCCGGAGCTTGCTCAGGCTGGCCATGGCCTCTTCGTGTCGGTCGACGAGGACGAGCCAGCGGGGCGAGTAGGGGAAGAGGTGGATTCCGAGCCCGAGGAAGGTCGCGCAGACCATTTGTAGGCCGAGCGGGAGTCTGAAGGAGACCTGGCTGTCCATGGACTTGGTGGCGTATGTGATTCAGTAGCTGATGACGCACCCGGACACAATCGAGATGGATTCGAGGACGAGGAGGGTTCCTCGGAGGTTGGGCGGGGAGATTTCGGAAATGTACAGAGGAGCACCCTTGACGTGTTAGTTTTGCTACTGACTCACTGAGAAGTCGGCTGCATTCAAACGTACCATGGCAAGTGTGCCGACTCCGATTCCTCCAATGGCTCGCCCAGCAACCAGCATGCCGTAGCTGCTGGCAGCGGTCTGAATGATGGCACCGATATCAAAGATGACGACGACGACGGTCAGAGCCCACTTGCGAGAGACCCTGTCCGCCAAGTACGGCATGAACAGGCAACCGACAAAGGCGCCGAGCAAGAGCATGCCCGTCATGAAGCCGGTGCCAAAGGCCGTCTTGGCGGGCGGGAACGCCTCGTGGAACAGGGGCATCACGTTGATGATGGAGATGACGCCCTGGTCGTAGCCAAAGGAGAAGCCGCCGAGCGAGGCGAGGAAGGCCGCGCCCGTCACGTACCACGAGGTGAAGATGCCTTGGATGCCGGTTGGCCCGTACGAGATTTCGTCCAGGAAGACTTCTCCGAGGGCCGTCTCGAGGTGCTCTGCGTCCTTCTTGGCGGCGAGAGCCGTGTCCGGGAGGGACGTCTCCGAGTTTGCCTTGAGGCTTGGAGGCATGGTGGTGGGCTCAAACTTTAAAGACAAGAGCAGAAGAAGGGGTGGTTTGTTGGTGTGAAATGCTGGTTGATGCAATGGTTAAACGGTCGATGGGCATGACTTTATAGTCGACTTCTTCGCACCATCGACATCCGCGGTTTGGAGTCTCCGGGCATAGATGCTCAAAATGGTCAAGCTGGAGTCTCTCCACCTCCTCCATCGTTAACCCCATCGACTACCCCATGGGGGGGAAGCCCAAGGAGACTGGGAGAGACCCTCCCCCGGATTTTCCTGTTTGAGTAACTACGCGCGAGTTGGCGACAACCCCGCAGCTCTTGTCTGCAAGAGCCGACGATAATCCTTTTTCCGTTTGAATCCTATCGGTCGAGAAACTGAGAGGTCTTGAACGATGAAATCACCATGGTATTTTGTCGTTTCAGTGGGAGAATCTCGCAAACAAGTTGAGAATAGGTATGCAACCTCTGTTGTGTTAGACCGGCGGCCGGGATTAGGGGACGATGGGCGGGGGAACGGCTGCATTTCCCTGGGCGCTCAGACGCCCGTGAGGAGACGAGCGTTGACAGGGGACTTGGGGAGTGAATGCGGATGTATCGCAAGGGGCATCTATCGCCAAAACATGCCAAAAGAGGAAATATCCTGTGTCGTGGATGATGAGGAGCTTGCGGCATGATGACTCGGGGTAACCACTCGAACATGAGGAGCCCAACAGGCGATTTGAATTAATCCAATGGGAATGAAGCCTTCATTCCCCGCCATGCCCTTTTCTCCGCATTCTTCCTAGCATTCCCCATCCCCGGAGGTTCAAGTGTGACATCAGGTGAGACTGAGAAGGACAACCAAGGCTTTGAGCAATGAATGGAGAGGGATTTCGCCTCCTGGGGGCATCTGTTGACTACCCCGGGAATATAGTGTCATTCGACACCCCGAGGAACCATATTCGACTGCGGGCATGAACCTTTGGAGGACCCATCTGCTTCATCTTCTGGGTCGTCTGAAGAGCAGGGAAGAAGAGGTACTGGCCAGTTTCGGTGGTTGGGAGACTTTTCGAGCTTGACAAGCATCCCGGCAGTAGATGCCATATGCAGTAATGGCTCGCCACAATCTCGCGGCGACAGTTCAGCCGGTGTTGTGAGTCTTCCATCCAATGTTGGGAGAAGAGACCCAACTACATAGTCTGAGGGGCTCGAGCTATTTACTTGATGAGTTTATGCATTAATTTATGATATATATGCAAACTTCTTTCCGCCCTCTTCAATAGCTCACAATGTAACCCGCTGACAAAGTTATCATTCCTCGCTTTGGTGGTACAGTGGCGATAGTTAGGGTGTCAATGTGTTGTCTGATGGGTAGGTAATGAAGCTATCACAAGATGGTCAATCGCAGGGCCTATGGTTAGATTGTTGTTTTCGCGAAGTACGGATAATATTACCTGAATACGTAAGAAACAGGCAGTATTGGTCTTAGTATAGGGTACCTCATTTACAATTCCTTGTCACTTGAGATGACTCAAGTCATAGCTAGTTCCCGAGTAAAGCCTTCTTGTTATTTCGCAGTTCGACTGATGAACAGATCCAGTGAACCGTCAAAGTCAAATTAATCTTGACTTCGGTTCTATGGCACTGGAGTAGCCTTGTGTACTCACTCACCTATCCACCCCAATAAAACCAAGGGAAACAGACAAAGAGATCATTTGACTTTTCGGACACAAGTTAATTAGTGAGAGTGTAGACTTATAAGTCACAACACTTTAGTCCGAGACCACTTTCGTGTCCGAATGTGACAAATTTGACTTCACAGAGGCCATTGGGCATTAACATCGACCTCGATCTGCACGTACCCAGCACTTCTCAGTTTTTCACCGAGTGCATGAGAATACAAACACAAGAGCAGCAGACGTGACGTAATGTGCGCCTTCGCATTGTTCGCTTTGTCCAGGGTAAGGCGAATAGTGTCAACGTGACGCCTTGCTTTGACGTTGTGATTGAAAATGAGGCGACCCATTGACACCATCGATAGGTCGGCAGCGTTTTGGTGTTATAAATTGGGTATGTTGACAGCGAGTTCTCATGACGGACCGTGTGAAGTACAGTGCTGAAGGTGAGGATGCACGGCTCTAGTCATCTCGCTTGTCGCCGGGCAGAAGCGGGATTCGCAAGAGCCTCAATCCCGGACAGACAAATTTTCTTCGACTGACAAAGGTTCCTCGAATGGGCCGTCTAGTGAGCTAAGAAGCGAACAAAAGACCCGGCAACAAACCGAATTGGATCGACTCATTCGACACACCCGACACCACTGGCCCAGACTTGGCTGATTGTGACGGCGAAGAGGTGGCAGTGCCGCCAAAATGTCCTCTTCATCGTGGTCGACGGGCCTGATGCGGCAGCTGGCTCAGTGTCGGTGGAGCATCAGTGTTCTCTCGGCCGCTCGACATGACGCGAAGCTCACGAGCCGCTCTGTTTCTGCCGCGTACGCGCACAGCACCAGAGCGTTCACAACAGCTGCACCGAAAAGCATTACCGCCTCATTGGCCGGAAGCCAGTCTCGTGGCCGGAGCCGGAGCCGTGTGGTTACCAAGCCGATTCGGACCGGAACTCGGAGGTAAGCTTTGGAGCATTCCTTCCTTCTGCCGCGGAAACCACAGAAACCACAGGTCACACAATGAGTAACGGAAAGCGCGGCGGTGCCGGTGATTGGCAGTTGGAGGAATCTGCCCCACAATACCCCCACTAACCCCGCGATGGTGGGACCTTCCGTTTGGAGCTTCCCAGCTCACCCGCCAGCTTCACCTTCTCATTCACGTCACGCTTTCGTTTGCCTCACGCATTTGCTTTTCAAACCCAGCATTATTCTCGCTGCTCCTACTATAAACCCATCCTTTCCCCGTCTGCCTGGAGCTGGACGAAAAGCCGCCCCCGAATTGAATACACCGACGATTGACTGACGCTGTCTGTACATCAACAGCCTTCTCCTGCCTCAGATACCCCGCCGATTCTGCTCCCACCAAGCCCGCCTCGCCCGCAACCTCAAGATGGATGACCGCGACGTCCTCCCCGACAATGTCAAGCCTCGCCACTACACCTTGTCCCTGAAGGATCTCGAATTCGAGAACTGGACCTACAAGGGAACCGTCACGTACGTCCACGTCCAGCCATCCGTCCTGCTACCCCGCTCTCGCTAACTGATCCTCCCTTCAGCATCGATTCGGAAATTGTCAAGTCCACCAAGGAAGTTGTTGTCAACACACTCGAGCTCAAGGTCTCCTCCGCCAAGGTTGCCGTCAATGATACCTCTCTTGAGTCCACCACCATCAGCTACGATGAGAAGGCTCAGCGCGCTACCATTACCTTTGACGAGGAGCTCCCTGTTGCCAGCAACGCCGCCATCACCATCGAATTCGAGGGTGTTATGAACAACGAGATGGCTGGTTTCTACCGCAGCAAGTACAAGCCCGTCGCGACTCCTTCTCCCTCGGTCCCCCATGACGATGAGTGGCACTACATGTTTAGCACGCAGTTTGAGGCTTGTGATGCTCGCCGTGCCTTCCCCTGCTTCGATGAGCCCAACCTCAAGGCCACCTTTGACGTCGACATTGAGATCCCCAACGACCAGGTCGCCCTGAGCAACATGCCCGTCAAAGAGACTCGCCCCTCCAAGGACGGCTGGCAGGTTGTTTCCTTTGAGACTTCGCCTGTCATGAGCACCTATCTCCTCGCCTGGGCGTTCGGCGACTTTGAGTACATCGAGGCCTTTACCGACCGCAAGTACAACGGCAAGCAGATTCCCGTCCGCGTCTACACCACCCGAGGTCTCAAGGACCAAGGCCAGTGGGCTCTCCAGCACGCCCCCAAGATCATCGACTTCTTCTCTGAAATCTTCGACATTGACTACCCACTGCCGAAGTCTGATCTCATCGCCGTCCACGAGTTTACCCACGGCGCCATGGAGAACTGGGGCCTTGTCACCTACCGAACCACTCAGGTCCTGTATGACGAGAAGTCGTCGGATCCTCGATTCAAGAACTCCGTTGCCTATGTTGTTGCCCATGAGCTGGCTCACCAATGGTTTGGTAATTTGGTTACCATGGACTGGTGGGATGAGCTTTGGCTCAACGAGGGTTTCGCTACCTGGGTTGGCTGGCACGCTGTTGACCACCTCCATCCCGATTGGCAGGTCTGGGCCCAGTTTGTCAACGAGGGAATGGAGGCTGCTTTCCGCCTGGACGGTATCCGAGCCAGTCACCCCATCCACGTCCCCGTCCGTGACGCCCTTGACATCAACCAGATCTTTGACTCCATCAGCTACCTCAAGGGATGTTCTGCCATTCGAATGCTGGCCAACCACCTTGGTGTCGAGACTTTCCTCAAGGGTGTCTCCAACTACCTCAAGGCTCATGCGTATGGAAATGCCAAGACCACTGCTCTGTGGCAGGCACTGAGCGAGGCTTCCGGCAAAGACGTCCCCAAACTCATGGATCCCTGGATTTCCAAGATTGGTCACCCCGTGGTCACCGTTGCCGAGGAGCCCGGCCAGATCTCTATCAAGCAGTCCCGATTTCTCTCCACCGGAGACGTCAAGGCCGAAGACGACACCACCACTTGGTGGGTTCCCCTTGGCCTTGAAGGAAAGAAGGGTGAGGCTGGCATCTCTACCTTGTCTCTTACGAGCAAGGAGGATACCATTCGTGGCATTGACGACGACTTCTACAAGTTGAACAGTGGCGCTACCGGTTTCTACCGTGTCAACTACCCTCCCGAGCGACTGGCGAAGCTGAGCAAGCAGCTTGACAAGCTCAGCACCGAGGACAAAATTTCCATCATAGGATCTACCGCCGACCTTGCTTTTGCCGGCAACGGCACGACACCCGCCCTCCTGAGCTTCCTCCAGGGCTTCGGCCAGGAGACCCATACCTTGGTCTGGCGTCAAGTTCTCGACTCCATTGGTCTGGTCAAGTCCGTTTTTGGAGAAGACGAATCCATTAAGAATGGATTGGACCAGTTCACTCTCAAGCTCATCAATGAAAAGGTCAAGGAGATTGGCTGGGACTTCCCAGAGGGCGAGGACTACCTCACTGGCATCCTCCGAAAGGAGCTCATTGGCACCGCCGTCGCCTGCGGACACACCGAGTAAGACGTTTGATCTCGCACGTGAACTCTCAGGCTAATACCGATCAGGGTTTCCGCGGAAGCGCTCAAGCGATTCAACGCCTGGGTTGAAGACCCCGAGGCCAACCCTCTCCCCCCTCCCCTCCGTGTCGCCATCTGGCGCGCTGGCATTAACGAGGATCCTGCCCGCACTGTCGACATTCTCAAGAAGGAGTGGTTTACCACCAAGTCTGTTGACGGCAAGCTCTTCTGTCTGAGCGTGCTTGGTCTCGTCAAGGACGAGGGACTGCTTCTGAAGGAGATTATCCCCTTCGTCTTCAACCAATCTCCTCCTTCCAACGCGGTTCCCAGCGGCGACATGCACGTCCTCGGCGGCTCCATCTCGACCAACATCATTGGACGTCCCCTTCAGTGGAAGTTTATGAAGGAGAACTGGGACGCCGTCATCACCAAGCTCGGCAATCCCGTCGTCGTCGATCGTTACATCAACACCAGCTTGAGCCGCTTCACCAACGTCGAGGCCATTGCCGACATTCAGGACTTCATGAAGGACAAGGACACCAAGAGCTTCGACCGAACTCTGGGCACTGTCATCGATAAGATTCGTGGCCGTGCCGCCTACCGCGAGCGTGACACCGCTGTCCTAAAGGAGTGGCTGGGTGCTCATGGTTACTTGTGACTCTGTAAATTATAAATATTTGATGGGACATTTGTTCTTGGGTTGGAATGTGGCTAGGATACATCCACAGTTGAACAAGTGTAGGATCGGAAGGATGAATTGAATAACGTCAGGATCATGTGCAATGACTTGTTCGATCGTCGTGATAGTCTTGGTTTTTACAATATTCCACAACGTACTCGACATTCAGACCAATCTCACTATAGACCCGCGCTCTCAATGTTCTTGGGAACTGGTATCCCATTCATCAATCGCTACATACAAGCATATCCTCATATAAACAGCCGCTATCGGCCGAAAATGCACGCACACGTTTCCCCGGCTAGTACGAAGCAGTCTCTGCTTCATCACACATGCAGAGCATCCACATTATTAGCAATCCAGTTATACGAGCTCGTCCTAAAGTCGTCGGTCAGCAAGCTATTCGAGCTAGCCGACTCGAACCACATGAGCTGCCTGGCGTCCTTCCACTCGGGCCACGTGGCGTACCCGGTGGCGCCCTCGTTGGGGTCGAGGTTGTACAAGAAGTTGAAGTAGTAGGTGCGGATGCTGCGCATGGCGTTGTTGGGCACGAGGCCGAAGACGACCTGCAAGATGTCGGAGCCGTGCAGCGTGCCGAGGATCGGGGTCCCGTAGTCGTAGCTGGACAGGTAGGACCAGCTGGGCACGTCCGGGTTGGCGGCGGCGGCGGCCGAGAGGAACAGGCGGCGCGTCAGCGTGAAGACGAGGTCGCCGAGGATGGCGGCGCGGCGCTTGAAGCCCGGGTAGATCTCGTTGAAGATGCCCGTGCGGAAGGGGCTGCCGGCGCTGAGGGAGGTGGAGTAGGTGTTGACAAAGGTGGTGAGCTCGGCCGTGGTGGCGCCTTCGAAGTAGTACTCCTTGAGGTAGCTGACGAGGCGGGCCGTGGTGGTGAGGTTTGGCTGGAAGAGGGCGAAGAGGGTGCCTTCGTCTTCTTGGTCGCCGTTGATCATGGGGACTGCGTGATACTGGCCCGAGGCGATAAGAACCTCGGGACTGTCGGGGAGAACGGTACCGTCTGGGCGAGGGAGATATGACAGAGCCAGAGAGTTGTATGAGAGAAGGCCGGGGACAGAGTTGGCAGCGTCGAGGAAGACATCGTAATCGAGATCACGGAGGCACTCGAGGGTGTCGCTGGCGCCAGAGCACCCGGCATTCACGACAACCGTGTCGTAAATCTCCTGACCCTTGGCGCCGTCCACAGGAGCAGCAGGGACGACGCTGCCCGAGTTCATAATGGCTCCCCGGAAAAGGGGCTTGCCGTTGTAGTCGGCATCGCCTCCGTAGAGAACCATTTGGTCGAGCACCGAGATGGCGCCGGCAGACTCTCCCCAGATAGTGACCTTGTCCGGATCGCCACCGAAGGATTCGATGTTGTCGGCGACCCATTCGAGTCCCATGCGTTGATCCAGGAGGCCGAGGTTGGCGCTCCCGTCTGCCTTGATTTCGGCTCCGGGCATGAATCCAAAGCCAGCAACGCGGTAGTTGACAGCCACGAAAATGAAGGGCTGGTCCTGGTCGATGCCGGTGTTGAGGAGACTGGCCCCGTCATACATGGCCGGACTCCCCAATTCGAATCCTCCGCCAAAGATCCAGAAGAGCACAGGCAAGCCATCGCCTGCCTTTGTCCCTGCAGGTCTCTGGACATTGATGGTGAGACAGTCCTCTTGCCCAGTGACGACCTGGAGAAAGGGGATGGCCAGGAAGTCGGACAGAAACTCGGACACGATATCAGTCCCTCCGGTGGAAATGAACATCTGCGGACACGACGGCCCAAGGAGGTCCGTTGCATCAAACGTGCCCAGGGCTGTAGAGAGCTTCTTGGGAGGCTTGAGGCGGAGGGAGCCCGTGGGTGGATCGGCAAAGGGGATGCCCTTGAACGACTCTATTCCAGAGAGACTCAAGCCGACGACGGTTCCAGAGGGAACCGCAACTGAGACTTTGGCAGCTCGCTCACGAATGGTACCGTCAGGATCGGGGTCTGGCATGGGAGCAGCCAAAGGAGCAGCGAGGCCATTGGCAACGAAGCCAATGCCAAAAAGTAGCCTGAGCAACTTCATCTTGATGGTTGGAACTTGCGCGGGCAAATGCGTTGCCAATGTGTTAAAGAGATGGGCAGAGGCCGAGGATTCTGAGAGCGATGATACTGTCCGAGGGCTGACTCGAATATCATGGCGGCGGTCCCATGGCATTTTGAATGCCTCATCTCACGCCTATGTCTCTCTTCCTGCGTGTTCGCGCCGTTCGATATCACAGGCGGATATCACTTCATGCTGCGACGGTATTCCTAACGAACGTTTCCCCGCCCAAAGGTCTTCACATAGTCCCCGCAGGAGCCAGACAATCTCGAAAGCGGAAACAGGACCGTGGCCGGACAAAGGCCAAGAAGCCGTAGAAGCAAGCCTCGCCCCGGGCATCGAGCCTTAAACAACCCCAACGGCCGAACAGCAACCTGCAACCTCCAGACCGAGAGGCGGGGGGGTCTTCCCCACGGGGTCGATCGACGGGCCGGAGGGAAAGCACATGTTAGGATGCGAATTGTGTCTTTGGCATTGCGTGAGTGGTTTAGAAGAAGAGAGAGTTTCGGCCTCGGCAAGAAGACCAAGGAGAGGGGGGAGGAGGGAAGGCTGCCAGTGTGCGCGCACATCATGGCCCGTTTTGGAGCAGTCGCGTGGAGTCGAGTTTGTGGAGGGGAGGGAGGGCGAGGGTTTTGACTCGTCCGGGAAGAAACGGTGAAGGTAGAGCGAGAGAATTGTGACCATCAGCTGGAAGCCCAGGGGAGAAGAGGAGTGTGTGTTCGTATTGTGTGTGGATTCGGACGGAATTCACCCATGTTCGAGAGAGGACCGAGAGGAGTGAAGGAAGGAAGGAAAGGGTTCCTTGTGCCTGCACTTGCAATTGGAGGCCCGGCGATGTTCCGTTCTTTCCTCACTACTAAGGTAGGTAGTTAGGTCCGCGAATGATTGGGCAGGCGCAACGGCGAGCTTGAAGACTGAGGATGGAAGGAGCGGCCAGGGCTCATCTCCCCCAACCCACCCACACCACTTTCCATCATCCTCCCTGCCACAGTGCCACCTTCGCTGCCACGAGTCACCGAGAAATCCGGGGTAAGAGCGTGGTCCCGTGCCCGATTGCGGGGAGCTGCTCGACAGCTTCATCAACCTTAATCGCAGCAGCTTTTCTCGCCTCCCTCCCACCAAGTTCGTTGGAGACGTATTCGAGAGCGCACCTGGGATGGACAACTAACTCGACCAAACCACGAGCGTCCGCCGTCTCACTTGAATCGCACACTCCTCTGCTACTGACGCCCTCCACTTGACAGCCCCATGTCATCTGCCCAATTGACCGGGGCAGGCCGCAGAAACCAAACACCGGTACCAAGATCAAGACGGACGTCACACATACCTAGTACTACAGGGAACATGGACATGGAGCAGCCCTCACCCAAAATGCGGCTCTCGTCCCGACCCGTGCGGCGGTTTCTCTGCAGACCAGACTCCGTCAATGGCCACCGTCTTCGTCTCGTCTTCCCCTCCATCGGCCCCCCTTTCGCTCTTGGACTATCTTGGTAATGTTCGCGACCTTCTTGTCCCACGCCTCGTCCTGCTTTTGGCTCTTCCGTCTGCTCTCTTCGCTCTCGCTTTCCTGCGTCTCTCGTGCTAACTACCGGACGCACACCCCCCGCCCAATCCCTTTCGGTCGTTTTCCCTTCGTGCGACCATTTCAACGCCCACCCGCAAAGGTCCCCCTCCATTACACCACACACACACGTCCTCCTTTACCGCAGCTCACCACCCTCATCTGCCAAACACGGCCAAGTCCCTCCAACGGCCGCAGGAATATCGTACGAACCACCTGCTTCACCTCCGCACTTCACAAGGAAAACTAGACCACGAACTGTCGGTATTTCCGAGGCTCTTTGGCCTGTCCAGTTGCTCAGGAACAAGCACATGGTAACACCGACCGTTCCGAGCTCGTGAGGCAGTTGATTAGTAAGATGCCGTGAAGTGGCCAACATATCGGTCGACCACGTAGCCTCGGATCTTCGTTCTTGAGCTTTCCCTACCGGGCTGACAAACCAGGGTAAAGAATGATGCGGGGAAGAGATCACTTCCTGTAGGCAAGGGTCCTGACAGATCCCACAAGACCCAACCCAGGACCGGACTCGTGGCCGTATTCGGATATCCGACAGCTGCTGAATATATGGACCGATTCCAGGAGAGGGAGTTCGAGGCTGAGTAAAGTCGTTCTTTATTCATTGTTCGTCGTAGTGCTGTCGCAATAAAAAATATACCGATGAAAAGAAGGCCAATCGCAAACCGACTATGTACATGCCGCAAAGACGGCGAACTCGACTATGTGTCCAGCTACCCATGTTCCGTAATACTGTCCTCCGAAAAGTGCGCCGCCTAGTACCCTCTATCCCCCCGTCCCGTCTAAGAAGTGTGCCTGCGAGGCCCTAGTCTTGATGCGAATCAAACCTGACCGTGTCTGGAAAAAACAAAATCATGATTGCTCATGAAAGCTCTGGCCCGAGGCCGCTCGGTCAACACCAAACGTCCTCTGGGGATTCTATACGACAACGCCCACAGGGGACCCTTCGTCGAGACACCGTTTCTTGGCGCTCAGCGAGGGTTCGTCGTCCGTGTCCTCGTCGTAGCTGCCGTTGAGGACTTCCGAGAACACACTCCGCTTTCTCTTATTAGACTCCTGCTTCTCAGGGTCCTTCTCCCACGTCTCGATCTCGTCGGGGTCGAAGTCTCCAACCAGATCGTGTCCTAAGGCCTTGCCGAGTCGTTCTCGCAGCCCCAAGATGGGCCAGATGGGCACGCGCGTATACTCGATTTTGATGCCAGAGGTGGCAGCATCGTCATCATTCGGCACCGCCTTGAATGGGTTGTGGAACTTCCTCAGGAAGTCCTTGGTCACGTTGGCCGTATATATAAGGAAGTCAGAGGTATCCGTGTCGTGCGTAAGAATTCGCAAAGTAACGTCCTGAAAGTTGGGCATCGGCGGGATGCCCCCCTTTGGTGTGATGGACGACTCTCGCCTTGGCGACGCAAAGGGCGCGGGATAGAAATGCTTCTGGGCCATGGCCAGAAAGATGCCGACAAAGTACGCGTCCTGGTCCAGGTCGTCGGGAATAAGCTGACGCGCTCGGAGTTGCTGAAGCCGGGACACGACGTCGTTCCAGCTCTTTCCTGGTCCTGGTGCAATCCGGAAGAGGTTCTTTCGAATAGACGCGAGTTGGCTCTTGCCGATGTAGCACATCATGGGCAGGCTCGCGGGAGACTGGCTCGCTGGAGTCTGGCTGGGCGTGCACGCAGGCTGAGATGGGTTGAAGGAATCGGCGGGTCGCGTCGAGACGGATCGGAACGACGAGTATGACGATTTGGTCTCGTCCGAGGGAAAGTTCCACATAATCTGAGCGCGCACCGAATCCCGATAGACGCGGCCGCCAAAGTACAGATGCAGCTCGGGCAGGTACTGTGGCTTGCTGAAAGGCTCCGGCCACAACGTCATGAGTATGGTCTTGACCGCGTTGGTGCAGAGAATGGGGTGCATCGAGTCGGGGAGGAGGATCTGGGTGAGGCTGTCGCTCAGAGTCATAATGGTGGTCGACGGACTCATGTGGCCTCTCGACGGCGGCGAGCCAGGCATCGTGGCAGGTTTGGGAGTGTCGCAAGGGGGTAGTTCCTCCCAACGCGCCCCGAGGAGCTGCGAGTGTTGATCGGTCCAGCAGATCGGGCGCAGGAACAGGGACGTGCCGGGGTGTTGGTGAAGCAGGTCGTATAGGGAGTTCTTTTCCGGGCGGTGAATGCGACGCCGGCGCAGCGTCCTTGGGAGCGAGGAGGGCGGTTGCGACGTCGTGGGCGTAGAGTCGGGAGAAGCATCGGAGGATGCCCCGCTGCTGAAGGAGCGGGAGGTGGCCATGTCGACCAAGCTGCGCAGCTGTTGAACGAAGCTACCGTTTGCGAAGAGACTGCTGAGCACGAGGTTAGAGAGGCGTGTTTGCGACGGGAGTTGAGGAAATAAGATTGTGTGGTGACGCGTAGCAGCGTATTGAAGTCATAGAGGGGGAGGGGAGAGGAATGAATTTCTCGACGGAGGATATATGGGAGGACTTACTCAAAGGCAATCATGGATTGGCCGGGCGGTTCCTTGTTGGTGCTTCTCTGAGTCTTTGTCTCTGCCTTGTCTTTGTCTGGAAGACGTTGACCTCTTCCCTTTCTCCTTGTTGCCTTCTCGGTCATTAACGCCCTCCAAGCGACGCGCTCAGCAATCCCGGTTTGTTCGATCCTGCACTGTACAAACTTTTGGGGCTAGCGGCTAGCCGGGCGAGCTCGGGCTCCGGCCCTGTCACAGGTCGAGAACAAAGCAAAAAAAGGGGGGGCTTTTTGCAATCACAAAAATTCTTCGTTTGCTCGTGGGAGATTTTCGACGGTAGAGATCGGGAATTTTCAAACGATGCGGCGATAATGATGGATGATGCAGAGGGGAAAAAGACCGGCCGGCTGAAGAAACCGGAATAAATATGCACAGAGAATGACCAACTCGTGCAGCCGAAACCCCGTCACAGCCGCCCACTTGGAATGGATTCGCTGATGGTGCCCTCTTGGGCCACTCCCACCATTTTCAGTTTGGCACCCTGCTGGTTAATGGGGGCCATGTGGGCTTAATTGGCAGCGCACCAATCACACCGGGAAGCCGGCCTGCCAGCTGGTTAGTCCATGCACCAGCCAACTGCCGTTTTCGGACATTGGGAGGAAAAGACGCGGTGCGCGAGTTGCCACGACCCTCCGCTTCGTCGCGGGTGGCACCGGCACGACAGTGAAGCGAAGTCACGTGAGAGTCCTGTGGATTAGGCAGCCGCCCCACCGAGCGCCACCGCATCGGGAAATCAGCGAGGGTTGCGTGGGTCGCACGTGCCTCATGACTAAGAGCAAGGCAGCGAACGTGGCGCAGTCCCGCAACACCGCCACCATGCTCCGAAGGCTTTTGGCCTGACGAGCTTGGGCGGAGGAAGCTCTCTGGTGAGGCATCAACCGCTATGCCAACCAGCCTCGCTTGCCCCACTCGGTTGACGACAGCTTCGTGAGCTGCTGCAGCCCCGCTAGTGACGAGCGCATCCCAAGCCCAACTGCGACTCGATCTTATTTCACATAGAGCAGATTGTGAGGTCCTGTCATACGCTGTTCAAAATGCCGGTAAGTAACAATTGTCCATAATACCCCATTCGGTCTCCCGTTCTTTAATCCAACCCTCCCGCCCCTCCGCTTGCCATCGGGCTCCTTACCTGAGCTAACCTCCAACTCCCAACTCTCCAGGCGTACAACTCCGTCTTCAACTCGGACCCCAACGAGCCCCGTCTGGTGGGAAACTTCCCCCTCCTCCCCCTCCGGACCAAGACCCGCGGCCCTGCCTACGCCCTCCCGGCGCCCTCGCCGCCCCTCCCGGCCTTTGAGTCGCCCGACCCGGACAGCGACAGCTACGACATCCTCGACGAGGTGCTCGCCCTCTTCCGCGCAAACACCTTCTTCCGCAACTTTGAGATCCAGGGCGCCGCCGACCGCCTCCTCGTCTACGGCATCTGGTTCGTCAGCGACTGCCTGACCAAGATCAGGCCGACCGCCTCGGCCCGCGACGCCCAGAAGGATGTCATGAACCTCGCCCTCGACCTCAACTTTGCCATCCCCGGCGACCCGGCCTGGCCTCTCAACCAGGTGCGATCCTATGGCCAAAGCGGAGTATCCGGAATTTGCTGACGTGAAAAAAAAAACTTGCAGATGTACGAGCCCCCCCGAGACAGGCAGGACGCCGAGCTGCTCAAGCAGTACCTGGCGCAGGTCCGACAGGAGCTGGCCGTGCGATTACTGGCGCGCGTGTACGAGGAGGATGAGACCAAGCCCAGCAAGTGGTGGCTGAGCTTCACCAAGAGAAAGTTTATGGGCAAGTCGCTGTAGACGGGACGGAGTTGATATTAGAAGGCCGCCGTGACTGCGCGGGCTAAAAGAGACATGTTTCCCTTTCTTTTTCTTTACCCAAGGTGCACCGCTTTTTTCTTATTCAGCTGCTCGTTGATTGTCTTGAAGCAATGGCCGGGGGCATTGGGAGTTGGCGCAGGTTCAGGTCTATCAGGGGTATCATGGTGTGGTTTCCTGACTAACTGTACACATTCCGAGAATCTTGTCCAAGTCTGTCCAAGTCTATCCGAGTCTGTCCAAGCCCATCCTAGCGCTATGAAGCCTTTGTCGTCTTTGTCCTCTTGAACTTGCCCCTCGCCTCAATCTTGCCCTCCACGGGCACCGCCCTCCACCCCGTGAGCAGGAACCCGTCGGAGCCGCCCCGGCCCATCATGAACGGGTGCGTGCGCCCGGGGAGCACCTGCCAGCGCTTCGCCCGGCTGGTCTGGATGTTGACTCCCAGGAGCAGCGTCGGGTTGAGCGGGAACTCGGGGCTACCCTCCCAGCGCTCCAGCTCCTCGGGGCTCATGGCGTCGATGCCCGGCGGCGGGGTCGACACCCACGCGGCGCGGCGCGCGACGCTGAAGCAGTCGGCCAGCTGGGTCAGCGGCTCGATGGCGGGCGAGTAGATGGCGATGGGGGCGCCGCCGGCGAGCAGCGGCAGGGTGTGGCGGGCGACGGAGACGGGGTCCATGGCGCTGGCGACGGCGAGGCCGGCGAAGCCGCCGGCGCGGGTCGTGTCGACGACGTGGCGGATGCGGGCCCAGCGTCTGCGCTTGCGGTGGTAGTTGCCCCGGCGGTTCGTCTTCCACGAGGCGAGCTCCTCGGCCGTGTGCTCGGGGGGCTTGCTGCTGTAGGCCTCGTCGTCTTCGGGCGAGAGGAGCTGCAGCCAGGAGATGGGCATGAGGTTGGTGGCGAGGGGGTGGTAGGGGTAGGGCTGGTTGGGGTTGGTGCTGTCGTAGTTGAAGTACTTTAGGAGGGTGAGGTTGGGCTGCGTGTTGCCGTGGATCACGGTGATGGTATTTGATGCAACGTACGGGACGTCAAAGTCGCTCTTTCGGGGAGGTCGTTTTCTCTTTTGGTTCTGGGGATTGGGTTGTTGGCTCGCAGTGTCCGCTTCAGGTTGGTCCTCGTGCTGTGCTTCGTCGGTGCTATTCGTCGGCGCTGGCTCGGAGGATTCCTCGTCGGTTTCTTGGTTTTGATGTAGAATGCCCATCCTTTCGGCCATGGACGCCACCAAGATGCCACCAGTATCGTCCACCACCAGCCATCGTCCACCCCGTGACTCGGCGCCCTCTTCGGAAGGCGAGACAAAGTGAACGTCTGCCCAGCATCCCACGAGAGCCATCAATTCCTGCCTCATGTCCAAGACCTTGGACGGGTCCCGCTCCTCGAGCAACCACTGAGCCAGCCGAGGCACGTCGAGCGGGTAGGCCGTGAACCGTCGGATGTACTTCTTCGTCTTGAGGAGCTTGTACTTTGCGAGCGAGTACTCCGTCTTTTGATCAATGGCCGTGTGCGACAGGAGCAGCTTCGCGATCAGCTCCTTGCCTGCCGAGGCGCCCTTGCGCTTGAGTTCCTCAATCTCCTCCGTCTTGAGCGTCTGGCGGGCGGTGTCGTCGATGATCTCCCTGTTGGAGCGGATGACGATGCGTCCGCTCTCGTCGACGAGCGCGAGCTCCTCTCCTTCGGGTGGCGCAATCACGTCCTCTGGTTCGGCGGATTCCGTGTCGGGAGAGGCCAAAATGTCGGCGTTGAGCTCCCGGGGAGGGACCACGCGCAGGCGCGAGTAGTTTTCGCCCTCGCGCCTATCTTGGATCTCCCAGGTGAGGTGGAACGGGCGGTCGATTATGAGATTCGTCGGGAACGAGCCATACTTGCCCAGCGAGACGGTGCTGCTCTCTCGATTAGCCACGGCGACGGTGGCGCAAACAGCACTGGGGACTTACGTATTTGGGGTGACCTGTAGAACTCGCATGGCCTCGTTGGGAAGCCGTAGGGCGACCCATTGATTGGGCTGTATCGTTTCTGAGGACATTTCGGGCTGGTTGCGAGGGAAGGATTAAACCGAGGCCGATGCAGCCATGATGAATAGAAAAAACTAGTCTAATGCGGCGGCTCACCTCGGTGAGCGGGGGTATCCGTTCCCCACATTCTCAGCTCCCCGAGGTGACGGATTCGGCCTAGCGGGTTGTTCAACTCGAAACTACGTCTTTCAATTTCTCTTCATTCACCATTACTATCAATTTTGCCATGTCCGTCATCTGCTCTCCATGATGATGGCTTGGCCAACTTCCTTCGCTCAATCTAGTCTTACCGCCGCAATGATGCTCGGAAAGGCCGTCCAAGAAACAAGAAGATGGCACTGGCCAGACCTCCCAGAAACTCGCCCGTGTACAAACTCACGCTCAAAATACCAAAGAGAATAAAGGGGATAATGGTATAAGTCAAAAGATCTGGGACAAATCAGCTTCAAGTCACCGAGGACCGAACGGCAACACTTACAGACGAACCCGCCCGACCGCTTGACCACGTCGAACAGCTCGCGGCGCATAATCTCCTCGGCGCCCTGCTCCCACTTCCACGGCCCGACCAGGCGGAACTTTGTGTTGAAGTTGGACCCCATGGCCCAGGTGAAGAAGACCCTCCAGCCCTTCTTCATGACACACGTGATGCGCGGCGCGGCGCCCATGTCGACGGCCAGCTGGTACGCGTAGCTCTCGTGGTCGACGGCGCGCTTCGTGTCGAAGAAGCTGTAAGCCCCGCGGGCGTGCATGGCGTAGTCCAGCTCGTACGGCGCCACGCTGTCCGGGTCCCGGCCGCCGGGCACCTGCTCCGGGAAGCGGGCGCGGAGGAGGCGGTGCACCCAGAACTGCGCCTGGAGCTCGGCGAGGGGCGGGATGGCGCCGATGGAGGGCCGCACGAAGCCGATGTAGCCCATGGTCACGTCGGCCTCGCGGTAGACGCCCCGCACGTCGGCCTTGTCGACGTTGTAGAGGTAGTCGTCGAGGAAGGGGAAGTTTGCCGCGTATCCCGTCGCGAAGACGACCACGTCTGGCTTCAAGTCTTGCTCGGGCGGCGCCGGGTCGCGTCCAGTCTTGGCTGGCGGGAAGCGCATGTTTCCCTCTTGGTCGATAAAGGTCGGCCACGGGCGGACGTCAATCCTTCTGCCTCCCGTCTCCTTGATCGGGACCTGCAGGAAGCAGCCGCGGAGGCGGTTGAGCCAGGACTCGGATCGATGGCCGACGTTCATGTACGGGAGCGCGCGGTCCGACTTGACCAATAGGACTGCGACTGTCAGTACCTGCTCTGTTTCGTCGGCGGGAGCTCCTCACTCGAGTCCATATACTTCCGGTCGGGGCTTATCTGGCCAACCCACTGGTCGGGGCCTTCTTGGGTGCCGGATATGAGCCAGTGCGCCGACTTGATCCAGCGGTCGTAGTAGGTCCAGAGGAGCGAGCTTCGCTGGAGGACCGGATGGACGTAGGCGGTGTCGAAAAGGCTGGCCACGGAGGTGTCGACGGGCTTGTTCGGGCGGGCATTGGGCTTTCTCTTCCGACGATATATCGCCTGAGGCGTTGCGATGATCTGGACTCTGGTCAGTACTCGGGTTGCTCGGCACTAGGCATCAGGGTCCAAGCCCACCTTGGGCGCGCAGAAGAAGCCGTCGCGATGGCACAGAGTGACCGACTTTGTCGGCGACGTCACGGCCAGGTGCGCCAGATCCATGGCCGTCTCGCCCGCCCCCAGCACGACAACGTTGGTCCCCTCGCCAAACTGCGCCCGCGTCTTGAACTCGGACGAGTGAAGCACCGTCGGGACGCGCCCGATGCCCGCGACGGCGGGGAGGATGGGCTTCGCGTTGACGCCCGAGCACACGGCCACGGCGTCGCAAGTCCACTCGGACTGCCGCGCGTCGCCGGTCCGCAGCGTCACGACGTGCTGGTGTCCCCAGCGGTGGCGCTTGATGGCCACGGCGCGCGTGTCGCACCGGATCGACGGCCAGAGGTTGAAGGCGGTGGCGTACCGCTTGAGGTAGGCGACGTAGGCCTCGGGCGTGACGAAGTCGGGGGCGTCGTCTGGGAAGCGAAAGTCGGAGAAGGCGGTCAGGTACTTGGAAGAGACGAGCTTTTGCGGGAGGCAATGGTTAGAGCGGTAAGAGTATGCGGACCAGCAAGACGACTCACCTCGGCCTCCTCGTAGACGCGATAGGCAAAGGTCCCGCCAATCTCCGACTCTGCCTCGAAGAGACGGGCCTCAATCGGCTCGATGGGGAAGTACTTGTGGGCTTCGAGGAGGAACTTGAGCGTGGTCAGTCCGGCTGGACCTCCGCCTATGACTGCGACCTTCATGATGGATGTTGAGCTGCGTGTGGCGGAGTCAAGATATGGTTAGAAGTGAGCTGGGTTTTAAGAAGATAGCAGAAAACACCTCGGCTGCCGTGACTCAGCTGTCTCAAAAGGAGGTGATATCCTCGTGAATCACGGCAAGACAAACAACGATCGGCTTGACCGCAACCCGTTCCCGTCCCGCCCGCTATGCATATCAGAGGCAAACCATTTTCATCTTCGTTTGCAACCTCTGACGTGAGTATCGCACAACTCGGACGCGGACATTTCTCCAGAGTGTCACGTCGGGAGTTGATGCCGAGCAACTCGCCGTCGGGAGCTACGATGTGGTGAATCCGCGCGGTGTGTGTGACTGCTGCCTCCTGTGTCAACGTCGGCTCTTGTCTCTGGTGTCAGTGTCGACACTTGTCTCATTTATGGTGTTAATGTCGACATTTGTTTCTGCCCTTGAGTCTCATCTTTATATATATAACTGACTGTTGCCAAGATCCGTCCTTTTGCACTCTTCTTCTCCCGGCCGTCTGAGTCTGTAGACTGCCCCTGATTTGCAGTCGCATGTACTTCAATTCCAACCCGTTTTCCTTTTTCGCTTTTTATCATTGCATCTTTCCTCCCTTTCTTCTCTACCATGTTCACCATAACCCACCATCTCGCAACACCACTGGACTCTCCCTCACCACAACCCTTCATCCCCAAAACACCAAAATCGTCAACCTCCCGCTGTCTGTCAGCTCAATCCATGTGTCACTCATGTTTGCCGCGTCGGTCCGATTCGTCACACGGACCACGGCGACGGGCGAAGCGTTTGTTTGTCTCTCCCGTCCAATATGACAGTCTCACCGCTAACACTTGGCTAATGGCGAAGCCCGTCAGGATTTCAACTCTTCCCTTCCAGACGTTTCCAAATCACGTGAAGCGTCGGGCTCCGGGGGGCAAAGCTGTCGGAACTTGCCCTCGTGTCCGGCTACCGGTAGCCATCATCGATGGCAAACGCGTCTCACGGGCCGTGGACCGATGGAACGACGCTAGAAACGAGGCGTCTGGTAAGTTTCGCGTCCATCTCGAGCCCGGTGGATTTTGAACGCCTGCATCGTCTCTTGCTGCACGTGCCGGGGCTTGGATCGAGGCGTCGCCTTGCGGCTGTCAACTCCAAGTCATGAAGTATACATATCTCGACTGGGTAAGGCGCTCGGCAAGGATTCTCGCCTAGTATACGAATGATTTATGCTTAATCCTAGTCGGAGATCTCCATCCCAACCTCCTATTCCATGATGCTACCAACGTCTCCTACACTCTTCCTATCATTTGTTGAGCACGCAACTCAACACGATGCTCGTGTCCATGACAATCCGACTTGACCGTTTTCTTCGTTGCATCGCCATGACCGTACGACGATGGCGACTCAACGGCTTGGAGCCTTTGGTCTCGTCGTCATTGTCTGGACTTCACATGAAGCTGTCCCGGCGACCCTGTTGCCGCTCCTTGTTCTCGTATCCACGACCAGCTTAGTCCTCGCTCTGGACGTGAAGCATCGAGACTCGACAAGTCTTAAGCGAACAAGACGATCAGAATCGGGATATAAAAGACCAGCCTTGGTCGGCAATGAAGCAAAACTCCTCACCACCAACAACTCATTCGTTTCACTTTGGTACATTCGTTCGCTAGAAGAGACCGAGAGATTCAGGATGAAAGGAGCTCTTTTCGCTGCCCTCCAGGGGGCCCTGGGCGCCCTGGCCTACGAGAAGTACGCCTACTTTGACCGCCACGGCCGCCACGGCGACTGCAAGTCCCTCGAGGGCTGCGGCAAGGTCGGCAAGGGCAACTGGGTGCCCGACCCGACCACCATCGTCTTCCCCAGCGAGGGCTACCGGCACGGGCACTACCAGGACCTGTGCCTGGGCAGCCACCACTGCAGCCACAAGGAGTCGCTGGGGCGGGTGCACTTTGGCTTCAAGGACGACGCCCTCGTGCTCAACTTTGACCGCATCGACCGCTACAAGTACGAGGACGTCATCGTGCACATCCAGCGCGAGGGTCCCCCCAGCGACCACTCGCCCGTCTACAGCATCGGCGGCGGGCAGTGCATCCCGCACGGCGACTGCAAGGAGGTCAAGTGCCACGTCCCCTACTTCTCGCTGACCGACGGCGGCGGCCACAAGGAGATGTGCCCGCTGCACGGCGACGGCTCGTGGATCTTCTACATCCAGATCGAGGTCGTCATCTCGCACGGCCACAAGAAGTACTCGCTCTACAACCGCGGCGCCCACCGCGACGTCTGCTGGTTCGACCTGTCGTACTGCTGCACCGAGTGCCCGGACTGCAAGCCTCACTGCCACGGGGATCACTGCCACAAGCACGTCGACCCCAAGCACCGCCATCACCACCACCACCACCACGGACATCATCACGGACACCACCACGGGCACCACGGACATCATAACCGTCTCGGTCACCACCACGAGCACCACCACAAGCACCACCACGGCCACCACCACGGCCATCACCTCGGTCATCACCACGGCCACCACCACGCTCATCACCACGGCCACCACCACGGCCACCACCACGGCCACCACCACGGCCACCACCACGACGGGCATCACGGCCTCAACCGCCACTGCCACCACGGTCACTGCCACCACCGCCACGGCCACCACCACCACGGTCACCACCACGGCCACCACAAGGTTGAGCACCACCACAAGCATGAGCACCACCACGGCCACCACGGACACCATCACGGACACCACCTCGGACATCACCACGGACATCACCACGGCCACCATCACGGACATCACGGCAACCGCCACGGCCACCACGACTCCAACGCTCTGTCCCGCGGCCATCATCACGGACACCACGGCCACCACCACGGTCACCACCACCACAAGGGGTAAGTCTTCCCACCCGTCTCCTCGGCGAGACGTTTTGCTCACACTTGTCAAGATGCCATCACGGCCACTGCCACCACCGCCACGGTCATCACCACGGTCACCACCACGGTCATCATCACGGCCACCATCACGGTCACCACCACGGTCACCATCACGGTCATCACGGCGTTCAGCACGAGCACCACCATGAGCACCACCACGGCCACCACGGTCATCACCACGGTCATCACCACGGACACCACCACCACGGGCATCACGGCCACCGGTAAGTTTCTCTCCCCAGACGTCTGAAAACAGAACATCTAACCTCTCCCAGCAACCACTGCCATCACGGCCACTGCCACCACCGCCACCACGACCACCACAAGCGCAGCCTCAACCCCGAGGCCGAGCTCAAGGTCAGCCTGGGCGGCGGCGACATCGCCGACCTCGCCGAGTCGGGCCTCCGCGACGGTCCCGGCGAGCGCGGCCCCCGCATCAAGCCCGAGCTCCGCCTCGGACCCGGCCCCCGTGAAGACGAGGAAGAGGAAGAGGAAGAGGAGAAGGATGTCCGCCGCATCGCCAAGTTCGGCCCCGACGAGGAAGAGGAAGAGGAGGAGGAGGAGGACGGCCCCCCCGGACCCGGACCCCGCCGCCCCGATGCCCGCCGCCGCCTCGAGGAGCTCTCCCGCAAGGAGCGCCTTGCCAAGGAGGATAAGTAAGCGGTGGCACATGCTGGAAGGGGGCCGACGGGCTACTACGAGTCTGGTCCTCGGGGCATCCCGCGGCGTGGGCGGCTTCAAGGGGCTGCTCGCGCTGGCAACTTTGTGCTCCCACATGTGTAGGGATAGTACCTTTTTCTTTTATTAGAAAGTCAAGTTTGAATAAAAGTACTGGATTTCCCTACTTGTGCTGTTCAACATGGGGTGCTTTGGTTGATACGTGGGGAGTACCCTTGTTAGTTGAGTTTGACTGCCTATACATAACTGACAGCCATCTACAGAAGCACCCCTTCAGTCGGCATTGGTGCAAAAACTGTTGGTCCGACTCGACCAAAGAAACTTTGAATGTGAGCAACGTTACTTTCCCCAAGGATGCGTCGCGGCTAAATAGACGTTGGCAGAGCCCCAAGTCTCGCCATGGCTAACTCGGCCAGCCATTCGTAGACGAACGGTGCCAAGCGGGAAAATATGCGGTGTGGAATGCCTCGTGTCACCCTAGAGCGGACGAAGGAGGAGTCAGTAGAAGGCTGTGTAGGTAGGTAATGTAGAGTCTCAGAAATACACAACTCTCGGACCGACGAGGACAGGGATCGACAACCAACAGAAGACCTTTTGTTCCCTCGACTTGATCAGCCGGCACCCGAGTCATGAAACAAACTCAGTCTCTCTCTCCCCCCGGGATCCCTGGCCCTGCATAAGATGACTTCGTCAGAGACCAACCTCCCCTGCCCATTACTACCTCGAACCAACTCGTCTCGCCATCTCGCCCTCTACCCCGCCTCCGCAGTCTCCCCAGGTTTTCCCCGCTGGCGCAATGACGCTCTTGTTTCCATCCCCGGGTTCGCTTCCCAGGTTGCTCCCCGTCGCCTCGTCGCCTTTTCTTTGTCGTGATGCGAGTCTTCGCGATGCGGATCCGCTGTTCGGTGCGACGTCGTCGGCCAACCATCCAGTAGAAACACTTGTTCTGGTCAAGTTGCACCGAGAGAGACCCCGAGGCTCGGGGTTGCCTCGACCGAGAGCGAGAGTCTGAGTTGAGGTTGCGTAGATGAAATAGCTGCGTGCTCCTGCATCTCCCGCCCGCCTTGGTCTCCGCTTGACCCTTCTCATTCGACCCTTTTTCGAAAATAATGGGCGTCAAGGCATTCCTCAAGAAGCGCTCCCTCAAGGTCTCGGACGACCGCGTCACCAGCGCTGCCGAGCTGACCCTGAGGGAGTCCATCTGGCCCATCGCTCTTGTCACCACGCTCTTCTTCCTCTGGGGTTTCAGTTATGGGCTCCTGGATACCCTCAACAAGCACTTCCAGGAGACGCTGCACATTACTCGGGCTCGCTCGGCCGGCTTGCAGGCCGCCTACTTTGGGTGAGTTGTCCCTTTGAGTTGTCTCTTTGAGTTGTCCCTTTGAGTTGTCCCCTCAGGTGTCCCCTCGGGTTGTCCCCTCGAGTTGTCTCCAAGGTATCCCCTCAGCTCAACCCTCACTGACAAACAACCAGCGCCTACCCCCTGGCATCCCTCGGCCACGCCGCCTGGATCCTGCGGCACTACTCGTACAAGGCCGTCTTCATCTGGGGCCTCTCCCTCTACGCCGTCGGCGCCCTCGTGGCCATCCCCTGCATCAAGGCCAAGTCGTTTGGCGGCTTCTGCGCCTCCATCTTCATCATCGGCAACGGGCTCGGGTCGCTCGAGACGGCCGCGAACCCCTTCATCACCGTGTGCGGACCCCCTCGCTACGCCGAGATGCGCATCAACACGTCGCAGGCCTTCAACGGCGTCGGCACCGTCATCGCCCCCGTGCTCGGCTCCTACGTCTTCTTCAAGTTTGACGACGCCCAGGCCCTGGCCAACGTGCAGTGGGTGTACCTCGCTATCGCCGTCTTCGTGCTGCTCCTGGCCGTCCTGTTCTTCTTCTCCAGCATCCCCGAGATCACCGACGCGGGTGAGTCCTCCTCTCTGGCTTCTTTCCGTTGCACCGCTCGCTAACACTGCCACAGACATGGCGTTTCAGGCCCAGGAGACAGACGCAGAGGCTGATGCCACACCGTTCCACAAGCGCTGGAAGCTCTTCCACGCGTCCTTTGCGCAGTTCTGCTACACGGGCGCGCAGGTGGCCATTGCCAGCATGTTCATCAACTACGCGACCGAGACGCGCGCCGGCACCAGCGACTCGACGGGCTCGTCGCTCTTCGCCGGCGCCCAGGCCGCCTTTGCCGTCGGCCGCTTCACCGGCGTGCTGCTCATGAAGTACTTCAACCCGCGCAAGATCTTCCTCGCCTACCTGACGCTGTGCATCGTCTTCGTCTCCCCCGCCATCACGCAGCGCGGCAACGTCGGCATCTCGCTGCTCTACGTGGTGCTCTTCTTCGAGTCCATCTGCTTCCCGACCATTGTGGCGCTGGGCATGCGCGGGCTCGGGAGGCACACCAAGCGCGGGAGCGGCTTCATCGTCGCCGGCGTCGTGGGCGGAGCGTGCGTGCCGCCGCTGACGGGCGCCGCGGCCGACGATGAGAAGCTGGGCACGGGAAAGGCCATGCTCGTGCCGCTCGTCTTCTTCGTCGTCGCCTGGTCGTATCCCATCTGCGTCAACTTTGTCGGAAGCTACAGGAAGGTTGTCGACTCGTATCTCGAGACGGACATTGGACTTGACCGCGGGCTTGATGAGGAAAAGGCAAAGGGGGTTGTAGCAGAGACTGCCAAGGAGACTTTGTAGGTCGTCTACCATAGTGAACAAGAGTGCTTGTTCGCCTCACTGCGTCTCGGTGACTCTCCGAGGCTCAAGACCCGAGGCCCAAGACAAAAAGAAGACAACGCAAAAAGACTGACGCCTCAACCGAGGCCTTCTAATGCGTGATCTGGGAATCGAACCCAGGGCTCCCCGACGTTACTCGAATGGCAACGGAGAATTTTACCACTAAACCAATCACGCTTCGATGGGTTTTGAGGGTGGAAGAGAGAGCACAAGAGTGCGGCGTGGGAATTGGGTGGTGTTGCGAGACTCGACATTCATCCTACGAAAGGGGAGTTTCCCGTGAATAATAACCATATAGCGTTACCATTTTGCTCATTGGCTGCCGTTTCGGTCCGTCTCCCGAGAAAGGCTCGAGGGTGATCTGCTCAACACCACACCCAGACAACGCCAGCCTCGAGAAGTGTCATCGACACAAGACCGGACGATGATGCCATATAGGAAGGTACCTTACAGGAACATGTCAACTTCCTCAAGTACTTATTTGTCATGATGGCACAAGTGCACATCGCATGCAACTAAATAGCAAGGACCTATGTGGGAGGCTTGCTCCCTGGGTTTACCATTGGTCGACGCTCACGAGGCAAGAACCAAAGCAGCCACCTGAACTGTCCACCAGAAGCACGAGCACCTAGGAACAGCCGCCGGCTAAAAAGAAACAAGAGAGGGCCAGATCAAAAACGAAACTCACAGCTCCAACAGCAAAAAGAATGCGTAATCTGGGAATCGAACCCAGGGCTCCCCGACGCTGCTCGGATGGCAACGGAGAATTTTACCACTAAACCAATTACGCTTCTATATCAGAGGTGTGAGCTATTGATATATATATATCCGGAGAGTCTGGCCTCGCAAACTTGCCTGACCGTCTATCCAATACTAACACGCCAAGTGCTTCCGTCAATACCGAAACTATCCATGATGACTTTGGGCCATCGGGACCATTGCACAAAATGATCCTCTCGCTTCGGCCAATCCGGACCTACAGTTCCGCGTCTCGTCATGTCCACCTCGGGCTCCTGTGTCAGCTCAGCAGCAGGCGTCAGCTCCGAGAGAGATCGAAATATGAGGGTATCTGAAATGGCGTGCTTCAAATCAGAGGCGGAAGCTCGCACTTGAATCTTCCTTGGTCCCGTGTGCTCTCCTTGCCACTCCTCACCCTCCAGCCACTCCTCATAGATGCTGTTTCGAGGATTCCACTCTCGCGGGTCAATCGTCACGATAACATGGTCGTCCTGAACCCTCGCGCACATCGACTCGGGCAAACAGCCGACGTACGAGTCTAGGAATCCCGGAGCAGAGCCTCTCATTTCGTTCAGGATGCCTTGGAACGCTGGCAGGACGCTAAACCGCACTGAGGCATCATGATAAGGCGAATAGTGGCCGCTCCATTCTGGCCTCTCCTTCAGAGCCTCTTGATAATTCGCCACCAGAAACACATTGGAAAGCTGTTCTTCATCAAAGCCGATAGTGTCAACGACGTCGAGTTCCTGCAAAGAGCGGAAAAGAGAATTTTGTAGATCAGACAGGTAAATACTCATCTCGGGGGGGGGAAACAAGCCGGCGCAGGCGATGGTACATGCCAGGGCCCCCGATTGGCAGGTTGTCGATCGATGTCCAGAGATCTTCGAACATTGCATCTTTCCATTGGGTCCGCAACGACTGGGAGGGTACTTTGAACGTGAGATGGTTGCAACAGGCCACGATCCTGAATGTGCCCGTGGCATCAAGTTTCCTCATGATGAGGTAGAAACAAGAAGATTGGCCCGTGTTCAGGATGAAAAGGTGGTCTCTCGGCAGGACATATTTATCCAGGCGAGTGTTCGAAACGAGGCACATGGTGGCTGTTTCACATTGGACTGAGAATAGGCTCAAGGCACCCGAGCGAGAAGCCATCCTTGGAACCGAAGGGAACTGGAGTAGGTGAATCAAGTTGATGGACAGCGTCCCGGTCGCAGCATCGACTGTGGCGCCACGATGCCATATCCGCTCAAAGGAGGCCACGCACGTCTGTCTGAGGTCTGTCGTGTTCAACTCATACTTGTCGTCATCGTGGTAGGGACTACCGTGAATCAACCACTTCCGTACCCATCCCCAGTCGTACGATTGGTCGGCTTTCCATCTTTTGGGCTCTGCACTGGCGTGCAAGAGCCTCGAGTCCGACAGGTCGGATAGGGTGTTCTTCCAGGAGTCGACGGCCTGCATGCCGTCATCCTCTGGATACGGGAATATCCAGTCTGGCCCAGACGCATTCCAATTCGGCACCCAGGATGGATAGCGTCCCCAGGCGCGCCGTCCGGCTGCATGGAGCAAGACTTTCGTGTACTTGAGGTTTAGGAGCATGTGCGAAAAGACACCAACAAATACATGTTGGCACGAGAGACTATAGCTGGCCTGGATGGGTTGTGACGAGCGTTGTCTGAAGAGAGCCAGTATACCAAAGACCTTGTCGCGAACGTCGTCGCATCGGGACATGCATATTGCCTGAAGGATCTGGTAGAGGTCTTTGCCCTGGAATCCTCCTTGGCCGAGGTGCTCAAACCACGGAGCGGCTGTGTCTTCCCAGCGGACATCAGACGACAGGGACGCCACGGTGGAAGCGTCTATCGAGAACTCCACGTCTCCAATCTGAATCACCGCTTGCCGGGATAGCAAGAGTTCCTGAATCACCCAAACGCGACTGAAATATCTTCTCTTGAGCAGGCTGAGCAAGTCCACCTTGTCGCTGCTGAGCTGGCCTGCGCTGGGCTCTGTTGAGAGCTGAAGCTGCCTTCGCATTGGATGTCGGTCCAGCATGGGCGTTGAGAGATCCGGGCCCAGATATAAATATACTCTTCTGCAGCCTGAATAAATCTTCGACATTTTGGAGACTTGAGCATCTCGTTCTTCGACGTCGTTCTGGTTGATGCAGAGGGCATCCACCCAAACGACTCGAAAGCCTCTATCCAACGTTCGCATCGCTTGGAGCATCGACCAGCAATTCCGGGTTTGCAGTAGGACGTCCCAATAAGGGCCCAAGAAGATGGGTTCACATCGGGAGCTGTCTCCATCCTCGCCAGCCCAAGTATACGACGTGGCTTCGTATTCGGGGCACCGGTCCAGCTTGTAGGTATCAAACTCGGCGTAGATGGGGTCGTTTCGGTTGGCTGAAGCTGCGAGATGGAGCAGGCGGAACTCGTCTTGGCCTAATCTGGATGGGTAAACCGGCGAGGAGACTGGCTGGGCTGGTTGCTTCGATCCGTGGGAGGGGGGTTTGGAGGGGTCGTTGGGGGGGTCTTCGGTCGGGCCAAGAGCTGATGCTGAGACATACTGAACCGAACTCGGCCAGGAGAGGTTCAACTGCCCCAAGGGTTCATCATCTGGAGGTTTCGAGAAGCCGCCTGTGAGCTTGTACTGTTCGACAAGTCTGTCGATATCGGGCGAACTGCGACAGGCTCGGCACTGGGGTGTCCCGCCTTGAACCACGATTTCGGGCTTGCGGCAGGTTGACTTGTGCCAGCGACTCATATCGGGGCGAGGATGGATATTCCATAAGTTGCGCGATGTGTAGTAGGTTTGGATTCATTCGGTAACTGAGTTGGTTATCGCTCACTTGACGCCTCGCCAAAGAAGTGCAGTTGCCCAATGAGGCTGACGGTTGCCTGTCAGCTCTTCCAAGCGGAGAAACTATGATGCGATATCGGACCAGGAGGAGATACTGGAATAATGAAGCAATAAAACTCAATAATACTAATAGTATCGGAGGACCCTATCTGGCTTGGAGTCACAAAACTGGTATATCTGGTATATCGAGTAGACACTGACATATCCATCAAGTTTAATAGACCAAGACTTACAGGACTGACATTTGCAACTAGAACCGCAAGAGAAAAGATACTAAAGACGTAGTAAAGGGGTTATATATGCCCTGCCATGATTACCCCATGTAGACCAGCTAAATTAACAGTAACACAGCTAAACCAACAGTAACACCAGGACAGCCAAATCAACAGTAACACAGCTCCCAATAGCCAACTCCAAAGCCGCCCATGCTTCAAAACTAAGCAAGCGCCATAACCGACGGCAGAGCATCCATATAAATCGCCCCAACCCCGCCATCCTCCAGCCCAGCATTCCCAGTCCTTGGCACCCGCTCCAGGACATCGATCCGCGGCACCGTATCCGCCCAAGCAGCCAGAATGCACCTCACGATGACGGCCGCATGCCTCAACGAAATCTTCCCCCCGTCCTCCAGCGCTCCGTCGATGACGGCGAGGGATGCCCCGAGGTCCTGGTCCACGAGGTCTCGCTCCTCGTGGCTGAGCGTCGTTCTCTGCTCCGGGGGAATCTGCCACCACTTGTCCGTCTCGGCCTCCATCTTCTTGGCCTTTACGGCGGCGGCGTAGACGCGCTCGAGGAGGGCTGCTGTTTCCTCAAAGACGGCGTCTGAAGGCTGAGGGAGAGTCGTCTTGCTACCCTCGTTCGTCTTGGTCGCTTGGGATCTCCCATTCGCCGAGTGACTTGTCAAGTTTTGTAGCGCAAGCCCGCTTTCAGAATTCCCATTGCCATTGGAGCCGCTTCGAGATGCCGTCTTACGCAACGAACCAGTGTTGGACTCGCAAGAGCCCTCAGAACGAGCCACGACATGTTCCAACAGATTCATGTACCGCGCAAACGCCGACGCGGCATCCCTCGAGTTCTTGTCGCTGGCCGGGTAATCGTAGTTGACATAGACATGCCCCGTCGCCGCCGTGCGCTCCGCCACCCTCTTCCCGAATATCTCCTCCGCCTCAGCCGCCCTATGAAGCCGGTCCACCAGCAGCTCCAGGTTCTGCACGCACCCGTCCAGCCTCCCCGCCGCGGTGAAGCGCACCGCCTCGATGACGTTTGCGTGCGCCTGCGGCACCAGGCCCCCAAAGGCGACGCCGGCCACCAGCCGGGCCCAGCGCCCGACCTGCTCCGACTCGGTGCTGAGGATGGCGCCGTAGCCGTGGGTGCGGCTCGCGCTCTCGTCGGCGAGCCCGTAGAAGGCGTCGACAGCCTTGTCGCCAGGCAGCCGGCGGAGGAACTCGAGCGACGAGCCGCCAAAGGCCTGCGTGTCCTGGATGCAGAGGCCCTTCTCGACGGCGGCGAGCACCTTGTCCGTCACGTACACGGACCGGACCCAGTCCTTGCTCTCGGCAAAGGGCACGCTGCCGCAGGCCAGGTGCTTTGCCATGAGCGACGTGTACCCGCTGCCCATGGACGGCGCGTGTCTCGGGATCCGCGACCCCTTGACCAGGGAGAGCTTCCAGTTGGCGTCGGTGTGCGCGAGGTCGACGGAGAGGCCGTAGGCGCCAATGCCCGAGTAGTGGCCGTCGTTGCTCTTGGAGAGGGGCATGCCCATCATCAGCGACAGCGCGACGAGCTCTTCCCGCGTCACCGGCACGCAGGGCTTCTTCCCGACGAGCCACGTCGCCATGACCCTGGCCAGTCCTTTGCCTTCGTCCTTGAAGGACCCCGTCCCCGGGAGCTTGCGGACGCCGTTGACCAAGTGTCCCCTTCGGAAGAGCTCGCGCCGGCGACGCGCCAGGTCGGATTGATGCTCGCGGTGAGCGGCGCCGTCGAGTCTGCGCAAGATTCTCGCCGCGGAAGCGTTGTCCCTCCACACGCCCGGCAGCTGCTGCACGAGCGGGAGCAAGTCGTCAAAGACGGACTCGTACAGCGGCACCCACGTCAACTCGGGATGAATCTCCAGCATGTGATCGAAAGTCGTGCTCGTCCACAGCCCTCGGTCGGCGGCTTCGACGAGGCCCCCGACGCTCGGCACCGTCAAGGCGGGCGCGTGGCGGCCCATCAGGGACCAGACGGCGCCGACGGGTTTGTTGCTGAAGCAGCCGACGAGCGTCGACTTGGTCGTCTCGTGTCCCTTGTCGTATTCCCTCACCCGGCGAATCCGCTCGATGCCGAGGGCGGCAATGGCGACGATGACGGCGAAGAGGCTGAGGCCCGTGAGGAGAGTCTGCGGGAGCGCGAGGTCGTCGGCGCTGGAGCCCATGGCGAAGTCTTGGTGAGTAGTTGAAGAAGCTAGTTGCGAGAAATAAGATGAAATAGGAGGCTCTATTGATGATAAAGGGGGAAGAGAAGAAGAAACTCCGACGTGACAGCGGTATCGAGGCCTCACAAGTCGCTGCCTTGGGGGCGTCACAAATGTGGCCTTGACAGCAAAGGTGAGCACGTCATAGTCTCTACGGCGCCAGCCTCGCAGCTGACCGTGAGGCAACTGATTGATGCTGAGGCTGAGCAGCCACAGAACCGCCTTGGTGTGGAATCATTCCCTGTTCCCGGCATTGCCCGAGGAATCAACAAGTCACAAACATCAAAAACCAAGTCACCAAAGCAAACACACAACTCAAAGCCAAGACAGTCTCCCCAAAACCAAGGAGCCATCGACATAAAAGAAAAAGTCGCTATCAGTGATCCTCTCGAACAAAACCACGAAATACCCCATCTAATCCATATAAGCAATCTCATCCTTGCCCGTATCCGAAGACCGCTGGACGCAGCACCAGTCCCGACCAGCGTATTCGGCTCGTCTTGTTATCCCAGACCATCTCGACCATTCCAATTCCAAGAGACAAGAAGAAAGACAACCTGTACGCCATGCAGAGCACCCGTCGGAAGCGCTGGGGCAAGACAAGGAAACAAAAACAGCAATCCCGCCCAATCAGCTCTCGTGTCCCATTATCCTCGTAATATCCTCCTCTTCATTACCCACAATCAACTCCTCGACGTGACCAGTCTATGCCATCTCATTCATCTCAGTCTGGGCCACCTTTGAGGCAATCGCCTCCCACCAGGGGTGGTGAGCTGCCCTGTCGACGGAGCCAATCTTCTCCAGCAGGTCCGAAATGTGTCGGACCTTATCCACGAACTCGGACAGTCCGAGGCTGGCGAGCCGTTCACCCGTGTTGTTGGCCGCCTTGACCTTGTCCCGAGCCGAGCCGGGCGCCAGGCGGGCGAGGATGTTGCCCCTGAGGCGGACGCACAGAAGGCGCAGGACCGGCTCGGTCGGTTCCTCACCCTTCTCCCACATGTCCTGGTACGCCTTCATGATCTTGGTGACGAGCGCCCGGAGGTGTGACTTGGTTGCCGCTGGCATCGACCGGCCCGACTCGAGGGCAGCCATAATGCCGTCCACCGACGTGGCCAGAGGAGGCTTGGCCTCCAGTACCGTCATGATGCGGGAAGCCTCCGTCTTCCAAGGAGATCGCACATCCCTTTTGAGCAGATTCTTGCACTGGAGCAGGATGGCGCCGCATGTGACGATGCGCTGCACCATGTTGGAGATTTCGTAGAAGCGCGATTCGTCCAGTCGGAGCATCTCGGGGAGCGTCTTGGCCTTGAGAGGCGAGATGCAGCTAAAGGCATCCACGAGCATCTGCGCGTAGATGCGTCCGTCCGTCGGGCGCGACTTGACGTGGTTGATGCCCTCGGGATCGCGCTTCTGCACCTCTGCCATGACCTTGGAACGAGCTGAACGCCACGCCAGCTCGGCATTTTCCAGAGGCATGGTTGCTTCATCCTCGGCGAACCTCTTGGCCTCGTACTGAGTCGCCGACTCGATCAACTGGGGCGCAGCAATGCGGAGCAGGTAGTTGATGTAGTCGCACAACATCAGGTCGATGAAGCCATTGAGCGCCTCAACGCGGTCGATGATGTTGCCGTCGGCCAGCTTATTTTGCACGAGCTCCTTAAGCTCCTCGTCGCGGAACGGAGCACAGAGCATGGGCAGCAAGGTAGCCATGGCGGTAAAGAACTTCTCGTAGGAGAAGTTGCCGACGGCAAACTGTCGCGCAGCCATTTCCGAGTCGAACATCTCGTCGATGAGCTTGTACTTGGAATCTCCCGGCCGGAGAAGCCGCTGGAGCTTGTCCTTGATGTTGCCCGACACCAGCAGGAAGAACTGGAAATTGGCATTGTTGTCGTTGTGATCCAGGTTGGCTCTCATTTGCGTGTAAATGGGCTGCGACATCTCAGACCCCTGCCTCTTGTACTCCTCGGCCGAGATCTGATATTCCTTATTAATCACCAGCTCGTGCACCACCACCCTGTTATCCGGCAGCAGTCCGTTCAGGCCCGTCTTGACAGCCCTCTTAGACTCTGTTTTGGCGGGAGTCGCGGGAGGCGTAAGCGTCTGCGTGTTAGGCGAGACGAGGCTCTCTGCCGTCTCCGAAGCCTCGTTGGATCCGTTTTCAGCGACGCGTGGCTTCGTGTCGCCCGTCCGCTTCTTTGTCCGACGGGATAGTCTAGCCTCCTTCACAGCCTCGAGGAGCATCTTCTTGCCCTTTTCAGGACCAGCCAGACGCTTGATTCGTACGATGAGCATCGACTGGTTGTCTCGGATGCTCTGCTTGTAGAGAGCCGTGGCGGCGTCGTCGGTCGTGTCCTTGACCGTCTGGAAGATGGCATCCAGCTCGACAAACTGCATCAGCATCACCTCGATCAAGGCGTTCGAATCTCTCGACTTCCAAGCGATGAATGCGTTGTAGAAAGTAGCGTAGGCCTCGGGTAGCGTCTTCTTGAGCGCCGGCGGCATCGTGTATCGGTTGGCCGAAGTCAGGCGGGCGAGTATGTTCTCAAAAGAGATGAGAAGGTCGCGAGCCTTGCCAACAAGGCTCTGCAGCTGCGGGTTATCCAGGTCCGCCGAGGGTAGTCGGTGGCTCGCGAGAGCATCCGTCGCCTCACTGTCGCCGTCGTTCTTGTTGGCCAGCACTTGGTTCGGGTGGCCGAGGATCAGAAAGGCGCTGAGAAAAGTCCTGCAAGCAGCCATCTCCTCGACAGAGCCGGGGTCGCCCTCGTGGAGTCCGCAGGTATGGAGAAGTCGTGCCGTGATGAGGAGCACCTTTTCTTGGGCGAGGAGCTCAACGACAGTATCAAACTGAGTGTCCCTAATTCCGTCGACAGTCAAGCCCAGGTTGTTAAACTCCTTGATTGTCTTGCTCCTGAGACAGCCGCGCCACCAGCCCTGAATGTGCGTGGCGGCCTCGTCGTCGGTCAGCCTGCGAGGCTCACGCTCCGTGACGCGAGGCATGACCTCGATAGGCTTCCTAGCCATGACGCTCTGCCCGCGAGAGCGGCGGTTGGTGTTCTTGGCGCGCAGCTCCTCCCTCCTCCGCTCGGCCTCGGCCATTCGCTCCTCGATCTGGGCGCGCATCTTGACGAGCTCCTGCTCGCGCTTCTCCTTCATGAACTCGGCCACCTGCTTGGCCTTTTTGACCTCCTCGGCGCAGCTTGCGACAATCTCGGCGAGGTTGCGCTCCCTGGCCTGCTGGGCAGCCAAGGCGCGCTCCTCGGACTGAGAGATGTCGCGATGGGTGGCCTTGACCAGGGCGGCGCGGAGGCGGACCTTTTCGGCGTGGGCGGCGCGGTCGGCGAGGCGAGCCTTGCGGTCCTCGAGGAACGAGGTACGCCGCAGGTGCTGGGCGATGTACTTGCTCTGCTCGGGGCCTCGGGGGCCGGCGTGCTGCAGCGACGAGCATCGGGAATGGGCCGACGAGATGGAGTTGCGGCGCGACGAGGCGGCCGAGTCCTTGCGGCGGGCCGTCGAGGGACGGTAGAAGCGGGCGGCGATGCGGGGAGGAGGCATGTAGATGCGCGAGTCTTGGTCGAGGGCTTCGTCGTCGGGCGGAGGCATCGAGAGGTCGACGTCGGCGTCCATCGAGTCGTCGGAAGCAAGGGCATTGGACTCTTGGAGACTGCGCGAGGGCTCGTCGAGGTCGAGGGCAGGAGGGCGCATGGCGACGGTTGCTGAGTGATGTCGGGGGGAGACGGAGACGAAAAAAGGATTAAAAACGAGTGAATGACACAGCCGGGAAGTTGTGTGAGGGCGTCTCGTGAGGAAGCACGAGGTCAAGCCCGGCTGGCTTCGGTCGGATGGGGGGGAAAGCGAAGGCGCTGCTCAGTTTGGCGAGAGAGTGAGAGATGGAAGATGCAGAAGAAACAATGCGAGTCGCAGTGGAGGTTTGGAGCGTAAACACGCCCGCTAAGAAGTTGGTGGAAGCGCCGATAGAAGATACTGGAGCCCCTCTTCGCTGTGGGGAGACGTTTGCGCAAGAAGTGACGGGACTTGGGGCGTCTTGGTTTCTCCACTGAGAGAGAGAGAGAGGTAGGTGTTTGGATGAGTCAAAAGGGGCTGATGATGATGGTGATGATGGCGAGGAAAAGTCGATGGTGCAGTCAAAGAGAAACCAGATAGCAGCAGATAAAGCGGCAATGACGATATGTATGTATAGGTAGCTCTGATATCTGCAGGCAGGAAGAAGCAGGGGGCGCAGAAGCTGCAAAGGTAAGACGAAGACGCCGAAAGCAGTCAGCCAGAGAAGGGACACCCTTGCAGAAAAGGAGCTGAAGCCGTGTTTAGCTGAGACGCATCTAACCAGCCATTTGGGATGGTTGAGGAAGAATGAAGAATGCAAAGGCACCCATCTTCATCCCATCGTCAGCTTCAAAAACGGACAAGCGGACGCCGGCGGCAGAAGGTTCCAGCGTTTCCAAACAGACCCCGGGCGCTGACTGATGACTGATGACGGGATGAAGGAGTGGGACCCTTACAAGGCCGGTTTTATCGCTGGATTCGTCCCCCGGCTGCTTTTAGCATGTTTCGTACCTCTGCAGCCTTGTCACGGCATGCGTTTGTTCTTGATCTTCGAGCTGGGAATGACTGGCAGCAGCATTGTCAAGATGCCCTCGGAATACGAATCCCCGAGTCCAACCCATGATACACTGCCACGTACAAAAAAAAGCCCTCAAACAAAACATCCATCCCTATCTCGCATCGACAAGACGTGCTACCGCCTAATCAACATGTAATGCATCCCCGACGTCATGCTCAGAAATGCCATCCTATCCCGTCCCATCCCACACATCCCTCCTTCGAAGCCATGTCTCGTCCTTCCCGTATTTCCCGCCACTTGCATTTTATCCCATCCGTCGCCCGTTCCATGTGACCGCCCGCCGCTTCTATGACGCTGCTAATGCCCGGCATGGCGCATGAAATCCCGTCACGGGCCCCGAGTCGGACCGCCAATTGAATCGCCCGTCCTCTTGTCTTCGGGTGGTGGCCTCTTCCTTTTCTCTCGCGGCTAGCTCGGCGTCTAATTATTATCTTGTCCTTTAAGATGGTCCCGGGGGATCTTCCATCGGCCGATCTGGTCCAGGCACATCATTGTGTGGCCAGTTGGGACATGCCAACGAATGCATCACCGAGATGCAAAGGTAGTCGCTTCTAATTATAGGTGTCTCAAGTGCATCACCATCTATCTATCCGTACACATGCGACTAACATGGAACATTGCCCACACTCACATGGAACGAATCTGCTCATGATCCAAATTGCATATAAAACGTCACAATGGGAAACCCAATCGCTAGCTTCCATCATTTCCCTTCGTTTTTGACTTCTACTGTACACAAGGCCTTCCACCGTCCCATTACCTCTCCTGCATCATCGCATCAACGCGTCACGCCCTTTTGCCGTCGCCTGCTCCTCCATCTGTATACAAAAGTGGCACAATATGAACTTGAGAATCCAGAATCAGAATAAAAAACGTATAAAAAAAACCCTTCGACGCCGTTCGCTCCTGTTGCCAAATGCCCTGGCCGTTTGTTTGCCTGGCCATCCGATGCTATGTTTCCCATGTGTACGTTTTTCTTTGTCTGTCTCATTCTTGTCTTGTCGCTTCGTCATGATGCATCGTGTCGGGGTTTCATGCATCATTGTCGTCATCATCGTATAAACAAGTCCCCGTTCAGCAGTGAGGCTGCTGGAGGCTGCCGCTCCTCATTCTCCCACCGGATGGGTTCGTCGAGACGCGCTCATTCATCCTGGCCTCCCATTCTAGGATGGTTTCGTAGCAGAGCACAAACTGCCTCAAGCTCTGCACCATGCTGAGTCTCTGTTTTCTGAAGTCCTCCACAGTGCGTTGGATCAAGTCCACCGTGTCGTCGTACAGGTAGCCCGTGTCCAAGGCCGAGCTGCCTCGTGACGTGCGCTTCTCTGCGTTTGCCTTTTGTGGCGTCGAGGAGAACTGGAACTTCTTTTGGGACCGCGGTGAAACGTCGCCCGCAGAATCACGCATGGACACGTCCCCTTCTGCGTCACGGCTGCGCGACGACGTAGCCTTGACCTGACGTTGCCGCTTCAGCATGTCAATGACACTGTCCACGGTGCAAAAAGCCCCCGTGCGTCCACAGCCCGCCGAGCAGTGCACCAGCATCGGCCGGGCGTACGAGTTCGACTCGGGTTCGTCGAACCAGGTCAGTCCCGGATGCTCGACCGGCGACTTCTTGGATCCGAGGACCGAGGCCGTCTCGATCGGAAAGGCAGAGCGTTGCATCATGTTGGAGAGCTCCACGAGCGCCAGCAGGTGAGAAGGCTGGGCGGGAGTTCCAAAGTCGGGCCACGAGGGGAAGTGCAGGTGCGTAATCTCCCGGATGGGCTCAAATGGATGGGCCGTATGCGACAGGGCGAACTTGCGCACAATCACGTAGGAGGTCTCGGTCTGACCCGGCGTCGTCTTTGGGTTAGGGCTGGCGTATTCCATCGTCGTCGTCGTGTTTGCGCGTCTTCGTCCGAATTCTCCCGTGTTAGACGTGGGCGTAGCATGCGAGTCGGCCCTGTGCTTGTCGATGTCGAGAGAGACCTTCTTCTCGGAAAGAGGCTTGAGTCGGATGGCGCCAAAGTCTCTCAGTTTCCAATAGGGGTGACACTTGAGCTGTCCGCCTTCGGACTCGGCAGTCAACATGACGATCACACGGACATCCTGCTCCCAGATGACAGACCAAAAGTCCTATGTTCATTAGTTTCATGCTGGTGGTGGCTTCCGCGAGGTGACTCACCTCAAACGTAGAAGGCAGGGGGCCCTGCGTGGCAATGTATCGCTTGTTACTCCGAGACGCCTTGAGATGGCTGGCGTTGACGTAGTCGCAAGCTCCCGCAGGCTTTTCCTGTAACCTAACTCGAGCATGCTCAAACGGCAGAATGTCCTTGTATCGGTTTTTGCCGCCCTTCTCGACACCACACAGCTGCACACTGCTTGGCGTCGACTTGTTTGGGTTAAAGGCGGAATAGGCAGCCTTCATCCGCGACTGCTCGTCGACCTCGATATGAAGGAACTTGTCCGAGACCTTCTTCCCGTGATCCCGTTCAGCCGTCGCATCGCGCAACCATCCGGGAAGCGTTGCCGAATCCAGATCCGATGGTCGAGTAACGTCCAGTTGGCCAACCCCATCCGCCAGGTCCATATTCTGTCGAATGTTGGAGAAGAAGGGATTCGGGTCCTTGTTCGTCGTCGGCAGCATCACACCTCCAATGACAGGAGCAAGGCCTCCCATACCCATGGGTCCGCACCCGCAAGAAGAAGGGGCGTTGTTGTCGACCAAGGCCGGGTACTGCTGCTGGAAAGCATTGAAGCCGCCTCGGAGAATGTGAGTACCTCGCTTGTAGCCCTCCTTGGTGAACTTTTTGATCATGTTTTGCGCAGTAACGGCATCACGCTTATCCGAGGAATGTGCGTCATACACAATGATGGCGTCCATCTCTCGCCATTTGGAAAACTTGTCTGCTTGAGCACCCTTTTGAAACGTCTGCTGCAGTTTCTGAATGTTAAAGGTGGCTCGTTTGAGGAGAGTAGTCGGGATGCACAGGTTGAGTGCTCCTTCGATCCTGGAGTTTGCGTAGTTTTGAGATGATCGAATGTCGAGGATGAGAAGGCGATCCTTGCCAACGTTCCGAAGCATGTCGCGTAACTGAGAGGCGGGAATCAGGCTCGGCTCACCCGGCTCGACGTGCGCTGGAGCGGTTTCAGAGCGCTTGATGCCGCCAAAGCCGGGCGACGGGGGTTCCGGCCTGTGTTCCATGACGGACAATCTGGGATCTCGGTCCTCGGATCGGGTCAAGTTGGTGCGCTGCACCGGTGGCGGTTCCATTGGTCGGGGAGATTCAAATCGAACCGAGCTAATCGGGGGCAGATGGACTGACGATTCGGAATTACGTTTTGACTCTGAAGATACGTAGGCCGAGTCATTCGTCTCCTGGTCAATGTCCATTCTGGTTGGCATTCTAGCCGTGGCAAGCTTGAAAGCGCGAGCGACGGGAGATTGGTCTTCGGTCTCGCTCGAGTGGGTGTGCCATCTCGAGGACCGTGGACGAACTGGAGTCACGGTGCCAGTGGGCGGACCGTAGTGGCTCGTCGAGAGGGCAAACGACCTGCCCCCCCTGTTGAGATCGGCCTGTCGCTTGAAAGCCTCGAATTCCGGGTTCGCGTCTAGAGGCACCTGCTTGGGAATTGCGGCGGCGAATGACTTGATGGACGACGAAGGACTCCAAGTGTCCCTTGGCAGACCAGACGAGGACTCTCGGGGGTCATTGTTCGACTCAACAACCAGTCCAAAGTAGTTTGGACTCGGGGCTCTGGCATCGGGAACGACGCGCGGAGACAACTTTGGCGGCACCGACTGGCCGACCGAGTAGGGCATGCGAGGAGAGGCCAGGGGAGTGGCGGATTTTGCTTGTTTCGAGGGTCGATAGGAGGTGGAGAGGCACTGCTGCGAGAAGGATTCCGAGTGCGAATGGGCGTGATGAGGATGAGGGTGAGGGTGAGAATGAGGTTGAGCGGCGGACGTGGCGGAATGTCTCGCGGGTGTCTTCATGGTATAATGTACAGGCGCGCGGTCGGCGAGTCTAGAGTCATGCATGGCGGCGATGGCGTAGACGGGATCGACGTCATCCGATTGACCCAGATACATGCTGCGGCGGCTTGTCCACGGCAGGTACCGATCAAGAGCACGGTTCGGTGACGGCGAGGAAGGACGAGGTTCGACGAGGCTGGATGGGGATCATGAGTCCATGGCGAGGACGAATTATACAGACGACGAAGCAGCAGCAATGAAAGGAACCTTAGACCAAGGAGGAAGGATCGATAGATGGGGAGGGCATAGGTTATGGAACCTGAAGAATACCTAGCCCGTCGTTGATGGTGGGGTCACTGAAAATCCCTGGAACAGACGAGGAAGGGGGTTTTTTCTTTCCAGGCGGCTTCCAGTTGGAGGGGGGGTATTTAATGGGTGTCCGGGGGGTCCCCGGGGGGGCTTCGAGTTGGGTGCGTTTAGGGGGCGTGCGGCGGGCTCCAGGGCGTGCGGAGGGCGGGCGGGCGGGTGGAGCAGTCGTTGGACGGTGGCCCAAAGGGGAAATGGTGACGTGACGGACGGTGGCCAAGTCGAAAAAAAGAGCCGCGAGAGGGGTCGAGAAGCCTCGCTGGGCTCCGTAAATCCGGAGAGCGACGAGAGGCCAAAGAGGAAGAGGATGGCAAATGGTCGGTAAGCAATAAGCAAGGAGGCCTCAATTACGTGATGCGAGAAATTGCCCGAATGCCTTCGTTTTGAAATGGTGGCAATGAAGGAGGAGGTTTCTAAAGAGATGCTGCGGACTTTGCAAAGTGCGGAGGACGAGTGCCGTCCAGCCACAGAACAAAGGGGGCAGAGACGAGAAGACGATGACGCGCGAGGTGGAGTCCGCCTTCGGCATCTCTCCAGATGAATCTCCATTGTCTTTGTTGGGGAGGCGCGCGCAGGGTGACTTGGATTGATTCCAGCCGTGGCTTTGCAAGTCTGGATTGACGGTGACAGCTCGAACGAACTCTGCCCCATACATAGCCTTCCTCATTATCATTCATCAATCACGAACCCAACCGCTGGCAAGTAAGGGAACGTAGGGCGTGGGAACGCTTAAAAATCGACAAGGGGTGTGGCGTCTTTTTTTTTTTTTTTTTTTTTTTTCGAGAGGGAGGGCTTCTGAGCGAGATTGAAGACATGTTTGCTTTTTCCTCCCCCGTTTCCCTGGCAGTGGACCGACGGCATCTAACCCCCTTGTCTCACATGGTTGATTCAGTTCTGCTGTCCCTGGGCCATCCGACTCTCTCAACCGCAACCATGAGGAAGAAGGCGTGATGCTCTCTTCATCGAAGGGTCCAGACAAGACCGTACGAGGTAGGGATTGGCGGGGGTGGTCGTCGCTTGTCCTCCAGGGGGGGGATCAAAAATGTCAAGAACCGTTCCATTGGCCTCTCTCCCCCTCCTCCCCTCCTCCCCCCTCTCCCCTCTCTCTCTCCTCCACCCCCATCTGATCTCGCCTTGGGCGTGGGATGGTCGTTTTCGCTCCCCCGATGACGCACTCGTCTCGTGAGCCTCGCTTCGCTTCAGCCTTCAGCTTCTATTCGCATCATGTCTCGAATATGTCATTGACGGCGGCCTGGACGGTCTAGAACCTCTGCTGCTCCCCCTGTTTTCCTGGGCGAGACATGGCGGACAAGCAACTAATGCAAGTTCCAAGCCTCCTCCGTGTTTTGTCTCAGGAAGAGCTGGATGTCGATCTTCCGCCCGTCCAGTGATGACGGTGGCGTACCTGATGAATACGGTCCAGTCAAGCATGGGGGGTCTCGGAAAATGATGGGGGGGGGGATACCTGGCGAAGGAAGCGCGGCGCAACCAACAAAACGGTTCCAGGTGAGAGCGGTCGCCTATCACCCACGTCTTTGCCTACCTAGGTACTCTGCCTGTGCCGTTTGAAAGGGCCATACCCTTGAAGCGTGGAGAGCATGCCAAGGGAAAATGGGGTGATGAGGCTGCTGGTGCGGTTGCGGCAGCCGCGTGCAGTAGGGATCGTCGTCAGAAGAGAGAGCGAGGAGAGAGAGGCTGGCGTGGTGGTCCAACTGCCAACTGGTGGTGGTCGATTCAAGCAACTTCGGGACCGGGCCGGGTAACAGCGAGCAGTGTCCTTTACGACGAAAGGTTATTATTCGGTCCATCTGTGCAAGCATATGCGGTGCGTGCTGCACCAGTCGGCTCGTGTCCATTTTCAATGTTGGGACTTGCTTCTTCATCAGCCGAGTTTTGGATGTCACGCTGCGGATACTGCCCTGCCGAGTTTCAACGACGGTTCAGAAGGTCCCCCCTCGATCTGCCCAAAGTGAAGGCAGTGCAGCACCTTTACGTCTTCCCAGTCTCACAAGAGCCAATACTATCAAGCGTGCAACAGATTCAGCCCCCAGCCTGATATCCGCGAATAGCTCAGCCAGGCAGCTCCCTCAGGCAGCTCCCTCACCCTCCCACACGCCAAGTGAGAGAGCAGCCTGGAATGGGGGCTGGCGTTCGGCCTCATCCACCATCGTCATTGCGGCGTCAGGGTCCCACCACCAGCGAGGCCACAGAAAGGCCGGGGCCCTGTTCTCTCCTTTTCCCAATGGCATGGGCTCATTAGGTAGGTTTCCTTGTCCCTCTTCAGCCCTTGACATGCTAAGCTGTTTCCCTTTTCCAGGCCTTCGTCGCCGGGTGGCGTCCATCACCAACGTCACCGGCCCGCATGTCTTCCTTGTCCGCCGCATTTGCATTTGCCTTGCTCCGCTTGTTCTTGTCTTAGCATCTCTCACTCTTTTTTTTCATTAATTAAAAACCTCTGGTGACTGCCTCTTCGCAAGACGACCCGGAACCCGGAGGACACGACCTCTTCACCCCTCTTTCGGATCCGGCATCCCGGAGAGTCTAGAACGGGGAGCAGACCTGTTTGCCCTCCGCCAAGTCTCGGGGCTTGCGCATTTTTCGTTTGTCGCCTCGGGTGCGTATCTCATAGGACTCGCTTGCTCGACATGCAACCCAAAAGGGGGCTTCGTTCGTTGGACAGCCAGCGAAAGGCGGAGGGATGACACGAGGGGAGGAACTCGGGGAAGAAGAATTATTGTGGGACGCATTTCTTCAGCAAAACGAGCCCGGACCACGCTCAGCAATCATCCAGGGACGCGGCATGACGTAGTTCTGAGACTCTGGCGTTTTGCCCGTGGCCGTCCAGGGGGTGGGCTTCCTTTGGGCGGCGCCGGGTGCGACAAATGTAACGCCACGGGTCCTTTCCTCGAGATTTGAAATTGCAGAGGATCTGTCCCATTGTACGGCTTGTACGGCTTGATTCCTCATCTTCAGAGTGAGGATATGCGGTGTGCCATTCACCTGCTGCGTCGACCAGGTATCGGCCTACATGGACGGCCTCTCCATCGTACATACATGCACATACAGATATGTACATGCACATGCTACTGTATGTATCGTCTCCGTCCAGCTGCTCCGTACCTACATGACATTACGTCTCCCAGCGACGAAAAACACGGCCTATACTATCCCCCAGCTAATGGGGGGCGCGTCCCTATGAATCCACTGTGGTCCTCTTCTTCCAATGCCGGGTGAAACTCAATCGCCCCGGACGTCCAAGGGAACGGTGGATGAAGGAATGGCAAATGCCAGGGCCCAATCATCCGTAACGGTTCCGGTTTATTGAGTGTCAGTCAACTGTTCAGCTGGTGAGATCAGCATACGGAACTGCCATTCATACGAATAGTCACCAGGGCGTCTTCGTGCTCAGCTCTCGTTTCCAAAGTGCCTATCCGTCTGCTGCTTTCCGTCTTGGCTCGCCCCGTGACAATTTCTCATCCCGTCCTTCATCTCCGTGTCCGTAGATGTGAGAAGCATATGCCGACTCTTCCTCCCGCGTCTCCCGTCTCCCGTCTCCCGTCTCCCGCCTCAAACTCAGCATCATCCATCCCGCCGCCGCTGCACCGAGGCCTCTCGGCCTTTCCATCTCGACCTTTCCGCTTGTTTAACCCGTAAACCCTCTCCCGAACCCAAGTTCCCAATCGGTGCACGCGTATCTTTCTCTCCCGTCCCAGTCGTGACTAGGGAGACACAGAAAACGCTGTCGGCCCTACCCACCCGGCGCGCTTCATCACACACACCCCGTCACCGTCGACTGTTCCGTCAAGCCATTCGAACGGCCTGGACCCCGAGATCGTCGCCGTCGAATCCTCATCATGACATAGCCTCACCGTCTTGGGGTTGCACCCGCGTCACCGTTTCCCCCCGAGGCTGCCCGTAACAAGCAACCCAACATCCCGCCGCGGCAGGCCTCAACGCAAACCCCCCAACGCAGCCAACCGCATTTTTTTCCTCGTCTCGTCCCGTGTCCTTCCTGTATGCCATCGATCGACCTGCGCCCTCACCCGTATTGTGTCACCCACAACCCACGCTTACGCAGTTCTTTTCTGCTGGCCTCAGGACTGAACCAAAAACGAGGCCAGGCCAGACCAGACCAGACCAGGCCGGGAAAAGACCCGACTCTTCAAATTTGAGGGGATCACGCCGAGTGGGACTAGAGAAGCCCCCCCCCCCAACTCCCAAAGATGGCTGGCGGGGGGAGACGGCTTCATGTCTTTCTTTACCGCCAGTTGACGAGCAGCACAAAGGAACGAATCGAATCCTCTACGCCAGAGAACATGTAATTAATGGTCCCTTTTAGCCTCGGGGAGGGAACAGAATCGTGCCTGTGCCACGAGACGGGCCATGCACCCATGCACACACCCCCTTTCCCTTGCCCGCGTCCCCCCGTTGTCTCTGATGCCAAAGCCCTGAACGCCCAGCCATCGTCTTTCCCAGCGTCCGGGATACCGGTCCCCTTCCTTTCCCCTTGCTGATGAATCCCTGGAGGAGGGTAAAAGGGTAACTTTTGGGAAGAGAGGGGGCCCCTTATCTAGTCTCGTCCAGAAAGCACGAGGCGACAGGGACAGGACGGCTTCGCTCTAGGCTCTCCCAGAGAAACGTCGCTGCTTGGCAGTGCTTGCCATGCCGGACGCGGGAATTCTTTTTCTCACGGCTGGAACTAGGGGGCCATGAAAAACCACTTTGCAAACCCGGCCGGATCGCCCTGTTCATCTCCGAGTTCCCCGCGGCCGGACCATTCTCCCTCCTGGGCGTTTAACGGAGTAATCCCCCTGCTCGAGACTCGGAGAAGGACTTGTCGGCCTTCTTTTTTAACTTTGTCAGCCTCAAATGACGTCTGTTAGACCGTTCTAGACGCTGACTGTCGTGATACCGCCCTTCGGACAGCGCATCCTTTTCTCTCCCAGTGTCTGCCTGTCACCGCCCTGTTTTCCCTTGCGTCCTTCAGCCTCTCTTCCCCAAGTCCAAGAGGCTGATGACCTAAGGGAGGGCTTTCCCGGCACATGCGCCCCAGCGTCCGCCCCCAAAGTCTGCCTACGCTTCATCAAGCTGGCCACGTCGACGACCTCATGACAAACAAACAAAAAACACCCGGAGCCCCTCTGAGGGTTTGGTTCAGGGTTCGCCACCACCTTTCGTCTCAAGGGCCGTTCGTTATCCCCAATGTGGTAAGATGGCAGAACGAGGCGTCGAAGAAGCCCCTCCAAGCCGTCACGTTTTTTTCCCTCTCTTCAAGCCCGGCCTTCGGAAGAAGCCCACGAGGGGGGGGGGGGACCCCTACGAAGGTGGAGGATACAGTAGGAGCTGCACTTCTGAAGCAATCATGGCTTTTCTGCCTCGTTTCGGCCCACAGACGACCAATGTCAGGGTCTCGGGACCGCCAGACAGGCTTCCCCGTCCCCTGCCCGGTCTGCGAAGATAGGCTTCGACTCTAAGCAAGCAACGTCGTCAAACCCGGGGGGAGGCGGGAGGGGAGCCCTTCTTCCTCTCACCGCTGGAAGGAATCCCGGTGTGTGTCCTGTTTGTGGGGGGTTCTTCTGCCGCGAGACCGTCCGGAAGAGAGCCAAAGGGGGGCGCGAAGCGGGAAGGTGAAGATAGACATCGTACGACAAGGGGACACACCGATGCCATGAGGCAATCCTGGCAGTTTCCCGCGCCAGCTTCGGCACGTGTGGGATGAGGGGCTGGGTTCTTTTCCTTTCTTTTTTCCTTTTTTTTACTAAGGCGCTTCTTGGACACCTTTTTGAAGGCGGGGATCATGGATGCGCACGGCGTGGGAAAAGTCCTTCGGAAAGGCAAAGAGCCTTGCTCCTGTCATCGTGCCCACCGCCCATCCTTGCTGGATAAATCACCACGCAGGAGAGTGGGTTGTATCGTCAGCTAGGGCTTTTCCCTCTCGTGATATCCAGATTCACGCGCCATCGTCAGCTGCGATTTCCATCAAGGAAACACCCCGAAACTTGGCCAAGCTCGTGAGGACCTCTAGTTTCATGGAGAACTGGAACAGCTGCCGCCTCCCCGATCAAACACCGCTTCTCAAAATGCGGTCAGTCCCGGGGGCATCGCATCGGGAACATCTAGTGAGGATGCTAAACATTGTTGGGCAACAACGGCAAGTCCAGCACACACTAGGATTTCGGGCCACGTTTTACTCCCAAACCATTGCGACCGTTCTCGCGGGGGGGGCGGGGGGGCAGATTCCCTCTTGGGTTCACCCATCTTCCTGTCGTCCGCCCGGCAAAGTTGCCTCTCGAATCCTCTGCATCATGACGATTCCATTCCCAGGAGCTTTCGGCTTGAGCCGTCTCGCGGGAGGAATGCGGGAAGGCCTAGCGTCTCGTGGGCTTTACGCATCAGGGGGAGTTCTTATTCAGGAAGAAGAAGGATTGATAAGATGACTCGGGCGGGTGGGCTTTCCCTTTGCTTGAATCGTTGCTGTTCCCCAGGTGGCATGTTCCGGACTTTGTGTGGCGAGGCCGTCGTTTGGGGTCGAGGCGGGATGAACCTCAGGCTAGGGGCAAAGCCAGACGCGGCGGCGCCAAAGGCTAGCACGTTTCGAAACGGCTGCGTCGAGTCATGGGGGGGGGTTTATAACGCCTCATGTTCGTCGGCGAGATGCACGAACTCGACGAGTTCCAACGGGATGCGAATTGTGGCTTGGGGCTGATTGTTTCAGAGCATCGCGAAACTCGTATCGCGAGAGTCATGATATTCAGACCGCGACTTCGGTCGTCCAAACTCAGACCAAAGCACGCATCTGGGAACGCGTAGAGGACCAGCCTCGAACCCTCGGGGTTTCCGCCCCAAGTTGAAGGTTGGGGGTGCTTGAGACCAGACTGCTACAAGAGACTTCCTCCACAAACTGACGGAACCAAGGGGCAAGCTCGAGGAGGCTCGAGCACATTGACGTCGGAGCACCAGTTTGGAAGCCTGTCAGTCTGTAATACTAGATATACAACGTGGAGAATCGGTTTTGATATGATTGTTTAGTGGAATTACTCATTGGTTGCTGAAGAGTGTATGTTCGCACTTGTCAATGGGCACCAGGATTGATAAGTTCAGCTTAGTGAAGTGAAGAGATCACTCTAGAGTAGCAGTATCCCTATCTAGGGATGAATTTCTGAAAGAAAAGGGGCAAGATGCTGTTCCCGAGGCACATGATCTCTTCGTGTATACGCTGCTGCGTCAACAGCAAGTTTGGCGATTCCCCATCTCTCATACCAGCTTCGCTTCCATAAAGAGGACCCAGAGGTATTTCATATTCCATTAATCCCTTCCATTCGCCAACTCTATCGCGAAAGTCGACATCCACGGCCTGCTCGCCTCCTTTCAACCCCAGGCTCCAACGCCTCCTCCAGCATCACCCACACTCCCATTATCCGACAACTGACGCACAGTTTCTTCTGCACAAACACTTGCCCGGACATGATTAGAATTAGATGGCACTGCGAAAACCCAACTTAAACTATGAGATAGTCCAGTGTTTAAATGTGACCCAAAAGCCTCCAGGAGCTCTCGTGTCGGGCACACATGGCCAACCGAGTATGGATCGAAGCATGAAAATTCGCCCGGCACCATCGCATCTATTGCTCACCCTATTACCAAAGTATGTGCATCTGTCCCGAGGAATACAAGACGACCAGATACCCCCGGCCTTCAAAGATCCGCTGGAGATCGGACATGCATTCCACACATTCGAGAGCGTCCCAGCACCAAATGGCATTCTCTCTCCCACCAGCAAGTCGTCCAAGCAGCCAAGAAGAGCTCCCTGGTCGGTCTTGTCACTCGGGGCTTCCAGTTTCGTCGTCCGAGTTGCCAGCCAAGAGGCGTCGTTGAGAGGGTTGTGCCTGGTGTGCATGTCAACTGGAGGTCCTCAGATCAAACCCTCCCACATGCAACACAGAGTTTGCCATCGTGTGCGGAATACACGGGTTTTAATTTCTCAAGCCCACCGGTATCAATAGCAGCAGGCTGCTGGCACCAAAGCCTAAACATGATCGTGTTCAGTTGCCTAGTACCTTGGTACTTGTCCAAGGAGTCGTGCATTCATCTCCATGTCTTTGATGCGAACCCGTGGGACAGACAAGTCAGAGAGAATGCAAAAAAGAGAGGATAGGAAAAAGAAAAAAAAACATACAACAGCAAGGATTCCCCAATCGTCACCGACTTGAGTACTAGTTTGCCGCTTCTTAGCTTGACGTACGGAGAGCAGACGGGATCCAGTATTTTCTAAGAGCTATGGTCGTATGTGAAGGTCATTAGGACTTGGGCAGTATAAGAATGGAGACTCCGAGGGCCATTCGGAATTCACAAATACTCAATAGTGTCGGCTCTCTTCCACATGGTGTTGATTCTCTCACCATGGTCGGCGTGGAGATTAACTATATCTAGTCTACAGACGAGAGTAGTTCACAAACACTCTTAAGCACAGCGACATCGACGGCAAGTCTTGTCAGACACGCGCACTTGCCCATTATTGGTACATTTACTATCCTTACAACTCCTACTATCCCAGCCCAGCTCTTTTACCAAATCAGAGCCCTCCATTCGAGTAACCGGGGCCGTAGCAACAAAGACCAAGAAAGAAGCCGTCGTACGTCGTGTCGTATCCTCCGAACCACCGCGCTTACTTCCAAAGCTTGCCCAGGGCCACCTCCTTGTCATCGTGCTTGTTGAGAATCTTGGCGGTAGCAAGCTCGAAGTCCTCTTGAGTGACGTGGACTCTCCGCTCGCGCAGCGCGTACATTCCAGCCTCCGTACACACACCCTTCAGCTCAGCGCCGGAGCATCCGTTCATCTTCTCGGCAATCTTGGTGAGGTTGATGCCGCGCGTCAGGTTCATCTTGCGGCTGTGAATACGGAGAATATCGGCTCGGGCCTCCACACTAGGGGGCGGGAACTCGATCTTTCGGTCAATACGGCCGGGTCGCAGGAGGGCGGGGTCGAGGATGTCGAGACGATTCGTGGCCATGATGACCTTGATGTTCTTGGTGGGCTCGAAGCCGTCGAGCTGGTTCAGAAGCTCCAGCATGGTGCGCTGCACTTCTGAGTCGCCACCAGACGAGCCTTCCACTCGCGAAGAGCCAATGCTGTCGATTTCATCCATGAAGATGATTGAAGGGGCATGTTCTCGCGCCATGACGAAGAGCTCTCGCACCATACGACTACCCTCACCAATGTACTTTTGCACCAGCTCAGAGCCTGAAACTCGAATGAATTTACAAGCGGTGTGATGGGCGACTGCTCGAGCCAGAAGAGTCTTTCCAGTACCGGGGGGGCCGTAGAGGAGGACACCCTTGGGCTGTGCAATACCCAACGACTCGAAAAGCTCGGGGTGCTTCAAGCCGAGCTCGATGACTTCCTTGATTTCCTTGATCTGTTGATCTAGACCACCAATCATATCGTATGTACTGTCGGGTACCTTCTCGACCATCATGAGAGACACAAGAGGGTCGACAGAAGATGGGAGCATCTTCTCCAATTTGTAACTGTCGGAAAGAAGGGTGACTCGCTTTCCGGGGGTGAGCTTGGCGACATCAACGCTATCGGATACATCGACGACTGATAAAGTCAGCGAAATTCAATGGCAGGGTGACCATGTGGCATGCGGCGCACCATATTTTCCTTCTGGGTGCACCTTGACGAGGATCTTCTTGGTGCTCATGACCTTGACCACCTCACCGACGTATGAGCCAGGCTGTTGCAGGAGGCCAAGCTCTTCTCGAAGCAGTCGCACGCGGGAGTTGTAGTCGTTTCGCTGAGCCTCGAGACGGCGGAGGGCGGCCTGACCCTTGAGGATCTCGAGCTTCATCGCCTCGATCTTGTTGTGATAGTACTGGTCGAGCGCCATCTTGGGCGGAGCTCCCTGGAGGAGGATGGGAACGGGGTCGATGAGGGATTCGAGGGGGCGGCGGTCGATGGTCTTTGTGACGGTGACGGAAGAAGCAGAGCGGTGGGCGAAGGTTGGAATCGAAGACGCCGGGGAATTGGAGATGGACGATTGCGATGTGGTTGGAGCTTGGTGACAAGGCTACAGCTTGTCTCGTAAGCCGCCAGGAAGGTGCACGGGCCAGGGAGAGGTGGCGGCCGAATTGGGAAGATGCGGCGGTGCGACGGATCTTTGGTTTCACCGATTCCGAATCAGATCTCGAATGCTCTAGGGTAAGTGGCTGGGTTCTGGCTCTGCACTTCTCGCTGCAGGAACGTCATCGGTGGATGAACCTCTGCGGGTTAGCAAAGGAATCCCTGCAATGAGTGGGAACCCGGAATCGCGTTACTTTGCGTATGATTCCGGGTTGTAATACACATATATGCGGTAATGGAACAAATACAGTCACTCACAGCGGGCAAGATAACAAGAGCTCACCTAATCGGGCGACAAGCTAGGGTGCTGTGGGACGCAGGATGACGTTATCTTAGCACGCGCAGGCCTCAGTAAACCGCCAGGATGTGATTGGGCGAATTGGGATCACGAGCTTACACCGAGTGGAGGATCTCGAGGACAGGACTCGTCCGCTGCTCTGTCGAGTCGCCTGGCGCATGGAAATACAAGGTGGTTGAGCAATAATTCTGAAGTGCAATAAATTCGAGATGATGTGGTTACCCCCCCAGGATCTTAGCTCGGCTGCACTGGGGGAATTGTGCGTCTGTGCTCTCACGGGTCCTTTGATAACTGGATGCACTGACTGATCTTGTTTGTGCACTGATCCTTGGATGCCGTGTTCTTGATTTCCTGTGCATCCCTCCTCTCTCATTCGTTTCTACGTGTGTGTGTGTGTTGCTGGTCTTGATTGCAGGTGCTCAGATTGAAGAAGTGAGTGGCGTTTGGCCATGGTGGTGCTATTCTTCCCATCCATCCATCCACGTTAGTTTCTACGAGTTGCCGCTGTATCCTCCCTCGTAGGTACCTCATCACCCCCCCCAGCAATCGCCAGCCTAAAAACTCAAAGGACCAGACGAGGACATAAGAGGTCAGCTCTTCATCCCGTCTTCTCCGGAGACGCACACCCACCAGAGCCTTTGTTTTTGCCTCTTTGTTTGCTTTTCCCACGCAAGTCGCCTCCCTCCAGCTTCGCTTGCGCGTAAAAAGCAACGCCATCGAGCCACACGCGCAGGCACTCAGCCGGCAGGACCCTGAGACCTGACGCTCGGTTGGCTGAACCCAAGACACCACCAAGCAGAAACCCACTCCCGCAATCTCCATCAAAACATCACAAACTCACGAGCCTGAGCACATCCTTTTTCGCCCCAGACTGTCCTTGGGACGCTGGCATGTTCGACATTCCCTCTCTGTTCTCGCACACAGGCCCAAAGGAACACGCCGCCGGCTCTGTTCGTCCTCGCCGCGTCTAGGTGATTAAGACTCCTGTCGCCGCCACTCCTCGCATCGCTTGCTCCGTCAACCAAGCTCCCACAGCTCGTCCGACACCTTTCGCCATGGATCCTCCGAGACAAGACAGCTCAGCCCCGGCTCGCGAGCTTGGCGAATCGTCCAGTGCGACATCACCTGCCGATACCCGCAGCCCACTCACCCGCTCAGAGTCGACGCATCGCGAAGAACAAAGCCTCTCGGAAAGCTTCCAGTCTACTGATACTGTGCGACATAGGCCGGAGACGACATATGGTAGCTACTCCCCATCGCCACACTCACATCCAAGCGACCACGTGCTGAACATGACAGGCTCCATTGGCAACGTTGCGACCCCCAGTCAAGCTGGCGAAGCCTCGCGATCCGCCGCCCGTCCGCCGAAAGGCCCCGAACGAGTCCGGTCCATTACTCGACTGCGCAAGCCGACAATGCCCCGTCGCCCTTCGGCCGCGCCTCACCGCGGCAGCGTCTTCTCCGTCGACGATGAACCCCACGAGGTCGAGCAAGATGCCGCCGGGCGACAAAGCTACGGCACTCGTCGCCGTCCTCCGCTTACAACTCGGCTCTCTCGCGTCAAATCGCAACAGGACAGCGATGAGGAAAACGAAGAGGCAACGACGGACTCGGAGAGCGTAGCCGAAAATGACGAGAACCACCACCACGAAGACGAGCTTCCTCTCGAAGACCATGTCGATTGCGAGTCCGACGGCGAGGTCAGCGATGCCGAAAGCTTCACCCTCAAGGACCGACAAGCGGCCATCAATCAAACACATCCCTTTGGTATTCGTGTTTGGAAGCCCGCTCTGTACAAGAAGGACCGTTCCATTCAAAAGTTTGCTCAGGCAGATATTCACTCTGCGCCGGGCGGCCGAGTAAGCAACTGGCTGCTGTTGTTCAACCTGCTCTGGACCATTCTTTTCGGCTGGTGGATGGCCTCGTTCGCCGCTGTAGGCGCCATTACCTGTCTGCTCTTCGCTGCTGCGCCCAGTGGGAGAGAGTACGGAAGAGTCCTCTGGGGCCTGGCCGGTTATCTTTTCTACCCATTCGGTAAGTTTGTGCGTCTCGAAAAGGACGAAGCATACCTGGAGGAAGACGAAGACGAGGGCAGAAGCATCTCCGAGTACGAGCAGTGGCAGAGCGGAGATCTCGAATACGGCCGACTCTTTTTTGGACCGGATCGCAACCGCTCCATCATCGGCCGCTCAAGAAGAAGCATCGACTCCGAGCCTAGCGAAACCGAGAGCCTTCTCGGCCGCGGCCGCCGAGGTGAGTCTGGCGAGCTCCCCCCTCAAGTCAAGCGACGGCTCTTTGGACGCGGACAGTGGAACATTGGAAGAGTCATCTTCTTCATCTTCTTTTACTGCCTGATCTCGCCGTCCCTCATTGTCGTCTCTGGCATCTGCTGGTTCTTGGTCTTCTGGATCCCCATGGGCAAAGCCACGTTCCTGCTCTTCGACCACCTGAGGCGCCATCCCCTGGCCTTGTCGTTTGAGTCGGACATAAGGTATGCTCGAACCGACGACGCGCCGAACTCGTCGATTCTCCTGTGCACGTATCGCGCAGTTGGGGCCCGATACTGGAAGTACACGGTCGACGGTACCAACATCTTCCTCATCAACCTCATGGTGGTTGTCATGTTTGTGATTTTCGACTGGCTTGTGCTCGAGGGCGTCCTCCACATCGAGAACTTCTTCACGTCTCCCTCGTTCCTCTTCACGGCCGGGCTGCTGTCCATCATCCCCCTCGCCTACTTTATCGGCCAGGCCGTGGCCTCCATCTCGGCGCAGTCCTCGATGGGCGTCGGCGCAGCCATCAATGCCTTCTTCGCCACCGTCGTCGAGGTCTTCCTGTACTGCGTCGCACTGACCCAGGGCAAGGGCCAGCTCGTCGAGGGCAGCATCGTCGGCAGCATTTTCGCGGGTATCCTGTTCCTCCCGGGCATTTCCATGTGCTTTGGTGCCATCAAGCGCAAGACGCAACGCTTCAATGCGAAGTCTGCGGGTGTGACGTCGACCATGTTGTTGTTTGCCGTTGTCGGATCGTTTAGTCCGACGCTGTTCTACCAGATCTATGGCTCCCACGAGCTCAACTGCATGGACTGTGAAGATTATGGACTGGACGCGTCCGGCCGGGACTGCCGCCGGTGCTATTTCAACCAGGCCCCCAACCTCGCTGACCGCTTCTACCTCGAGGCCGTCCGCCCGTACTGTTACGTGGCTGCTGTGCTGCTCTTCTTGTCATACCTCATCGGTCTCTGGTTCACCCTGCGAACCCACGCTGCTGTGATTTGGAACGCCGAAATCGACGAAAAGAGACACGAGGACCACATGCATAGTTCGGTGCATAACTCGATGCATGCCACCGGCGCTCGCCCATCCCAGGCCCAGCCTACTTCTGCCGTCGCAGAGGCCAGTGGGGCTGAAATCCGTGAATCTCACCTGTACAAGCGCATCCTTGGTCAGTCTCTGAAGCAAGTTGGTCTGCCCGAAGACTTTTCCCGCCAGAGCTCTACCACGGGACAATCTGCGGCGCCCGCCAACGGTGCTCCGTCTACGCCTCACGTTGTTCCTCCCAAGTCCAGGGATGGAGAGGCCGCTCGCCAGCCCCTGAACCTTTCCAGCCTCAGCGATGCCGACAACAAGCGTCTGGCTCGGGAGGTTGCTAAGATTGCTGCGACGGCCGCTGCCATTGCTTCTCGCGACCACCACTCCCGGAGATCGTCTGCCGTGCCCCCTACTCCCCGACCGCAGGTACCGGCTCGCCAGGCTCACGAGGGCGAGCACACGGATGCTCCGGCCACGGAAGCGCATGGCCACGGCCACGATGCCCCCAACTGGAGCCGAGTCAAGAGTGCCGTCATCTTGCTTGGAGCCACGTTGCTCTATGCCATCATTGCTGAAATCCTGGTTGATACTGTAGACGTGGTTCTGGAAAGCTTCTCCATCGACCAGAAGTTCCTCGGCATCACTCTCTTTGCTCTGGTCCCCAACACAACCGAGTTTCTGGTAAGTCGTGGCTTACGCGTGCCTTTGATCATGACTAACTCCTGACAGAACGCCATTTCTTTCGCCATGAACGGCAACATTGCCCTTTCCATGGAAATCGGATCGGCCTATGCGCTCCAAGTCTGTCTTCTTCAGATCCCGGCGCTCGTGTTTTACTCGTGCTTCTGGCCCAACGTCCCCCCGGGAGGCGACCCGGCCAAGTACACATTTTCGCTGCTGTTTCCCCAGTGGGATATGGTGACGGTGATCCTGTGCGTCTTCCTGCTCAGCTACATGTACGGCGAAGGGAAGAGCAATTACTTCAAGGGCAGCATCCTGATGCTGACTTATCTGGTGGTTGTCACCGGATACTACTTTAGCGGCTACACGTCGGAGGGGATGGGTAGCTCCCGTTTCGATACCATGGGAGCCGATGGTCAGTACCACAGCTTCAAGACGGTTGGCCAAACGACGAGCGGAAGGGCGATTGCGGCATGATGTGCCTGGCAAAGGGACTTGAAGAGGTAATGCATTATTGGCATTGGAATTTGGGCCACGCGGTACATGCTGCCGGGTTGGCGAGGATTGTATCAAATCGACTCTGTTCATAATTCAGATAATTGGCTCTAGAAGGAGCCCAGGTTGTTATACGGTTGGTCTCGTCTTTGGCTCGGACTCATCATTGGTTTATCTAGCATGCATGGTCTACGGTCGTTTGAGGGTTTTTGGAATTGTATCTTGTAGATAGATTCACAGGACATATCGATTCAGAAGATGATTGTTCACGTGGCAAGGTGTGAGAACTCATGTTTCTATTGACAAATAGGCCGAGGTTGTGGACTCGGCCTGGAGGTAAGATGAATACAGTGAAGGAATGCCGGTCCGGACCAGCTAGTTGTCCTACTCTTGACGAGACAGGCGGCATACGGCAGCAGCCTAGATGGTGCCGAAGCCGGCGCTCGTCTTGACCGAGGTGACGGAGCTGTAGGCGGTGGCCGAGGCAATGTTCTTGCCCGAGAAGTTGGTCAGGAAGCTGGTGTCGGTGCCGCTCATGGTGCCGGAGCTGCCGAAGCCGTTGACCTGGCAGACGCGGCCGAGGGAGGCGGAGCAGGCCGTGTTGGCCGACGTCGAGGGGCTGCTGAAGAGGGAGCCGGCCCGGCCGTCCTCGACGACGGTCTCGACGTTTTGGAAGATGTTGCCCTCGGCGAGCACCATGGCGCCCGAGTCGATCTCGAAGGCGTGGCCGTCAATGTCGTACCAGTAGTTGTTGACGGCGTGGAGCAGCGTGTTGCCGGCGATCTTGGGGCTGCGGCCCGACGTGTGGTAGACGTAGTTGTTCTTGAAGGTGACGAGGTCGCTGGACCCGGCAAAGTAGACGCCCCAGTAGTGGTACGTGTTGCAGTTGGCCGACCACGAAGTCGTGCCGTCGATCTTGCAGTTGGAGATGGTGACGCGGTTGTCGGCCGAGGTGCCCAGGACGATGTGCTGGCGGCCGATGAGCGACGTGGTCACGTGGTCGATCCAGACCATGTCGGCGTTGTTGATGGTGATGGCGTCGCCGCCCCAGACGAGGCTGGGGTTGAGGTTGGTGATGTGGATGTTCTGGATGATGACGTTTGTCGCGCCGCTGACGATGCGCAGGCCCTTGCCCTTGATGATGCCCTTGGACCCGATGCCCACGATGGACTTGTTGCTCTTGACCTGGATGCCCAGGATGCCGGCGTTGTCGTACGTGACGCTGACCTTTGCGGCCGAGGACTGGTAGTTGTCGCACCACGAGTCCTTGTTGATGGCCTTTTGGCACGCCGTCGCCGTGCCCCAGGGCGCGCAGCCCGTGGCCGTCGTGGTGCCCTCCGAGTCGGTAAAGTCGAACGTCTGCTGGAGGATGATGACGCGCGCCGAGTCGTCGGTGAGGTACGACACGAGCTGCGCCGTCGTCGTCGGGTACACGGGAGTGGCGGTGCCGCCGCCCGTGACGCCCTTGGCGAAGCCCTCGGCCGAGCCCGTGACGCCGACGGCCGCGGCGGCGCGGAGGAGCGCCGCGAAGAGGAAGATGCCCTTCATGTTTATGGAGGAGGGGGGATGCAAGCCGGTTGTGGGATGGAACACCAGGTTCGGGAGGGCAAGTAACAATGAGGAAGCGAACAACAAGAGCCAACGAGATGCTTCGAGCCTCCTTGATTCTCTTCTTTTTTCGTGGCCGTCTACGGGACATCTATATAGTCGTTGCTCTCATTCAACCGCAATGGCCTGAAGAAGGGTCTCGACCCAGACAGGCGCCGCCGTCCTGGATTCATCTCCGGCATCATGGAGACGACTTGGCACGGCACTCGCGGCAGAGCCGGGGGGGTAAGAGGCTGGAGGAAGAAACGAAGACGAAAGAAAGGAAGACCATGGTCCGTTGCGTCGGGGACAACGCCCACAAACAAACGGCCCAGTTTCCCCTTTGGTCACGGAGCGACGATGCGATTCGTGGGATCACGTTGGGGCCGGGAAGTGGATAAGGGGAACCGACCGACCCCCCGACGTTATTGGGGAGTTATCGAAGTTTGTTTCATCTTGATTGACGCGTACAATGGGAAGAGAGAGAGAGAGTCTCCTGAGTTCTGGGCTCCGAGTGAGGAGACTGGGAGATGTTGTTTCGTCACATGCGAGCCGGTGAGGCGGAGGGGTAAGAGATTCAGGGGAGGGGAGAATGGAACAGTCAACCAAGACGATAGCCTGCCGGTAGCCTGACGCCATCCCATGTGCATTTCCCTGATCCCATGGATGGCATCTCCCGTCTTGGCAGACGACCCATGCCGTTCAATTCCCACTCGTTCGTTTCCATCACTCTTCTCGTCGCAACCATTGCCCAAATAGTTTGGCCCTTCAAGGACCCCGTTCCTCCATTTCCATGTCGTCTTACACGCATGTCCCATGTAGCCCAAGCTCGATCCTATCCACGTAATGCCCTCTCCCACCCGCGTATTACTCCGTTTGTTCATCCACCTATCGGCTCATCCCGTGTAAGCTTCACTCACGAACAACCCCCCGCCCCCATCAAAACTCTATCAATGGCGCGCGTATATGCGCTCATGAAGAATGGATGCAAAACAAAAAGTGCCAAATGAACTCTCAAGTCTGGCTTCATATTCCGCGGACTTTGAATTCCCGAAGGAGCGGATCGTCCAATCTCGCCAGCCCTCGAGGAGGTGTGTACGTCACGAGGCGAGGAGAGCCCGTCGGTGAGGGCAGGCGGAAAGCCTCGTTTTCTCCGGGAACGACTGAAGAAACAAGACCTATTTCTCCGGCGCCACCGAACAGAGAGAATGGGCTGCATAGCTCTAGAATAGTCGTCGTGTGCTCGTCTGGTGAGGTGGTAAGCACAGGGCGTCTTCACCACTGAGCTTTTGGGCACTGCGCTGATGTTCTTTGAAGACGGCTGGCTGTTGCCTGGTACCTGTGTACACTTCGGGCACGCGTCCCGATAGGCAGGAATAGTGCTCGAGCTGATATTTTTAGTTCTTGGTTTGAGCCGCCTCTTCCCTGGCTAAACCACCCTGAACCTGCTTGTCTGAGTCGGGTACATTGGTACAACCACTTGTTGCTCTCAACCTCCCTACCCATGTTCTAGCTATGGGCAGAGTATGTGAAATGAGTCCTAATGCCTATGTTTCGAAGACCAATCCTTTCATGCAAGTCAGGCCTTTGGACGCGCTTGGACGCCATGTGCTGCTGTAAGTCTCGAGTAACGGGAAATGTGTCTGATGCTCTCCGGTATGCCGAGAGGCTTGGTTGACTGTATCTGGTGCTGCTTCATCTGTCGACTTGTCAACGCGAAGGTGTCATCGGCGGGTAGACTTGTCAAGATGAACGCAGAAACGCCCCAACATAGATGGTCGGCAGGACAGCTACCTATGGGAGTTGGTCGTGGGCAGGTGCGAACGAAGTGGCATTCCCAAGAACATAATTTGCAGTCAGATATTTAAGTTGAAGCGGTTTCTTTGCTTCATTTCATTACCATCACTCACTCACTCACAACCATTCATATCACTCACATGAATCATCACACGGCAACTTTACTAAACAACGAAAAACATCTTCCACAGCCACACGACACCTCGGCCACTCCAGCCATGGACCCTTACGCTTCCCCGGTAGAGGCCGACTCCAAGGCCCTAGTCGCCGCTCCGGTTCGGCCTCTGCAGAAGAGCCCCCTGCTCGGACTGCCAGAAGAGCTCCTTCATCAGATTGCCACGGACAATTGCCTCGACAGCAAGGATGCAATGCATCTCGCCCACGCTTCGTCCACGCTCCTCCGTGTCTGCGAGCCGCGCGTCTACAAAGAGTGGTGGGGGCAGATTCTGCGGCGGCATGACCTCGAATTCATCAGACGAGCTATCCAAGTTGGCGTCTCGGCCAAGGAGTTTCTTCCACATATATGTGAATTCCCATCCCAGCACCTGTATCCCCAGATATCGAGTGCAGAACGCGCCCTGGTGTGTTTCCGGCTCGAGAAGGCCATGGAAACCGACTATCTCGAGAACGCTTACAAAGTTGTCAAGTATCTCCTGGACCAAGGTGCAGTAATACGTCCCGTCGAAGGTATGCGGTATGCCTTGCACCAAGGCGAAGGATATATCACCAACGGGCAGTTCCTGGACGAAGGCCTCAGCTATGAACACTGGAGCACATGCATAGAAATGGGTGACTATCGATCTGGTATCCTCGGAGCCCTGACACTACCTGAACCAACTCGAGAGAGACTCGATTGCTTCTCCCGTCTCCTACAGCTTCTTCTTGACAACGGCATGGAGATGGGTGAGAAAGGTGATGACGGCCATTGGGGAAAAGGCCCGCATACTCCCTTTGCCACCTCCTTCTCGGCAAAGCGAACAAGTGAACTTCCAACGGTTGTGATGTGCCTCGGTATGCATGTCGACCCGAGCTTGCTGGAGAAATTCTTTCTTGAGGCGGACGCTCAAGGATACAAGTTGACGGACTACTATCCAAATACTGCTTACGCCTGGTCTGATATGTGGCATACTGGTCTCCAGGTCAAGTATTTCCTCACGCCCATGTACGGTTTCCTTCGCAACGCCAACCACGCCTGGAAGGAAAAGTACAAGGGCGAAGCGCTCGACATGTTCGACAAGAAGATTGAGCTCCTGGTCCGCCACGAGGCCGTCGACGAGACCGAGGAGAAGGCCTTCAGAGGGCTGCTCTCGACGGCCCGGCGCATCTACGCCCAGCGAGACGAGGAGGGCATTTCCTTCGGCAACCGCGACCTCGCCCTCTGGCGCGAGCTCTGCATGGAGATGGCGCCCCTCGCGGGCAAGGAACGGCTGGACGAGCTGCGTGCTTTGCATGCACAGCACAACATGACCCGTTTCCGCCTGCAGCACTTCACCTTTGGGCCCCTGCTTTGTTTCAAGCACAGGGGCCATTGGATGCCCGTCTGGGAGTTCATCGTCCAGCGCTTCATAAACACCTTCAAGCGTCAGCCGCATGGCAAACATGATTTCGAATCCAAATGCCCGAATGCATGGCGTCTTCACCAATTCGACGGGTGTATGAGGCCGCAAGACTTCGGCATGCGCGGTGGGCTACCCCAGTGGAAGTGGAAGTGGTGGGAGGAGGACGAGGCTTCGTGGCAGCGCGTCGCGGACGAGACGTGGAAGGCCATGTATCGCGATGGAGAGCCCCTCGACGTCTTCGCGGCGTGGACCGTCAGGCTGGCGGCTGGGAAGAGACGTTTCCGTGAACTAGTGTACACGAATTAGAGCGAGCGTGAGTCGCGTGCTGGAGATGGCCGGGTTTGAGCACAGGTGATGGCAATGGATACACGTAGCAATAGAGTCCAGAATTGAGACAAAAGATTTCCCAAGATCAACCCTCGCCCAAACCGCAAAACGTGACGTAACCCCGCGTGGCAGATGAAGCCATCGCCAACCACCCCCCATAGGCTCCCTCGTATTGCGCTGTTTTAAACCGCCCGTCCCGTCCCGTCTCACGCACCGTAGCGTGCATGGAGCGTGCAGTAGCCCGGCGTTCGGCGCTTCCCCCATGCGTCGTCGCGATGCATGATTTGCTCGGGGGACGGACGAGCCGTTGTCGATCATGGGGTTTTAATACCGCGGGGATCCGCACGAGCATGTATGTACATGGCTGAGGTGCACCGCCGGCATCTAAACATCCCGTTTCCCCTCTCATTCTCACATCCTCTGCCTGCGTCAAGTTCAAACTGATCTCATCGTCCAGTCAACTAAACCATGGCCGTCGAGGATACACCCGCCACCAACCCAGCTCCCACTGAGCTCGGTGCGGCCACTTCGACAACCGCTCCTCCCAATTCGCCCCCCGAGGTGCAGCCTCAACCTGAACTTGTTCCTGGCGACGACCCCGAGGTGCGCACCAACAGCTTACGGCCCAGATGCCCAGGACTCACAATGCTCCATAGGACGACGACGACGAAGACGATGCCGACTCTCTCCTCAGCGACGATGCGTAAGCTTCTCCCTGACATGCCACTCTCAGTCACTACACTCACTCACCCCCTCGCGCAGCGCCAGTTCCACCGCCTCCGTGACGGCCAGCATCCTCCAGTACCGCACCATCCAGGGCCGGACCTACAACAGCGACCGTCATCCGACCGAGTATTTTGTCCCCAACGACTCGCAGCAGATGCAGTCGGTCGACATTACGTGCGTCTCTCCTGGGGGGTTCCTCGGCCGTCGACCGAGTTGACTGGACATAGGCACCACTACTTTACCATTCTACTCGACGACAACCTCTTCCTCGCGCCCATCAGCCCCGACGTCAAGGTTCGTTCGGCTCTTGGCTTGTCGTACTCGCACAAAACATCACTGACAGCCCACGTAACAGAGAGTCCTCGACGTCGGCACCGGATCCGGCATCTGGGCCATGTCCGAACCCCCTCCCCTTCTCGCATCTACCCGCTGACCCTCCTCCAGCGACTTCGCCGACCAGTACCCCGACGCCCAAGTCATCGGCTCCGACCTCTCCCCCTGCCAGCCCGAGTGGGTGCCCCCCAACGTCAAGTTCGAGGTCGACGACGCGACGCTGGACTGGACCTGGCCCGACGGCCACTTCGACTTCGTGCACGCGCGCTACCTCTTCGGCGCCATCCGGGACTGGGACGCCCTCTTCGCCCAGGCGTACCGCTGCTGCGCGCCGGGGGGTTTGGCGCAGTCGTGCGAGGCCGACGTGCGGTTCTTCAGCGACGACGGCACCGCCGACGACGAGCCCGTGCTCAGGACGTGGGAGCAGCTGTACGCCGACGGCGGCGCGGCCATGGGCAGTGAGTTTTACGTTATGCGCGAGGAGCGGCAGGAGAGGGCGTTTGAGAGGGCTGGCTTTGAAGATATCAAGGTCGTCAACTACAAGGTGAGACTCATCCACACACGCACACCCCTTGCTCTCAGCGAGCCAGTCCATGACCGAAACAACAGCTCCCCGTCGGCCCGTGGCCCAAGGACCCCAAGCTCGCCCAAGTCGGCAACCTCGTCAAGCTGACCATGGAGAACGACATCGAGGGATACACGCTGCTGCTGTGGCACAACGTCCTCCAGTGGCCCAAGGAGGACTACCCCGTCTTCCTGCAGGGCATGCGGAGGGTTCTGAGGAACAAGCGGATCCACGCGTACATGAAGATTCGATACGTGTACGGTCGCAAGCCGACGACGGCCTGAGGGATGGCGGACGGGAGTATTGACGCGAAGGGCGCGGAGAAGGAATGGGGAGGGAAGGGACGGATAGAGGGGGTAGGGGCGATAGGAACGGTCGGAGTCTGGTTGTTTGGTACATGTCGACATGTTTTGCATCGCGGAGGGATGCGACGTCATTGGGTTGATGAGCTTCGAGGTGGGCGCATCGGGACGTTGGCGTTGGTGAGCGTGGGAGTCAAATACGAGTAATGACCATGTCAGCGAAGTCAAGACAAGAATTCAGATAAACTCATCGTTAGGTTCAGCTTGGGCGTCGATCATGACAGATGAAGCCACAGCTTGGCATCCCTGAGAACCATAAAAGTCTCGAGTCTCCACAGCATGCAATTCCCCGAAGCGCATGCCAAATCAGTCACTCTTCTTCGCAGTCGAGGCAAGCCCCAAGCAACAATGAAAAGATAAAAAGAAACACGCCTGTCAGACGTCCATCGACACCCACCCCGAAAGCGCGCCCGAAGGCAGACCGCGAACGGGGTCGAGATCATCAAGAGTAGAAAACATCTCTCTATACAGCAGCCGCCAGAAGGCGACGCCGCCATCCTTGCGGACAGAGCGAGAGGACCAGGGTATTCACTCTAGGGTGTCGAGGATATACACTCATCAACCAGGGTGGGATCTGTGGCTCTTGTTAGGAACCAAGAGAAGGTCGAATACTATAGAAATGATTCTCCTGCGATGTGGGTTAGCGAGCTGCGGTGGGAGGCGATGGCATAGCAAGCATCGCCAGAGCGAACGTGAGAATCCTGTCGCAGGCGTTGAGCGATACACTGGATCAAGTGCTGCTCGTAACGCGCTGCTCAAAGACTCGCTCGTTGCTCTAGAGAGTGCTGCAGTAGGGGGAGGCTTACTGAAGTATTGTCGACATGAAGAAGAAAGGAAAAAAAGTCTAAACAGAGGAAGATTCGTGGGCATTTTATACAGGCACCTGTGGGGCACCAATCACTCCCCTCACCGCCCAAAAGTTTTTCTGCCCGGCAGAATTCCTCGCTCCCGTGCTCGCTCCTGCCTGGAGAGCCGCAGCCCCCACAGAAAAAAAATCAACTCGCATCCACTCAGCGCTGCAAAAATTTCACGGAACCCACCCAATTTTCCGACCGCCCACGCGAGTTAGACCCTGAAGTTCCACAAGCGGCAGGCGCGGTGGATGCCACCAACCTTCCGCCGAGAGCTTGCAACCATTCACAGCCTCGACAAACGAAGAAATCTTCAACGTTTGACGAGATGCCTCATCAACGAGGCCCGATTGTGGATTTTGACGGAAGAGTTTGTCAAGGCTCGCCTCAAATTTGCGGTTTGCTTGGTGAAATTGAGATTGGACTGGCGGTGAGCGGCTTGTTGCGGCGTGGGGTTTTCTGGCCTGGGAGTGTCAAGTTTGGAGCGTCTGAGGCTTTGCTGCCGGCCGAGGATCCGTGAGGACGGGTGTCGGCATGAATCGACAATAACTTTCATGAAAGTTATGCCATTATTGGAGTATGAGTACGAAGTATGAGTATCCGTAGTCACATTGCATCGTCATGCAAGTTTGGCATTAGTGCTTTCATTGCTTGGGATTCATGACTTAGAAAATGCTTTCCAGGCACTGCATCAACCCTTAAGCAGACAGACAATCGGCGTGAATATGGAAACTGCGTTAAATCTTCTACGAACCTGACGCTTCCATTCCAATATATGAGTAGATATTCAAGCCGGTGGAGGGATTGAGAGGAAGCCCGACTTCATCATACGTGATGCTTTTCCAACCTGCTACCCTGAAGACAATCACAACTCCGATAAGGTCTTACATTTTATTGCCGTGGCGTATTGGATATCCCTCCTATAGTACATTCATCGTGCTATTCTGCCTTACTCGGTCAAGTAGACCTCTCGATATCGACTTATCGTCTCTCATTTTTATGAACATACTCACTGAAAGCTCGTGATGAGTGTGTCTTGAGCTGTCAGTTGATGAGCACGCCTTTGAGGACGACAAGAGCGTACGTATGCACAAGACCAACTGAAGACGTGAATACACGGAAATTTCCAATTCGACCAAACCTTTACTCCAGTAAGCAACAGAGTAATCGAATATGTCTCTAGTCGTTATGCATTGTGCCACAACATGCAACCTCAACACCGACACCATTATCACGACCTTCCCAAGTTCATGCCGACTCTCACAACGGCCTCTTGTCAACGATACAACCTCTCCGCCTCAATCCACGCCTCAACCTCGCGCCCAACCAACCCACCCACCTCTCCTCCCATCCTCACCAAGTCCCTCACCCTTGAACTGCTCACTCCCTCCCCCTCCTCTCCCCCCTCCACCACGTCCACCCTCCCCATCCACGCGCCCCTCCCACCAACCTCCTCCAGCCCTCCGCCCGCCAACCTCTCCACCTCGGCCCTCTGCCTCTCCGTCCCGCCCCACTGCCCGTCCGGCCTCGTCGTGACCCGGAGCCGCGCCGCCTCGAACAGCGGATCCAGCGCCGCCTGCATCCCGCCGCCGCCGCCGCCGCCGTAGTACTTGGGGTTGAAGATGCGCACCAGCGTGTCGAACCCCGCGAGGAACACCTGCGTCGGCTCATCAACCCCGTAGAAGCCCGACTGCGCAATCGCCCTCGCCTTGTCGTGGAAAAACGCCATGGTCGTGACCGCCACGTCCACCTCAACCTGCCGCCCCCCGCGCAGCTCCCCCAGCAGCCCCCTTGCCGCGGCGTCCATCATGCCCAGCCGGACGGGGAAGCTCGCCGGCTTGGGCGCCTTGTCGGCGTTGTTGACGCTCAGCAGCAGCACCAGCCTGCTGGGTCCCTGGCCCTGGCCCCCGAGCGCGTCCAGGGCCTCCCGCGCCATGCTCGCGTGCGCCCTCGTCGGCGGGTTGAAGCTCGAGTCGAGCACGACGAGGCTTCTCACGGGCTGGGCGGGACGGCGAGGCGTGGCGTCGGAGGATTGGTGGGGGAGGGTGCAGAGGACGCGGAAGACGTCGGGGGAGGATTGGAAGGAGGCGAGGGAGCGGGAGAAGAGGGAGAGGAGGGATTTAGGATCCGGATGTCGCATGGCTGAAGGCGGTGGCGATGAGGTGCCCGTCATGTTTCCATGTGGTTGTTGATTCAACGAGTAATTAATTCACCGAGGTTGCGAAATCAGTTGGACACACGTGGGGCCATGACGGACATGGTCACCAAAAACCTCATCAAAATGACTTGCTCTTGCGAATTGAGAACCCAACGCCTACATGGCGCTCTTTAACCTGCCCGCTACTCCAGCCCAACATCCATCACACCTCTCGAAAACCAGTCCGCCACCGTTCCCAGCCGATCCTCGCTATTCTCTACGTCTGCCTTGAACAGCTCGTGCTTGGCAGCGCTCTCACGCTGACTCTCCCTCATCTTGCGAATCACGTCATTGCTCCCCGCGCACTTGGGACACTCGGCCTCGCCCTCCTTGTCGGCGTTCCGTACACATCGCTGGTGAAAGCTGTGTTTGCACAGGAAGTGCACTGCCGGGAGGTCCAGTCGTTGACTGCAGTCGGAGCACCAAGTCGCTTGGAACACGACAGGCTTGCTTCCGAGGTCCGCCAACTCTTCTCGCCGCTTCTCCGTGTCGGCTCGGAGCGTGTTGATCTTGTGACGATTGTGCCCAATCTCTTTCCGTTCTCGCGTGATCGTCTCGTGGAGATATGGCTTGATCATTCCCATCGTTGCCACGCCTCCTCCCGATGATTGTCCCACTAGTGTCTGGATGACTTGCAACGGCGCCATCAATCCATCTCTGTCAATCTTCGACAAAACACTGGCGAGCTCATCTGGCCCGGCCTCCTCAAGAACTCTGGGATCGGAAGTGAGGTAGGCCAGCGCTGCCGGGTAAAGCTGTGGCTCTTCCGGACCATACTTCCTCAGTGCCTTCATGGCACCGCGCGTGTCCTTGGCTGATGTGTAGGACCGGAAGATGTCGGAAAGTAGACCAGCTTGCTCCTTCACAAGGATCGTGCCGTCTTGGAAGTCGGACAGGTGCGAAAGGAGTAGAACGTTTGAGCTTTCCATCGGAATGTGCTCTCCCTCGATGAGCTTCTTCGCCTTGGCCTCCCACTCTTCCTTGTGATGCTGTCCCTTCTTCTCGCTCGCCTTGTATAAATACATCTCAAACAATGTCGTGTATAGATCCGTGCGATCGCTTGACTTGACATCCTTCTCTTCCAGGCACGCCTCGAGGAACACGATGAACTCGTCGGGATGATCAATAAACGAAGAGAAGGCAGTTCGAGGCGGTGGAGCAGTATACTTTGGTGGTGGCGTGTCATCAGGTTCAGCGACGAGAATCCCATCGGTCACTGTCGGCTTTCCGTTGGGCAGTGTTCCGGGAGAAGCTGTCGCATTCATATACGACAGAGGCAGCAGACTGGAGAGGTTCTGCACTGCATTCGCAGCAAATCCTCCGCCAGAGGGCGTTTCGACCTCATCCATCACCACAGCTAGTCGTTTGGGCCTGTAGTTTCCAGTGTAATAGTCCACAAAGAGCTGAGTTGCGTCGTTGGGGCAGTTCTCAATGAGGACGCGGGCGTATTTTTGCATGCATCGGTAAGCCTGGACGTGTTAGCCGAATCCTCACCATGTTGGAAGAGACGAACAGTTTGTGGATCTTGCCGCGAAATAAAATCGAGAGCTTCTTCATAGTTCTTGGAGTCTTCGATCAAAATATCCACCACGAGATCTGTCTCACCATGCTTCTTGGCAAGGTATGCGGCCTGCTCGTAGTACCCTCCCTGCCGGCACATAGCAATCGCAGTGTCTAGATCAAACTTGAGGTCGCCGGGAGACTTGATGAACTTTTCAAGCTTGTTGATATCCTTGAGCTTTGCGTAGCAGTTGAGGAGAAGTGTGGTATGGTCGGCAGTGGCCTTTCGGTGCTCGTGGAGCTGTTCTAGGTACTGTATCAAGTTTTGGATGCGTTGCGTGTCGAGAAACTGTCAATGTTAGATGGCGCCCTCCGAGTTTCTAATCGACTCACCTTGCGAATGACTTGAGACGGCTCCGTGGTGTCAATGGCGCGAATGTACTGCACCATCGCCCCATCGTAGTCTGCTTTCTGGTACAGGTGGTCACCAAATCGACGGTAGATTAGACTCTGTTGCTCGGCATCTAGCCCAGACTTTTGAGCCAGTTCGATGGCCAACGGAAACATGTTTCGAGAATACATCATCTCCAGACGCTGCAGCAAGGTCTTTTCGTGATAGCGATAGATCTGGAGAGAGGTTAGAGCGGCCTCGAGCTGGTGTCACAATCTTACCTTTCCGTCTTGGGTAATGGTGAAAAAGTCCCCCCAAATTTCAGCAAAGAACCTAACTGGTGACATGAGCGTCTCCGTGTGGCTTAAAACTCGAAGATCCGAGTCTAGAAGCACAAACGTCGAGGCGTTGAAAAGCGGATTCGTCGTGCTGCCCCCAAAACGTCGTCTTAGACCCTCAGAATTGCCGTTGGAAGTCGAAGGTGGACAAGCAAGCGCGACATAGTCCTGGTAGATGGCAATTAAGCTCTTTGGGGACTCGTAGGCTCGAGGAGGACCGCGGCCTTCCAGCGTGTAGGTGTAGATGGCATCTTCCCGAGCGACAACCACGTCTCCTGTCCTCGGATCAAGAGTCATGCAACCCAGTCCGCATCCAGCATCCTCGACAATCTTGGGCGGCAGTCCATGTCCTTTCTTGGACAAACCAAGCTTCAATATTCTCGAAGTCGTCGATACAAAGAGGGTCGTCAACTGAGGGTCGGTCATGAGCTGGACGCCGGTGACAGGCTCCTCGGATTCGAATACGATTCGTTGCTTCGTTCCCAGGTCGTGGATAAGGTCGCCGCGGATCACCACGACTGCGCCATTGGCGAACCCGACAGCGATCTGTGTCAGATCGTCGACGGCCGTAAACGCGGAGATCTTGGCTCGTTAGCTGGCGATTGCAATTTTGGCTTGTTGCGATACTCACGGGAAATTGGCGTCTCCCATTGTTGATGGTCAGAGTACTCAAGCACGTTGGCAAGTTGGTCTTCTTGACAAGCTTGTCGAGAGCCCAGACCTTGAGCACCGGCTCACTGCTCAGATCCTCCTGCAACCAAGTCAGGACCGAGGGACATGTAAATAGCCCTAAGCTGCTAGGCCGCATCATAGAGCGCGCCATAACTCACCGCAACCGTCACCAGTACGCTTGTTCCCTCGACTTGTCGCATATGGGTGATGGAGCCGATCTCGTGCGCCTGGAAGCGTCGGACGACGTTCCAGGTCTTGCCAATGATGCTGACCCATCCGTCGTGCGATCCGATGAAGAGGCTATCGGAGCCCGTGGCGACGCTGGAGATTTCATTGCTTTCGAAGAGCTGCTGGACTTCCTCGGTCGGGAGGTTGATCTGGGCGACGTCGAAGAAGTCAAACGACTTCCACTGTAGCAATGTTGTTAGCGCATCAAGTGAGTGCGCGCCTGGCTAGAGGCGGAGACGTAGAGGACGGGGCAAACGTACCGAAATGGCCATCTTGATGCATTTGGAGGGTGGACAGTTGGATGTTGCGTTGGGGGAGCCACACTGAAGCAGCCCGATGACGATAGCGGGACGTTGAGCTGGGAGCTTCCCGTCTGGAGCTGCCTGGCGCCAGAATGGCACAGTGCAAAAGGCGGACCCACACTCTAGTTCGAAGGAGGATGCATGCCATGGAGCTAAGGCATCAAGGAATCATGACAACTCAAGTCAGCCGGAACACGAAGACTTGCGTCTGATTCATGCAATGCTTCTAGGGTATCATGTATTCTTATTACGGGACGCCGACGTCCCTGCTTGACTACCAGTGCTGAACATAATTCTATCAACCCAATACTCTGCCTATACCAGACCAAAGTTCGCCCAATTTACCATATCAAACCGAACCCAAATTAAATACAACCATGATTCATGACCGCTTAGGCATCTTTAACTGCCCCTTGCAGTTTCTTCTGTTGCTGTGTCCTCCCTGAGGTCTTCTTTAACAACGTCTTCCCTGGTTGCCAATGTCGATTCTTCCTTATCCTTGCTCCTCTCCTTCTCGAATCTCTCGTTTGGCACCTCTCGTGGGCTGACCAACGGGCTACTCAAGCCGCCAATGCTTCCGCTAACACTGTCCGCCCTGGTATGCCCCAGAAGGCCGCTCCTAACACTTGCGCCATCGCCTTGCTTGGCATAGAAGCTACTTCGGTCTCCAGGAATTGTTGGCATGACCCCGGTGGCTGAGTATATGCTGGTACGCTCGGCCCCCATTCGAGAGCTGCTTCCATGAAGCCCAGGAGTGGGTGGCACGCCCGACGGGTCGATGCTTGCACTGAGCACACTGAGAGGAAGGCTTTCTCTACTACCACCCCAGAGAGAGGACGGCGCTAACGCCCTGACTGAAGCGTCCGTGTCGAGCGATCGTCGACGCCGGCGCTTGCTGGACGACGCAAGCGTGAGGATAGATGCGTTGTCAGTCAGGAGGTTGTTGGCCGTGGCCAAGGTGTATGTCGTCGGATTACCAGACGGCGCGAGGTGGGCTGGGATGGCCGACGCCGGCAACGTTGTCGGGAAGGGCTGGGAGAACTGAATGGATTGCGTATTGCTGTGATGAGGGTTGGAGGTGTTGGCTTGTCCCGTGCCGTTTGGCGCCATCGATTGAATGGTGGTCAACGTCGTCGTGAGTGATCGAACGGACGGCGCAGGACTGGAAAAGGTGCTGTCCCCCCTCCTCGACTCGACACCGCCACCAGCAGTGCGACTCGTCCCTGCCAGGGAGCTTGCGCCGTGGCTCGGGGCGATGGAGCGCGAGCCTTCATGGTCTGTCGAGACGGTGCCGACCAGGCTTCTTCTGCCGACGGTCGGAGGGGGCTGGTCTTCTCTCGAGACGCTGGAAGATTGAGCTACGCTCGTGTTGCTGCCGGAAGGTGCGGTGGAGAATGTGCAGGCGCTCTCGCCGGTGCCGTTGGGAATCCCATCTCCGACAGTCCCAGACTCGGGATACGGGTTGTTCTTCTTGGGGCCGCGCTTGATCTTGTGTCGCTTGTGACGGTCGCCTTCGGACGAAGATTTGAAGTTGGTCAGTTTCTTGACCCAAGTCGCAAAGGGTCGGCGACGGCCTTGTCGGTCTGATGGGGCAAGGTTAGCCGTGGAGGAATGCGACATTGTTTGTGGCTTGGGCGCAGTGTGGGGGTTGCGAGGATGGCGATGGATCAGGGCCGACGAGAAGGAAGACGAAAGGTGGAAGAAGGTATTACCGTGTGTCGGAGGAAGGGTATCGGTCGTAGCCATTAGGGTTCGGGTTCGCGTTCGGATTTGGCGGTTCGGTGGGATGACGAGGCTGGCTCGGCCGTGGTGGATAGTTCGAGACGCTGGGCACCAACGTTGGGCAGGCGGGTGGTCGGAGGCGGGAAGTCAATGGCGAGAGCACTGTAGGAAACAGAAAAGCAAGTCGAGAATCGAGGACGTCGATGGGTATCAAGGGAGGGCCTCAGGATACGGTGAATGAGGGGCACGAGCCAACAAGGAGGCGACGGAGGGAAAGCGGCGCTGGCAGTGATGCATGAGCATGGATGAAGATGGCGGCTGAAAGCGGAGGAGGGCGCGAAGGCGGGATGGAATCACGTGCAGGATCGGCGGTTGCGGGAGAAGCGATTTGAGGCATCAACAAGTCCAAGCTTTGAGGCGGAGCTTGCCTTGGGTTTGGGAAGCCATTAGGAGCCCAACCACGTAGCACGGCATCATGTCACTGAGACAAGTGCCGTCCGTATATGCACATGCGCATTCGGTGCGACTTGCAGTTATTCATTCGACGCTGCTGTTTCTTGGTATCGCTGCGGCAACCAGTGAATTGACGATACGTACAGAGTACGTAAGCTCAGAGTTGATTCGCACTTGAGGTGGCGCTGGATGCTCCTGAGGCAAGGCAGACACATGTGGTCCGAGCGGCGGGTGCTTCCCGTCTCACTTTGCGACGTCACTCGACTTCTCTGTCCCACCAACTTACTTCATGCTCGGCGAAACTACCCCAGCAGCAACCTCTTCTGAGCATGATCCCGCCATGACAGCATGTCCATCCGCCAGCTTCCAAGCCATGTCATCGACAAGCTCAAGTCTTCCGTCACCATCACCTCCCTCAATGGGGTGGCCTGCGGGCTCCTTGCCAATGCCCTCGATGCTGGCGCTTCCAAGGTGAACATTTCCATCGACTACGCCCGAGGCAACTGTACCGTCGAGGACAATGGCTCCGGCATTTCCCCTGAAGAATTCAAAGAAGACGGTGGCATAGGAAAGTTGCACCGTAAGCCACAATACCTGACGGACCTCGGATCTGCCAGCTAAGCAGCAGACAGACACATCGCGCTTCCCTGCCAGAGCAACCATTCATGGAAAAAATGGAGACTTCCTGGCATCTCTAGCGACTCTTTCTTTACTGTCCCTTTCTTCTCGTCGCCGTGGCCATGTCTCTCACAACTCTATTACCATCCATAACTCAACGGTCCTCTCCAGGAACCTCCCAGCACCTCTGGACCAACGGATCATCAATTTTGACTATGGGACTAGGGTCGTTGTTAGGGATTTGTTTGGCATAATGCCCGTTAGAGTCAAGCAGCGAGCTGCGATGCATGATAGATCGGGTTCTGAGAAGGAATGGTCAAAATTGGTCCGAGAGGTGGTAGCCTTGCTCCTGTCCTGGTCATCATCGGTCACCGTCTCGCTCAGGAATGCCACGACACAGAGGGAGCTTCGATTCCGCGCCGAAGAGCATGATGTTGTATCCCGAACATCAAGGCTACTTAGCCAAGCCTCTCTGGCTGACTCGAGCGACGTGGATTCTTGGGTTCCCATCTCGGCATCATCGGGCCACATTACCATCAAAGGCTGTGTCTGTGAAACCCCAGCTGCAACCCGCAGGTCACAGTTCATAAGCCTGGGTGTCCATCCGATGATGAATGAATATGGAACTGACATGATCTACGAAGAGATTAACCGAGTATTCCACAACTCTAGCTTTGGAGTCGTCGATGGAGACGATGCTCAACACCGAGATTCCTCAAAACTCGACGACTTTACGGGAAAAGAACTTCGAACTCGCAAGGGTATTGAGAGATGGCCCATGTTCTACTTCAAAATCGCGACCACGGGCCATATCGATGTTGATGCTGTTCACAACCTCGAGGGCCAGAGTCAAACCCTGACGGCGATTCTTGATCTTCTCAAGGCCACGTGCTATGGGTTTCTCAAGAAACATCACTTTAGACCCCGAAAAGTTCGTTTGTCAAGTGACGAGTCCGTGTTCTCAACGTCGAAAACAGTTGGCCGGTCAAAAAAGCCGTCCAAGGGGCGATCGACACCATTGGATAGTATATCGAGGGCTAGTTCTGTGCCTCGGCTCACGAGTGAATCGAAGACGAGAGCTGACAGTCCATTCGATGGCTGGAATCGAGTAAAGACCGGGAGGGCGGGCTCATTGAACTCGACAAAGACTGACGAGACTAGGGATCCGGCTCCTTTGGTCGGCGAAGGTGGGAAGCTCTTGCGCAAGCCTTTCGACGAGCCCTCCGTTGAGCCAGCACGCGGTGCCAGAGATTCTTCGAGGACCTTGACGAGTGCTGAATACGGTTGGCCTCTCGGTCACCCTCCTGGATCGGGAGCCACAACCAGAGATAATTCCGTGGACGGCCAATCTCAACCGAAGCGCAGTACGTGGCTTCAAGACGTCATGAAATCATGGGCGAACCCGATATTCGAGACAGTGGAGCCAGAAGTCCCGAGGATCGTAGTAAACGACGAGCTTTCACACCAGTGCGGCCAGAGAGACGGCATCGGCTTTGACGCAGCTTCAATGAGCCTCAACGGTCGAGTATCGCGGCATGCCTTGGCTGACGCAGCCGTGATATCACAGGTCGACCGCAAATTCATTCTCGTCAAGTTGCCGCTGGAGAGCGCATCCGAGGACCCCGTCGCGAACCCCAGCTCTGCCTTGATCATGTTGGACCAACATGCCGCGGACGAGCGCTGTCGTCTGGAAGACTTGATGGCGGAGTATTTTGCCCATGACGATGCGAGCGGCGAGACCAAGGCCAACGTCGAGGTGTTGGAGCGTCCGTTGGTTTTCGAGGTCTCGTCCAAAGAACACCAGCTTTTGCACCAGAACCGCGATCACTTTGCCGCCTGGGGCATCGTCTATAGCGTTCCCCCGCAGTCGAAACGGTCCCCCAACGGTTGCAAGGTCGTGACCACGGGCCTCCCGCCGAGCATCCTGGAGCGTTGCCGCCAGGAACCCCGTCTGCTGATCGAACTCGTGCGCAAGGAAGTCTGGCACCTCGTCGACAGCGACGTCCCGCGTCCGCGGGCCTCGACTTCCCAGACCGACACGCCCTGGATATTGCGGTTCCACGGTTGTCCGCAGGGGATTCTGGAGATGCTGCACTCGAGAGCATGCAGGAGTAGGTTGCCTTGTTCGCTCCGCTTGAACCGTCGGCTGACCCCCCCACCCCCTCTACTAGGCGCAATCATGTTCAACGACACGCTCACAAACGACGAATGCGCACAGCTCGTCTCCCGGCTGTCGCGCTGCGCGTTCCCATTCCAGTGCGCCCACGGACGGCCAAGCATGGCGCCTCTGGTCGATCTCGGGGCGGGCGGGAGGTTTGGGCGGTGGGAGGACGACAAGAGGAGGGAAGACAAGGGCAAGTGGAGGGCGTGGGTGAAGGGGACCGGGAAGCCGGATAGACTGGAGGATACCCAGCGGCAATGTTGACTTGCATATCATTGTTTGTGTTGAGACATGTCCTGATTACGTGGTAGACAAACTCATTTATTTCACCCGGGCTGCGCATTCAAATCTTGAGACATGGTCACGTTTATTCCACCGGAATATCCTATCCAGGTATCCAACTGATGAACCACGACAGCTCAACCACGGAGGGCAAAAACATTCGTAACCGCCAGCGCCCCCCCCTTTTCTAACCTATGGGCGTTCGACGAGAAAATCTCCAACGGCTGGTCGCTGATACCGCACGCCGCATTTGCCAGAAAAACGCCCCCCAAAAAAGTTCAGTGTGTCCCCTTATCCAACGCCGGCCCAGGAGGTATGTGTGCCAAAAAAGCAAGCGAGAAAGCTAAAAAGGAAGAGAAGCACAGAGGTATCGTTTCGTGCAGATTGCGAGCGGAACGGAGCGAGAAACAGTAGATGTACAGTGGCCGTCGTGCTCGGGTACCGTTCCCTGTGGAAGGGGGGTAGCGACGGGAAGGACCCGACGGCCGATTGCGAGCGGGTTGGAGCGCATCCGAAATTAGGCAAGGGGGATTGATTCCTCTTGTGCGTTCTCAGTTGACCTTGCTGGTGACGGACGGACGGGCTCGGAGTTCCTGCTTCTTGCGCTCGGCAGCCTCGAGTTTGCGTTGCTGTTCTTCCTCGGGGTCCATCTTGACCCAGAGCTTGATTTCGCGATCCCACTTGTGCCTGGAGGAAGAAAACGTTAGTCGTTGCGTCGTTCATGGAGCGGGAGTTGCCTGGTGCAGTGGTTTTGCGCGGCGAGGTTTGCCGGTTTGCCGGAAGCCTGACGAAAAAAAAAAAAAAAAAACCAAGCTTCCCAACGGCAAAGTAAACAAAAGAACAGGGGAAAACAATGCAAAACGTACCCTAGCCACTCCTCGGTTACGAGACTCTTGGGGTCGTATTCGTCAATGAGGATCATCTCAAAGTTGTAGGGGATCCGGGCCTTGACGCCCTCAAACTCGGTGATGCGCATGGGCCAGAGGTCCTGGCTCTTGTAGCGGTGCTTGTTCTTGCAGCTCCAGATGCCAGGGCGGTCGGATTCGCGCTCGCGCAGGCCGGTAATGTCAATGAACATGCCGTTGGCCATGTCGACCCAGCGGGCGTCGATGATGTTCATGCCGTCGCCGCGGTCGATTTCGACGTGGTGCGGGTTGATGTCGAGGAGGTACGACTTGCTGACGAGGGAGCCCGTGTCGGTGTCGGTGTAGTTGTAGACGTGCTCGGTGCGGTTGAGGTTCTCGCCGACCCAGAACAGGGTGCTGTTGGAGACCTGGACGTCGAGGTCGTAGTCCCAGGGCATGATCTGGCCGTTCCACCACCAGCCCAGGAGGGTGCCGTGGGCGAGCCACGTCTCGACGCCGTAGCTGTTCATGGTGGTGAGGTAGCTGCGGATCAGGTCGCGGAGGACGAAGCGGTGCTCGGCGTATGGCACCCGGTCCCTGAAGTAGCGGATGTCGTAGTGGCCCAGCTCCATGCTGCCGCCCGGCTCGCGGAAGTACTTGGGCGTCTTGGGCTTGGACTCGGTGCGTCGGCGGGACAGCTCGTGGAGGCCCTGGGCGTCGTCGCGGGGCGGTAGTCGCGTGGAGAGGACGGGCGAGGCGAGGGAGGCGAAGCCCCAGAGGAGAAGCGATTTTAACGACGGCATCTTGGTCGTGGTTGTGTTGTGTGACTGCCGGTTGGAGGTTGTAGGTTGGAAGAGGCCGTGGTGAGATGGAGGCACAGTGAGGAGAGAGTGTATAGGAGGAGGCGGAGCGGATTATGTCGAGAGTTGGTTATGCCGTAAACAATATCGGGTGATTCGACGACGACGAACGCAATCGATAAGAAGAGAGGTGAATCAGGTCGAGAGTAGAGATTGCGACGACGACGCCAGGGGGCGGGGAGGGTGACGACGACGTCAATGACGGGGTCTCGCCGATTCGAGAAGAAGGGTCAGGCAAGCTGGAGCCCCGGAGCGGCAGAGAGAGAAGAGATGCGACGACGGACAGCGGGCGGCGAGAGGCTATGAATAACAAAAACGACGAACAATTAAGAAAACAGAGGCCCGTCGACCGACAATGCGGGAGAAGGAGAGGAGAAGAACGAGTTCGAGGGCAGATAGGGAGTACGTACGGATACATGGGAACGAGACGACTTTCCGCGTAAAGCACAACCCGTCGAAACAAAAAGACCCGGCTCCATCGCCCGCGTAAGCCTGGCACGCGCCTCGTTGCCCAACAAGGAGCTGGGGGGTATTGTCCGTGGCTCTCTGCAGCGGGTAGTTCCAGTTCGGGAGTAGCGCTGAGAGGGCTGTCCGCTCTTCAACGGGAGCGCCGCCGCGAGGGTCGTACGGATACAGTGACGTATACGTGTTGCCCTACGTAACCTGCAACATGTACGGATCAGGGGGCGCAAATACGCGCATCGGACGGCACGTCGCTGGTACCGCTACCTTTGCGATATCGGTTTCTCGGCACGTTAGGCGCTGCGCCTCGTGATTGTTTTCTTGGTGGCTTCTTTTTTGGTCCGGCGCGATTCATTAACTACTACTTATCTACTTGTCAGTGTCTGGACTCGAGTGTCGAAAACCCTCCCATTCATTCTACTCTTGAATCATGCCACTGAAGGAATCGAGGCCTGGGGGGGTTGCGGCTGAAGCTGACCTGACCCCCCTTTCATGCTTACGCTTCGAGTGCGCACCGAGTCTTACAAGATGGATGGAAAAAAGACCGCGTAATTCCCCCCGCACCGAGCATCTGATGTGGAATGGAGTCCGAGCCCTCTCACCGCGAACCAACAGAAGGAATCCCGTTGGACGATATAATCCTCTCCCGGCTTCCTAGCCCTCTCCGGCAAGGCTTCCTCCTATCCTTTTTCGACTCCTAATTAATGTCGTCGGAGCCAAATCCCCAGACTCCCTCCCATATGTTACATCTGCTGAAGGCTCCACGCCGTTCGAGGAAACATGTCGTGTGCTTCATCTTCACTGGCTGCGACGTCGCTTGCGAAATGAGCCAAGCCCGTGCATGACGTGCCCCCCCCGAACACGGAAGACCCTTGTTGCAGCCGAGAAAGGCTTCGGCGTTGCAGCGGCTGCGGCAGTGGGAGATTCCGAAAAGTCTCTGATTTGCTTGGATTCCTGCATCTCTCGAGGAGCGACTTGATGCCGTTGTCCCGGTTCTTCCAGATGCAATCTCCACTGACGCACGCGACTCAATGCCTAGACAGACCATATTGCTGACTGCAGGGCAGGTGTTTCAAACGCCCACATTCCGTGTTTCTGTGCTCTGTTGTGTCCGTTGTGTCCCCGGACGAAGCACCCTGTGGCGTCTTCCCTCGCTAAGGCGAGACAAGCGCTGCAACCTCAACACCACCACCCAAAAAAAGTCGGCAAACCTCCAAAAAAGCAGTTCATGCGCTGCTGCGCATGTGGCGAACTCTCCCGCCGGGAATTGAACCCGGGTCTCAAGCGTGACAAGCTTGCATACTGACCACTATACTACGGAAGATGATGGTTGTGGACAACCATTGTAGCGAGTTCATTGGTGGGCGGTTCGGAAGAGGTGTATATGAACCTGGTTGACCGAGGTTTAGTAGACCATGAAATCGATTCATGATCTCCTTGGATGTATTCTCTTACGGTTTGCTGACCTCCTTTATTTCTCTAGAACCTCTCAGCACTTGTGCAGGTGGAATGGTTCATGGAAGCCATCTCCTGGGTGAACATGCGTGCTGACCGATGGCGGTATTTATTGGATTAACAAATATTTTCATGGGCTTCTTTCTATTCACTCTTTATCGTCGCCCCCTTGCATCATCCGTCGCGGCGTTGCATACATCTCAGTCAAAAGAAGACCGCTCAGAAGCCCCCATCAGACGCCAATCGTTCTCAAAGCACTCAGCCGCGCCTCTTGCGATCTCGCATACCAGCTCGTCGTCGTAACCCCGTCGAAGCCGTGAGGCAGTCCCGGCCAAAGGTGAAACTCGACCTCGACATCGTCCCTGACCAAGCGCGCCGCGTACGCGATATCCTCATCCCTAAACAGATCCAACGTGCCGACCTCAATGTACGTCGGGGGAAGACGGCGCAGGCTCGTCGCGCGCGCGGCCGCCGCGTAGGGCGAAACGTCGGCGTCGGGCCGCCCGCGCTTGTCCTCGCCGACGTAGGCGTTCCAGGCGATGACGTTGTCGTTGGACTGCCACGACATGAGGTCCAGGATGGGCGCGTCGGGCGGCAGCTCCGTGCTGTCGTCCAGCATGGGGTAGACGAGGATCTGCTTGGCCACGGGCGGCGAGAGCTGCCGGTCCCGAGCCATCAGCGCCGCGCCGGCCGCGATGCCGCCCCCCGCGCTGTCCCCGTGGAGGGCGATCCTGGCCGGGTCGACGTTGAAGGCTCGGTGGTGCTCCGAGAGGTGCTCGAGGGCGGCGAAGACGTCCTCGACGGCGCACGGCGCGGGGTTCTCGGGGGCCTTTCGGTAGTCGACGGCAAAGTATGGCAGCTTGGCGTCGTGGGCCTGGCGGGCGATTTGCGGCGCGAAGATGGCGACGCTGCAGGCCACGAGCCCGCCGCCGTGGACGTAGACGACGGCGGGCGTGGGCGCGGCCGCCGCGAGGACCTCGTCGGATGCGAAGCGGGTGACCTGGACCTCGGCGCCGTCGTGGCCGCGGACGGTGAAGGCCGTCTCCCTGATGTCGGACGGGTAGGGGTAGGCGCCCAGGATCTGCGTCAGGACCGAGTCGGTGAAGGCGCGGATCTCGAGGGCCGTCTTGAAGAGGGGCGGCTTGGGGCCGTTGCGGCTGGGCGCGACGGCTTTCCAGTATTCGGGGTTGAATCTGAGGCTTGTCATGGTGTTGGAGAAGAAGTGTAGGGATGGAGCTTTTGATGCGATGGAGTGGTCAATGGACGCCGAGTTTTTATACCCGTGTTTTGCCTTCTCTACGATCCTCTAAGTCGTCATGCAACTGATTTCGAGATGGTGCGGCTCAACAATCGCGTCTTACCGTCTCGGACAACCAGGGTTCGCCGAGGGCCGGGAGGTGAGCAGGCGGATGGATCGAGTTGGCGACCCGGTGCAGCGATTGTTGCTCCAGGCTGATTAATAATGCTCGGGAAAGCTGAGGTTTCCCGAGATGATGGTGATGACCTATGGATGAATCGTGGACGTAAAGGGAGAAGAAGGCCACGATTCTGAATATTGTCTACGTATGGCGAGCTCTCCCGTTTATAAAGAATCGAATGGCACGATACTGGGCGTTTCAGAGGACATCTGTAGGAGACCATGAGGATGGGGGGAATCATCAGCCGTTCGCGAAGCCATCCCATAATAAAGGACCTATGAATGGTTGAACAGCCTCTTTCTTGCGTCCAAGCCCGAGGACCAAGACGTTGAGTGGTTCGGATGTGACTTGCATGGAGACTGCAGACGAACTAACGGCAGTGCGGCCCGAGATGGTGGCATTTGATCAAGCATGACAGTAGGATGCATGATCACAATGGAGTCCTTGTCTGAAATGTTGAGTATAAAGAGTATTGAGACGTCGTGAAGAAACTTGCCTTTCATGATTACTGGGTTGGACTTTCTAGAGCCAGTCAGTCAGTCGTATTGCAATACGGGATAATCTGTCTGTGACTCCAGCTTGATGAAATATGGCCAAGTGGCATTAAGAAATTGGAGGAAAAATTACTGGTGAATGGCCAGATAGATACTGAAGCAAATGGTTGCTCGCATTAAATCGCATCGAATGCTTCATCCTGTTTTCTTGGTCTTCATTGGCCAAAGCACGACCTCTATTGGTTGGTGAATTTCCAACAATCTTGCCTCAAACACCATCGTCAACATCGTCGCTACCAGATAATGACCATCCTTCAAACACCCCTCACATCCATCAAGCTCCGTGGCCACCGAAAACGACGCCTCGCCGCAGCGATTCTCGCCTCCCACCCCGTGAAAGCAGCCTCCTCCAACCCGCAGCATCCCGTCAGGATCGTGTGCGTCTCCGACACGCACAACACGCGGCCCCTTTTGCCGCCCGGCGACGTGCTCATCCACGCCGGCGACCTCACCGAGGACGGATCCTTCGACGAGGTCCAGCAGGGCATCGCGTGGCTGTCGTCGCAGCCGCACAGGTACAAGATCTTCGTGGCTGGCAATCACGACGTCTTGCTGGACGAGGCCTTCTTGGAGATGCGTCCGCATCGGCGCTCCGGCCAAGGGAAGACGCGGAGGGACTTGGACTGGGGAGACGTCGTATATCTGGAGGATGAGAGCGTCGCACTCGACCTTTCGGTAGAGGATCCCGGCAATGCACGTCGCAAACGCACACTCACCGTCTTCGGCAGTCCCTGGACGCCAATGTACGGCGTGTCTGCCTTCCAATACCACCCAAAGCACCTATCCCATTGGGCAGATAGGCTCGGCTCCCAATCGCTGGATATCTTGGTCACTCACGGCCCGCCGCGGCTGCACCTCGACCAACGAGGCTTCCACCGAGCAGGCTGTCCTCTTCTCGCCGAGCAGGTCTCGCGCATCAGGCCGCGCCTCGTCGTCTTCGGACACATCCACGCCGCCTACGGGCGCGAAGACGTGGTTCTCGACCCGGTGCAGAGGGCGTACGAGGACGACACGAATGGATCGTCGGGGTGGGAGGGCGTGCTCTGGATGGTTCTCCTGGTGCTTTGGGAGCGAGTCTGGTGGGTGCTCCGCGGCTTCAGAGCACGACGAGAGGAGGCGACTACGTTTGTCAATGCCTCGTCCGTTGGAGGGGACGAGCCTTGGAACGCGCCACTGGTGGTAGAGCTGGACCCCGACGACGGTCCGTAAGCCAGCACGGGTATATCCTGGCTGGTTTGCGGGAGGCTGGCCGAGTCTGTCGCATCATAGTCCTTCAAGCAACCTCATGCACGTCATTGAGATTGGTGCGGAAGTGCATGGCGACTATTCGCATGTCTGGACTATCCACCCACCACGCCATCACCACGGCCCGACTACATGGCCCTCATTGCAGCAGAGTTTGCCATGTCTATAGCCGGGAGGCCTTTACAGCCCCAGGGGAAACTGTGTCCGTCCTCGACAGCCAATTGGCTCCTTGAGCATATTATCCTGAAGGCTATTAGACGCATCCCCGTCGGTCCAGGGTCGAATGCAACCTCGCTCGAGTTACCGCACCAATCGTCAGCTTGCCCGCCTCGGTCGCGATCTTGCGGGGCCGTGCCGTCCCTCTGCTCGACCCCCCGCTCGATCGTGAGTTGTTGAACGATGCGTGGCTGCGGTATTCTTCGAGGAATATGCGCGCCAGTAGCTGAGATGGGACCTGGTTCGCATGCCCACGTTTTGGGGCCTTGCATTCGTGCCACGGAGAGATGATCCCACGAGGCCGGAGAAATACGACGTTGTAGGATGACTTGAGACTATGCGTCTATGGCCAAGGAAAGGTTCCGACCTGATTGGGACCGAGTATCCCTATAAAGCAGAGCGTCGGGCCGCCGGCTGAGTTGTTTTTCAAGGCGGAAGCATCAACACCTGCTCCTCTCCCCTAGCACTCATCATAAGATGCTTTCCCATCTTGGCCGCGGTTGGGTCTGGCAGGACCTCGTGTCCTTGCTCGCCCTGACCTCGAAATCGGTCCTCGCCGACGCAGTCGACCCCGTCAGCGAAGAGACGGGCGTGTCCGCCTACGCCTTTGACATGAACCAAGTCTCCCTGACGAGCAGTCGCTGGCAAGAGAACCAGGACCGCACCTTGACCTACATCAAGTGGGTTGACGTCGACCGCCTGCTCTACAACTTCCGCTCCAACCACGGCCTGTCGACCAACGACGCCGAAGCCAACGGCGGATGGGACGCCCCGGACTTCCCCTTCCGGACGCACTTCCAGGGCCACTTCCTCAACGCGTGGGCGTACTGCTACGCGCAGCTGGGTGACGCCGAGTGCCGCGACCGGGCCGTCTACTTTGTCGAGGAGCTCGCCAAGTGCCAGGCGAACAACGACGAGGCCGGCTACGGCGAGGGCTACCTGTCGGGGTTCCCCGAGTCCGAGTTCGACCTCCTCGAGAACCGCACCCTGAGCAACGGCAACGTGCCCTACTACGCCGTGCACAAGACCATGGCCGGGCTGCTCGACGTCTGGCGGCACGTCGGCGACGAGACGGCCCGCGACGTGCTGCTGTCGCTGGCGGCCTGGGTCGACGCTCGCACCGCCGCGCTGACGTACGCGCAGATGCAGGCCATGATGAGCACCGAGTTCGGCGGCATGAACGAGGTGCTCGCCGACGTCTTCCACCAGACGGGCAACGAGCGCTGGCTCGACGTGGCGGCCCGCTTCGACCACGCCGCCGTCTTCGACCCCCTCGCGGCCAACACGGACAGCCTCAGCGGGCTGCACGCCAACACGCAGGTGCCCAAGTGGATAGGGGCCGCGCGCGAGTTCACGGCCACGGGGACGAGCCGGTACCGGGACATTGCCCTCAACGCGTGGAACATGACGGTGCGGGCGCACTCGTACGCCATCGGCGGCAACAGCCAGTCGGAGCACTTCCGCCCGGCCGACGCCATCGCGAGCTACCTCGACGAGGACACGTGCGAGGCCTGCAACACGTACAACATGCTCAAGCTGACGCGCGAGCTGTGGCTGCTGGACCCCGGCGAGAGCGCCTACTTTGACTTTTACGAGCGCGCCCTGCTGAACCACCTGCTCGGCCAGCAGGACCCGGAGTCGGACCACGGCCACGTCACCTACTTCACGCCGCTCGACGCCGGCGGCCGGCGCGGCGTCGGCCCGGCCTGGGGCGGCGGCACCTGGAGCACCGACTACGACTCGTTCTGGTGCTGCCAGGGCACCGCCCTCGAGACGAACACGAAGCTGGCCGACTCCATCTATTTCTATGATAGCGGCTCGCTGTACGTGAACCTGTTCACGCCGTCGGTGCTGCACTGGACCAAGCGCGGCATCAAGGTCACGCAGACGACCGACTTCCCCGTGGGCAACGCGACCAAGCTCGTCGTCTCGGGCGGCAAGGCCTCGCGGTGGACGCTGCGGGTGCGCATCCCGGACTGGACGACGGACGACGCGACGGTGACGGTCAACGGGAAGACGGCGAAGGGGGTCGATGTGACGCCGGGCACGTACGCGTCCGTCACGCGGACGTGGAAGTCGGGCGACGTGGTGGTGGTGACGCTGCCGATGAGGTTGTACACCATCGAGGCCAACGACGACGCCTCCGTGGCGGCGGTCGCGTACGGGCCCGTCGTGCTGGCGGGCGACTACGGCGACGAGAGCCTCGCGGAGACGCCCACGCTGCGGCTGGGCTCGGTGAGGAAGACGGCGGCGGCGGACGGGTTGGAGTTTGAGGGGACGACGGGGGACGGCGAGACGGTGAGCTTGATTCCGTTTTACAATGCGCACGGGGTCAATTACAATGTGTATTGGAAGACGAACGGGACTCTTTCGGGGTGAGGGATGGAAAGGGTTTGTGGTGTTGGTTGGTACGAGTGTAGTGAATGAATGAATGAATGAATTGATCCGAGGCCGTCCTCCCTTCATCTGAACCAGCCACGGCACTCCATCTGGGAATCCAACACCGGCCAAGCCCGTCTGCGTGTCACTGTGGCTTCCCCCCATGGAACATTCTGGAAACCCGCAGGGCCGACTCGGAGCTGTCCGTCCGTCGCCCGGTCCGAAGTCCTTGTCCCCCCCCGGGGCGGAATCTCCCCCTTTCCTCATGCGGCCTTGCTCCGCGCCCTCCATTCTTCATGATCTGACGAGGCCATTTCCCCGGGTTTGCTTCGCAAGGCGAGAGTGAGTGATCGGCGAGGCTGAAACAAGATGGAATGTTGCGGTGCCGGGACCGGAATGTTGGATAAGGGATATCATGGGGGGAAAAGTCGGGAGGGTTGGCTTTGTGTCCTTCATTCTTGCGCGTGTGCCCAAATCGGCGTCCTATGAGGCGTCGTCGAACCGTCGTGGACGAAAAGGGTTTCGAGCTGGTATGCTGTGGCACTGTGGCTTGGCGAGCTGGTTGCTGTTTACAGGAACCGCCGAGGGGAATGAAGTCTTTTCGTCTTGTGTATCATGAGTGTAGTATTCGTAGTCAGAGGTATTATCTGCAAGATCCGTCGACGCCCTGTATCCCAAGTCGTGTCGTAGTTTTTAGTTTCCCCGCTGATCCAAAACGCCAGTTCGCCTGCCCTGTATCCTTCGATGCTCTACGCGGCCCCGACCTCATGGGGAAACGGCTTCCTCCCGAAGACGACGTAGGCGGGCATGTAGCAGTGTATGCGCGGGTTGGTCAGGTCGCGGCGCACGTCGATGAGCGACACCTCGATCTGGGCGCTGGTGCGCTCAAAGACCTTGCTGAACAGCTGGTACGAGAAGCCCGACAGGCCCTCGAGGAGGTTGGTCCCCCACATGTAGCCGATCTGCTTGAGGCGGGCGTCGCGCGGCCAGCCGTTGACGGGCATCTTGAGGCGGTGCTGCTGCACGTCGACGAAGCCGACCCTCTCGAAGGCCTCCTTGAGGTGCGCGCCCGTGATGGCCGGGCGGTCCAGCGCGGCCGACGCGGCGATGAGGTCGCGCGACCACGTGGCCACGGGCCCGTCCGGGTCCAGCGTGTCGTCGTCGCTGAAGACGGCGCAGTCGACCTCTTGCGACTCGAGCCAGCCGCCGGGCTCGAGGGCGTCAAAGGCCTGCGCGACCACCTGCGCCTCAAAGTCGGACCAGCAGCCCGCCGTGGCGCGCGTGTGGATGTAGTCGAACTGCGTGTTGAAGTCCCACGGGTCGGAGCTGGGCATGGTCAGAGGACCTCGAGGTTTGCCTGGTGCATGCTGTGGTGGTACTCACGAGTCTTCGACGTAAAAGTGCACGTTGGGCGGCACCTCGGCGGGCTGGATGGGCGAGAGGTCGGTGCCGATGACGAGGGCGTCCGGGAACAGGTCGCCCATGTTGATGGCCCAGTCGCCGGTGCCCGTGGCCACGTCGAGGATGGCGCGCGGGGGCCGCGAGCGCGAGAGCGGCGCCAGGAAGAGGCTGTCGTCCATGAGCATCTTGATGCACTCGCCCTGCAGCTCGAGGCGCTCCTGCTCCGGCGTGTCGTTGGGGAAGGCGTACGCTGAGGGGTCAGTCAGAGGATACCCTCGCAACCGAAGACACGCATGAGAAGATGCTTGGGATGCTTACAACCCGCTCGGTATGCGTGATAGGTGCGGCCAAACTGCTTGGGAAACGACTGCACGCTGTCCGATAGCGAGGCCGAGTCGTGCCTGTCATAGTTAATATTGGACCATGTCGACGAAGCCTCTTCGATGGAAGACGCTGACATGGTCGATGACTGCCACGGTCAGCAGTCAGCACCCATCTTCTTCACGACGAGAGGGAGTGCCCTACATCTGGCTCGATGAAGCTGCCGCTGTTTCGAGCGCCGACCTCGGCCATGGCGCAGTCAAAGGTGAATTCGAACTTCCCATCGCTTCCGACGTCTTCCATGCTCGTCTTCTCGTCGTCGCCCATGTCGTTGCCAAGGCCTCGAGGGCCGTCGTGGTCGTTTTGAGGAAGCTCCATGTCCTCTGCGACCTCGCTGGGCCTGCAAGGGCGTCGTCTTGCAGGAGTCAAGAGAGGTCAATCATGTGGTCGCACAGGAGTTATTTCAGGGCAAGAAGAAGAAGAAGAAGAAGGAAAAAAAAAAACCAAGCCACCTTTTTGCGTAGGCGGAAATGGCAACACTTGCAGGCGTCGGGCGTCTTTGGGTGTGCATGATCTAATAAGCGACTCCCCCTCCCTCCCCTCCCTTTCCAGGGAAAATTAATTCACCCTTCCTCCGGGATCGACCGGGTGGTACCTACTTGACAGAAGCTCGTAAAAGCTTCGTCGAGACCCTTTGCAATTTTTAGCTTTGGCCCTTGCAGAAACGAGGCGTTCGAGCTAGAATGGGAAGAGAAGGAGAGCCAGCGGGAGAAGCAAGACCAGCCACAATTTGTCGTGGCGAAGAAAGGCATTGCTTGCTGCAAACGGAGCGAACGGAGCGTCTCAGACGCAGCAACGAGGAATTGTCGCATGTACATGTTACAGCACTTCTCTTGATTGCTCGCTCTTGTGAGTACTTTTGCTATCGGAGCTACCTATGGACTCCTCTCAGCCCGTTCCAGACGGTCGGGACGCCGATTCCCACCGCCACGGGCCCAGGTTTTAATTATGGAGGCCCTTGCTTGCTTACCGGGGACGCGGTAAACGATGACGCATGGAAGCCCGTGGCAGGGCTCGAGAACAAAGGGGGGGGGGGGGGAATGGCACCACTTCCAGCACTTGCGTGTGCCACGGCCCAACTCTGCCGCCCTGGAGTCAAGCCTGACTCCATATTCCCCTTCATTGCGATCCCATTCTTTGTTGCCGTGTGGGTGACGGGAGGGGGATGGGAGGACGAGGCGGTGGGCGAAGTGACCGGAGGAGGGCTTGGAGGCCCTGGGGGGGTCCAGACCAAGACTCGAGGCCAGCTGGCTTAATTAGCCTGGCTACCGTACCCTGACAAGACCACTTCCCTCGTTTCGCTCTTCACACGCCCTCCCGGGGCCGTACGCTGGTGGCTTCGGGAACGGAACGGATACTCCGGAGCCAGGGCGGCAGAGAGCAAGCCGAGAGAAGCCAGACTTTGAAGTGGGCTTTTGGCTGGGCCTTTGCCGCCTTTCTGGACCCAGGGCCCGTGGGAAAAACGCGGGGGGGAAAGGTGGTGGCTCGTCCAGCCGATCAAGACAGTCTGCTGGGTGTGTGGACAGCCCGGGCAGCATCGACTCCTTCGCTTCCTTGAGCGTCAACTCTGAATAGCTTCCAACATCGGTCATACAGCCGCCCCCAAGTTTCCCCTCCGATGTGACGGGGCAGTATAGGCCTCGGACGGATCTACCCGGCCGCCGAACTTGATTGAGTTGTGACGCCGGTGCTTGTCCGGACCCTTACCCTTGAATCGGGACAGCTTCATCCGTCCAGTGGTGAGGACTCGGGAGCCTTTGTCGCGAATGAATCTCGTCAGAGCTCATCATTGACGAGCTCCCCCGGTTTCGCGAGGCCATTATCCACTTTATTGCCTTAGCGGGGCCGTTCTTCCTCCCAAACACGGACGAACGCGACCGCGTTTGTTATTTTCTCTCTTGTTATTTTTGAGCTCTTACACCACTTCTCAGGCATTCGCGATGCCTCCCAAAAAACGCCAGACCACGGTCCACAGCAGAGAAACTCCAAAGACCAAGACGTCCAGTGAGTAATTCTCCATCTTGGTCTTCCTTCATTACTCACTGGATATTCCCAACAGACTCCTCAAAACGCCCCGAGCCCAATGGCCATGCCGTTGCTACACACGCAAACGCCGTCAAGTCCAAACGTGCCCTGGAAAAAGCTGGCATCGACCGACGTCCACCCAAGCGAGCGAAGACTGGCACTAGCCCCGACGCGTCGCTGAAGCCTCGGCACATTTCGCAGCCCAAGGCGACCAAAGCCCAACATTCCGGACCTCAACGAACCCCCGACTGAAGTGCTTACTATCATGGCCTTCGGCAATGGCGAGTCGGGCGAACTAGGCCTGGGTCCAGGCACGACTGAGACCGTTCGGCCGCGCATCAACCCTTCTCTCAACCCCAACGATCCGTCCAAGCTCCACATTGTCCAGCTTGACTGCGGTGGCATGCATACCATTGCATTGACCAAAGACAACAGGATCATTACTTGGGGTGTTAATGATAAAGGCGCTCTTGGAAGAAACACAGACTGGAATGGTGGGTTGCGTGACATCGAGGACGATTCCAGCGATGCATCCGGAGACTTGAATCCACCTGAATCAACCCCTGAACAAGTCCTAGCGACCTCTTTCCCTCCAGGCACCAGATTTGTGCAGGTTGCTGCTGGAGATAGCTGCAGCTTCGCGCTGACTGACACTGGGCTTGTGTATGGATGGGGTACCTTTCGGGTAAGTTGGCCTCCCTTGCACGATGCAACTGCTAACCTCCATAGGATTCCGAGGGCAAGGATCGCTTTTCCCTTGACGCGAATGGGGTGGTCATCGAGATACAGGACAAGCCAGCTCTTATCTCTGCCCTTGTCAAGATCACCCAGATTGTCTGTGGGACTAACCATGCACTAGCCCTTGATGCAGCAGGCGATATTTGGGCTTGGGGTTCTGGCGAACAGAATCAACTCGGACGTCGCCTTTTAGGGCGCCGTTATCTTGAATCTCTCTTACCTAGCCGAGTTGGAATCTGTCGCAAGAACGCTAAGTTTATTGCTTCTGGAGAGTATCATTGTTTTGCTATTGATCATAGCGATAATGTTTGGGCATGGGGCCTAAACAGCTTTGGTGAAGCTGGCTATGCCAAGGCAGCTGGCAGTGATTCCGTTCTTCTGCCACATCCAACGAAGGTTTTGGACCTTTGTGGGAAGAAAGTTATTTCCCTAGATGGAGGTGCGCATCACTCGATCGCAGTTACAGCTGATGGCAAGTGCTTTACATGGGGTCGAATGGACTGTGGGCAGCTTGGTATCGACTTTACCGCCGAACAGTTGGATGACATATCACTTATTCGTCGTGATGATCGTGATAGGCCCCGTATCTGCTTGCGCCCAACAACTGTCTCACATATTGGTAAGGTTGTCTTTGCCTGTTGTGGTACAGACCATACCATCTTTATCAGCAGTTCTGGGAAGGCATATGCTACTGGTTTTGGGTCACAAGGCCAGCTTGGCCTCGGTTCTTATGACGATGTAACAGTTGCCCAGCCTATCGAAAGCAAAGCAACAAAGGGCAGGACTTTGACCTGGGCTGGGGCTGGTGGACAATTCTCTATAATTGTCGCACCAAACTAGACAACCGGCTCTTCATTGTTGTCCTTTTTGTCGTAGGCTGCCGCGAGCCTGCCCTGTTTTCCCTGGGCATATCGGAAATTGGCTGAAAGATAGCGTGTGGAAGGTGGCCGAGACATTGCGTTAAGTAAAAGCAGAGGCAGTACAATTCAAGACAATGAAGCCAATGCCGAGTCTCAAGACGTCTAGTAGTCGAGTTCAAGACGCTGAAGGAGATGCTGGAAGTGATTGAGAAGTAATATAGCAACGTAGAAGTGGCTGAACCGCTCTTTTCTCTCTATGGCCTGGAGACTCCTCGCTATGGCCTCAGATTCTCTAAGCATGACCTTGAATGTTGGCAAGTGACAGTGGATTGTAGACCATTCCCGGCCTGTTGGCCGTCCAGGACCGGGTCGGCGTCTAAGTAGATGACTTGTCCCAGGCGCATGGTCTGGCCCCGGCCAGCATGTGAAGGAACTGACCAGTTACCGAGTCACAACGATACAGCCCGAAGCCAGTCAGGGTTCTTTTTACGCGCTTGGCTCTTACATCTGTCACAAGTTACCTGCCCCAGTGCGATCCAATCGGGTCACGCCTCGAGCCGCAACCGTCCGCTGAACATTAGTTGCAGACTTGTGAGAACAAGCGAGATCAAGGCGCAGTGGTGACGTGCCAAAGATATTAACATGTTACGTTGAATCCGCTGGGAAATGGTTCAAAAGGGAATAATGAGTTATCCTTTATGCAAACTGTGCTAACCTCGCTTTCCTCGAACACTTCAAATTCGCCCTGACAGACACTCGGACGACGGGTTCGGCAAACTAAACACCACTCAGACGCGGCTCGGGCTTTTAACTACCAATGGCGTGAATGTGAGTGCGAGCACTAATGCCTTGAGATGCTAAATATTGGACACACTGAGGTTCAAGTCTATCATTGATTGGAGCTGAAGTCAGGGGCAGACACCAGTGACGAAGAATAAACATATGCTGTAGGGCCGATGATGAACGGAGAGCAGCTCTCCCGCCAGCCATTTCCAGGTTTACAAACAGCTTATTGACCTCGGAGGCGTTACTCAACCGAAGCAGGTGGAATCTTCAAGTCACGCCCTTGGCAGGTTGGTAAATGGACTAAAGACTGGATATAAGAGCAATACCGACTGATCCCTTGCGTATTACATTGGTCAGAACTGCAAGCCAAAAATCTGCTGCAAAGCTACTATTTGCATCCAGAACACGTTCTTACCCATCCTGCTAGAACTTTCTCAGAGTATCTGTTAAATGGCAACTTGGTCGCTGCCCCGTCAACTGCGTTGACTCCGGGACGTCCCTTTTCCCTACCAGTAGCCATCCAGGCGCCCTATCCCGGAGAAAGGAACTCTCAGGTGTTCAAAACAATACAACAATATCAACAGCAACAAAAACAACAACAGCCGCAGGAAACCTTCTTTCACGATGCGTCATGCCGGAAGGTTCCTGCTTATATATAGATCTTGACCCCAGGCTGGCAAACCTTGATTGCCGATTTATCATTGGCTGGAAACCTATAACGGGATATTCTGGCATAGTTCCTGGAGCCCATGGCACCTGATGAGTGACTGCTCGCTGCCGTGCCCATCTTGTGATTGGCCAGGCTCGAATATTGGACGTGCTCAATAGACTTGAGAATATGTTGATGGTAACTGCCGTTTGAGTTCTGATTGTTCTCGAGTGAGTTAACTTGAGTGATTGCTCGTGACTCGAAGGGCATATAATGAGGTCTTTTCCCCTCTAGAGTCCAGACATCTTCTTCCCAATACATCCCTCACACACACACTGCATCGATTGAACTTCATCCATCATCCTTCATCGTTCACATCATAGTTTCATGCCTTGACCTGCATACACAAACAAATCATCCCTCATCAACTCATCTTCCAAGAAACCCATCCTAGCGTAAGTAATATTTCTAATCACATCCCACATCTTGTTTGTAGTCACAACATCGCCTTCATCTCCCGCAACACACAGCTAACAAGTCAGAATGGCGTCTACTATCGATTATCGACGCGCCCCCGCGGCTCACTACTTCAGCATCTACGACGAAGCCAAAGATGTAGATGCCGAAGAGATGGTTGGCGAAGTCCAAGTCTCACATGGCCTGAGGAGACCTGGCTCTCTCCGCCTCGGAGCTCCTCGACGGTGTGTCGCTCGAAAGGCGAGGGCCACGTGGACAAGGAACAACCTGTCCATGCACACTCGGGACAGAAGGGCCCGGCGGGAAACACTCCGGGCGAGCAATAGCCCCAGACGCTCGCAGCGCATGTATCTCCACGGCTGCGAGAGCATGCCCTGCACCGAGCGCTTCAGGGACGTGGACGGCAAGCTCAGAAAGTTCACGGTGATGCCCAACCAGGACCTCTTCTGCTTCCAGCCCATCGACTGGGCCACCATCAACTGGACGCGCATCGACAACGATCTCCTGGGTTCCAAGAGCCTGTCGTTTGACGGCATCCAGCACGTTGCCCTCGAGTTCGAGCCAAAGTGGGCAGACGCAGCCGCGGGTACACCAAGTACTCGAGTGACGCCCTCGGTTGAGTACATTGGCGACATGGCGCTCGACGTGGCGACCTGCGGGCCGGTCGAGAAGCTCTGGCTGATCGACTACCGCCTGAAGCGCCGCACAAACGCGCAGCCCGGGAAGCCAGCCGACTGGCGGGTGCCCCGGGTCTTCAAACAGTGCGACAGCCGCCTCGTCGAGGTGTTGGGCGACCCGAGGGATGCCGAGTGCGCCTGGGGCTACGCCGACGACCAGACCGTATCCTGCCACGCCTTCATCCAAGAGGTGCGGGCATGGTGCGAGGACAAGGTGGCGGCTGGGGTGGACGCTATTGTGCCTCGATTGGGCGTGCTGGCTTACGAGGATTATTGGGACCCTGAGGCGGAGGCCGACGGGGACTGGGAGGAGCTGGTGTGATGAGTCATGGTCTTGCTTGGGAGTAACGACGCAATGATTTGCATTTGGGTTTTCACAATGAGGCTTGGTGTTGTTGTTTCTTGTATCATCATATCATGTCCACGGGGCAACCGGCGTTTTGCGAAAGTTTGGGATTTGCTTTGGCCTTGGGCCTGATTGTATAACACCTGTGCTAGTAGGATGGAATCAAATCATTGATGCTGGATGATGACAATATCTGCATGCCCAACTTCTGAGGTCTTTCTAATGTAGTGGTGACATTGCCTCGTGGTGAGGCTCCAGAGCCTCCCTCTTTTGTCGTGCTTGATTACCCAACCAGATGACGTCCGGCAATTCTGTAACTTCCGTCCCGGAAAAGCTGCCCTTCGTCTCACAGCTGGTTCAGGTGCTGACAATAAGAACTTATGCATTAATGCCCAATTCTCGCTCCCCAACTTGTCTCCACTCCCGTGAGACTGAACAGATCAACACCATTAACCTCAATTCCTACTTAAAGTCGCTCTTTGCAGCAACCAGATCTCACAATGACCACAACCCAGCAAAGTCACTGCACCAAATGCCAACAGTTCCCCACGAAATGGCCCTGTTCCAAGTTCACCACCTTTGAACACCACGAGACTTTCGAGGCTCTCAACCAGTCTGCGGCATCTGGCTGTGCCATGTGTCGCATTGTGTGGCAGCTTCTCGTTTTCGAAGCAGAGCTGAGCCAACTCATGACCACGTCATCACCAGTCATCGTCCAGATATCAGGACGGACACACATCAGCGTCGGCCTTACTTCGAGCGATGACCCTACAACCTCTGCTGTGGCGGCATACGGCTTGCTGGACGTAAAGGAGGGCCCGAGCGACGGTCCATTGTCCAACTCAAAGATTCGTCGTGAGTGCATATAGTGTATGTATAGGATTGGAAGCTCACAGCGTTAGGACTCCATCCTACGGAGCAAGCCCATGAAGTGGAGAACATGGTGAAATCGCTTATCCGGCCTTGGGTTTCTGGTTGTTGCAAGGGGAATGCCACTGTGCAACCCTCGCCAGCTATTCCCCTTCCGACAAGAGTCATTGACGTCCAGGCTGGGCAAGACTGCGTGCGTTTGATGGAAACGGGTGGCCAGTCTGGGACGTACCTCATCCTCAGCTACTGTTGGGGAAAAGGAAACGGGCGCGCTCGAACGACTCGGCACAACTTGCAGGAAAGACGGCGCGCGATCCAGATCAAGGACTTGCCGCCAACCATCAGACAGGCCATCGAGGTGACACGGCAACTGGGGTTTCGCTACATCTGGATCGACGCCATGTGCATCGTTCAAGCTCAAGGCGTGCCGCCGCAGCACGATGAACTCGAAGACTGGAGGCGAGAAGCGCCCAAGATGGGGCAGTACTACCGAAACGCCGTCCTCGCAATGGCCGCCACGGCAGCAACCGACAGTGAGGACGGCTTCGTCGCCCAGAGATGCTCGCAGCGATACCCGGTGCCTCCTTGCCCAATCGGGCTCTGGGTCAAGGATGGAAGATTAGCTTCCGAAGCATTCGTCATGCCCGGTACGCCCTCTGCCAACAACCAAGTCGGATATGCGCCACTATACTCCCGCGGGTGGACCCTACAGGAACGCGTCCTGTCCCCCCATACTCTGCATTGGTGCCGGGAGTCTGTATTCTGGGAGTGTCACGGCTGTATCAAAGCCTCCGAGTCTCACCCGGCTCTGTCAAACTTGGAATATTCATCCATTCAAAGTTCACGATATATATGGAGCACGGTGCTTGATCAAACAAGGGAATCAACTGCTCAATTCAACGACATGTGGCTCGACCTCATCGAAGACTACTCTCAAATGTCTCTTTCCTTCGAGTCCGATCGCTTGGTTGCAATCCAGGGATTGGTCGACGCCCTCCCACCAGCAAAAGACGCCGACGATGTGTACATCGCCGGCATGTTCAAGTCGTGCCTTCTCGTTGGACTGACCTGGTGCAATCCCGCCCCTCAGAAGCCAAAGGTTCCCGACTTTCCTTCTTGGTCCTGGGCTTCTCTCGCCGGGGGCAACCTCTATTTCCGGCATCCTCAGGGGAGGTTTGCTATTCTTCGGTCGGTCCGCAACTTTGACATTCTACGCCGCGATGCCTCCTCAAACGGGCGACTGCAACTGAGTGGTCCGTTGCGAGAAATGCACACCGATCGTATACGGGAAGATGGCGGTTCTCGATTCGCCATTGTTAGCAAAGACTACCCTTTCAAGATGTACTTCAACTTTGACACTGTAGGGGGAGTGCCAGTTCACAACGGGAATGCGACACTTCTTGCTCTGGGCTGGGAGCGGTCCTGGGAAAGGACAGTGGCTCCAGATGGAGACATTGATGCTGCTGAAACAGGCCGCATTGTAGTCGGCCTGGTGCTCTGGCCGGAAGCTGGCCGAGTGAGAGAGTATAAGCGGATTGGTCTCTTCCAAGTAAAGGAGACGGTAGAAACGAAAGAGTGGGATGGCATACCAACACAGGATATACACCTACTCTAATTTATTGAACGGTGACTCTAACACACGGTCGAGGGTACATTGTGCGGGCTTTGTGCAGTCCCGTGCGTCCAGACGCCAGAAGCTTCGGGGGAAAAGGAAGACATCGCGACCATGCCCATTTCCCCCGGTGCAACGAAGCACAATACAACCCCTGAAAAAATGTCCCTTAAGTAGGGGAACAATTAACGGCCTGAGAGGTCTTTCGTTATGCGGCTTGGTCGAGTTGGACCTTGGGCTGGACCAGCTAAACTACCTATTCGACGATACGGCTAAAAGGTAGTCCGGAAGTGTAACTGACAGTTCTGGTTCTCTACATGTAGGAGACAGGTCGTGTCGGCGGGAGGAGCTTTTTGGCCTGCTTGAGAATGGTGAACTTAGCGGTGCCCGGGAAGCCATTTAGTACGAGTATTCTGTCGGTAGGGGGTTGTTGAGATGGCATGGTTTCACCAGACAGTTGGTGTTCAAGCTTGGATGAGACGGTGTGATGTTGTGACATTTCTAGGAGAAGGCAGCGATGCCCACTATGAAAAAGGAAGAAGAATGTCAAAAGAAAGAGTAATAAAAGGCAGTTGCCCATTTCTGACTCGCTGCGCGCCTTGGCTGTGAGGAGGAGGCCGCTGGTGACACGGTGACAATGGTGTCATTGATGACACGAAGTCATTAGTCGGAGCGACTGTGACGAGACAACATATTTTATTGGCTATACTTGTGTCTTTCATTAATTATTGTAAGCTACCTAGTGAGCATAGAGAAACGGAAACATACGTGCTCGTGCGGATTCCCTTGGCACCCTCTTTCCACGCGATTACGCGTACACCCGAGTCAGTGCGACACTACCAATGAGCATCAATACCAAGACGGACAGGATCTTGGTAAGGGGGCAAAGCTTATTTCGACCTCGGGCTCGTATAGGGAAGCATCGGGTACCAGATGTAGGGATGAAGATGGCTGCAAGTTGCTGCAAGTTGCTCGGATATATTCTTGCTGGATATTCGCCTGTTCATCTGTATAACAACATCAAACAGGCACCACGGCTCACTTTATATATGATACGTGCTCTAGTAAAAGCCTACACGTCCGTATTGGAGAGTGATTGCACTCAACAGTACACCTCGCGACGGTTGCAACCACGGTGCTACACACCGAGACGTTGCTGTGCAACCACTACCACCCTCCGGACCAGCCCAACTCACCCGACACTGACCAGATTCGGCCTTTCAGAACCCCTGAGCACACCCTCCAGAGAAATGCCGAGAAAGCTCCTCGGGATTGTGGACTTTGAAGGCCCCCTTTTCCCGCGGCAGCGTCGGATATCTGTGGGTGTCGGAATCTCGTCACCACCAACCAACCACCACCCAAAGAGTCACGCAGGAGCACAGCTGAGATGATTGCAACGACGACCCACCAAAGACACCATGATATTGGGTCATTCACTGAAAAGTCACACGTCTCGTGGCCCGGAAAAGCAACCTGTTGCCGTGAAACGTGCTTGCTCGGTCATACAATCGTCATATCTCGGAAATAACACCCCCCCCGAAGAACCTGTTTTGTCAGCCATCTCACCTCGGATGCAACAGCCAGCCTCCCCCGGCTCGTCCGGGACATCAGACGACCAGGATTTTATCTCGTCTTCCGATTTCGGATTGTATGTCTTTTGCGTCATTGCAGTAACGTGACTGGTCATATAAGCAAACATCTGACCCCTTCTTTAAAAGCAAAAAAGACGCAGAGGCTTCGCTTTGTAATTCTGAGGCACCCCTCCCACCACCTTGTCGCCGACTCGTTCCTTGCCCCCCTCCCCCCTCACCATGGCCGCGGCCGCATCAACCCTCCCGGCTCGCCCAGTGCTCCAAGATGGTGCCGTTACCGTGAACAGCACCTCGGGAAGTGCTAGGTCCAGCGACGTTGTCGACGAAAAGGACCTCGTCGCCCCGGTTACCCCATTGTCGCTCCAACCCCAGCGAGTCGACCGAACTGTCTCGCCGAAGAGGTGGAAGACGTTCCTGAAGGCCTTTAAGCACATCCACGACCTTACCCCCAAGGAAGTCGACGACTTCATGGCCTCGTATGAAATTTACAACCTGGACTGGGCCGACGAGGAGAAGATGGTGGCCGCTCTGGGACCCAACTATCAGCAACGAGTTGGCGACTGCCTCTGCGCCTACTACTCCGTGCTGAACCACCTATGCAGCCTGGGAGACGTCGAGAAGATGTACATCCCCCCGCTGATGGACAAGAAGGCCTCCGTGCTGGACAATCAGCTGCTCAACGAGGAGGCCCTGGCGAGGGAGGTGGGCCTGAGACCCGGCATGGAAGTCCTCGATCTCGGATGCGGTCGCGGGAGGGTGGCCGCGCACATGACGAGCTTCTCCGGAGCGCGCGTGGTCGGGCTCAACATCGACGCGGACCAGGTGGCGCAGGCGAGGGCCTTCAACGGCGCGCTGGGGCTGGACAATGAGTTTGTGGTGCACGACCAGAACGACCTGCCGCTGCCCTTTGCCGACGAGGCCTTTGACGCCTTCTACGAGATCCAGGCGCTCAGCCTGTGCAGGGACCCGTCGCTGCTCTTCAAGGACATCTTCCGGATACTGAAGCCGGGCGCCAAGTTCTTCCTCCTGGACTGGGTCAGCCTGCCGGCCTACGACCCGGACGACGCGACGCACGCGGCCCTGATGCGCCGCGTCAAGCCCCTCATCGGCGCCGTGGGCACGCCCACGCCAGCGAGCTTCGAAAAGGCGCTGACGGACGCGGGCTTCGCGGTGCTCCGGTCCGACAACCCCAGCATAGACGGCCTCCAGGCGCCCCTGATCGACAAGGTCGACCTCTACTTCCGCTCGCTGCGGCGCATCATCCACGGGCTGGTCAGGCTGCGCGCGCTGCCGCGGCACTTTAAGACGTTGGTCGACAGGTTCTGTCTGGACGGGCAGGCGTTCGTGGAGATGGACAACATGCGCTTGATTACGACGACGTATCGGGTTGTGGCTCAGAAACCGACTCTATAGGCGTTACATAGGATACAGCTTTAATTTAAATACAGTATACCAATTTCCTTTTACAAGTTTAGATAAACAAGCTGTATACTCAATCCAGCAATAATAGCCAAAGCTGGAACGGCCGCCGAGGTAGCGCTGGATGCTTCTTCAGTTGTTTTAGATGTCGTTTCGGAGGTCTTTTCGGATGCCGATTCAGATGCCGATTCGGAGGACGTTTCGGATGCCGATTCGTTTGTCGAAGTTGGGTTTGCAATTGCCCTATTCACGCCAGTGTCAACAGCTGAACATCGACAACAACACATGGCCGTCTATTCGAGGCAACTTACTGAGTCTCGGATGCGCTCTCCTCGCCCAAACCGCCGGCAGCGATGGCGTCGGGGGAGCATTGCTTGTCCAAGGTCTCCTGGTCAAGGTATTCCTGCGCCGTCTCGCACATGTCCTTGAAGAAGATGACGCAGTACGAGTACCACGCGATGCTGGCGTTCTCGGGCTCGTTGAGGCTGGCGTCGCACTGGGACATGCACCCGACAAAGTTGGTGCCGCCGTCGCCCAGGCACATGCACTCGGCGTACGGCCGGGTCTCGTAGTCGCCCGGGCAGCTCTGGAAGGTCTCGTCGAGGCACGCCTCGCAGGAGGGCGTCGAGTAGGCGCCAAAGATCATGTTGGCGGCTCGGGTGGCCGTGAAGAGGAGGCTCATGGCCAGGGAGACGGTGGCGAGGCGCGTCATTGTGGGTGAGGTTCGGGAGAAGGAGGATACTTTCGGTTGACGGATGCAGTGGAACGAAGAGGGCGAGGATGGGATAGGAACGACAACGTCCAAATAGCGTCTGAACTGCCGGGAGACAGGCCATTTTATGTAGAGGTCACGGAAGTGTTGCCGCCGGCGTGGAGTCCTCCACCCTCAGGGGCCGCTCAGCTACCGGTACTCCTTTAACTCGATCGAGAACGGTCGAGGCTTTCAGCCCTGAGATCTCGGCCACTTTCGACACGGGCCATCCCTGTAACCGCTGTCCATAGCCCAATAGCGTAGGCAGATTTGTGACCCCTGGAGATCCCCCCCCGCAGTCTCGGCCGGGTCGGTAACACTTGGGATTCGGTTCTGGAACTTCTGGCAGTCATTGCGGGCGGCAGGCTGCCCATGAATGATGGTGCCTTGGGCGAATGGCGAACAAGAGTAGGCAGAACCTCGCGTGCGCGCACTAGACGTTGGTAAAGTCACTCGAGGAAGACATCCGACTCACGCAAGGGGGATATTGAACTCTCGTCGTGTGGCAAGGGCGAGCTGAGCTGTTGCCCCCTTTTTTTTTGCCGTCCAATAATTTTGAGGCACTGATTAGTGGCGTCTTGGTATTGCCATCGACCAACGTGTCAGCCCTGCGTCAGGTTCTCTTCTACCGTCCACACTGGCACACGCAGTCAGGCCTCCGGCGCCGGCGCCATTCTTTGCTTGTGCTTCAGGCCACGAAGTGTTAGCCAAACATTGCCGTCGCGGAATGTCGCAAGTACTTCGTGGCCTGAGATGCTTGGGGCGTCGTATAGCGAGTACGTGGCTTGAGCGGGCGTCAAGTCGAATATCGACGACCCACGTACCACAATGCAATACGATGGATTTTAATGCAAAATACCCGTCGTTTCTCGAGTAAAGAATGGAACAAAAGGGCAGCGTACGAAGCGGTGGGACTGGTGGCTTTTCTCCAAATGTGCGAGTTAAGCTTATTCTGTAAGTTATTTGTTGCCTAATTTAACCGCCCGCGTTGGACTATCGACTTCATGACAAGCCAACCCCTGCAAGTTTGTCAGGTCCTGGCTTGAAGGCGCTTCCATCTTGTTTTTTTCATTACGTACGAATACGGATACTTTTCTGTACGTAACTTATAGTGACGGTAGTTGAAGAGGTATCGTCCATTCAAGGCGATCTCTGCGTGGGTGAAACAATTGGCGGCCTCTTGACCCAGGCGGGAGCGGCTTCACTTCCGGCCTCGTCTTACGTCGGAGGGCGGGCAAGGCGTCAGCGGCACATGCTTCCAACCTGCATGGATGCGGTGAGAGTGCGGGAAGTTTTTCATAGAGTAAGCAAGGGTATGCATCTGTGGGAGCCGCATGTATGAGCTCATAGGAGATTGTGGACGTCGTCGGATTTTTCATGTTCGATGTAACAATGAATCTCGTAACCCGGGAAGTGGCATTGAAAAAGGACCCTTCAGCCGGGCGCTTATCTCGACCTTTGAGGTGCGGTTCTCTCACTCTAAATGATGCAACTTCCGGCCTGGGATCATGTAGCTCAACAAATGCAACCTCTGTTTCAAGTTGTAGCGGCCTGGAAGTCTTAATGATTCCTCTTCCTATTGTTGGTCACGCGGAACCGATTAAGTCTGATGTGATTAACAATCTCGCTCCATTATTCGAGGACTTCTACACCAGATTGAATCAAGCGAAATTCTCTGGCACGCTGAGAATGCCACCTGACTTGCAAACTCCAGACGAGGACGGACTGGATTGTCATGACTGGATGCAGTTAGGCATTTGCATACAGCAAACAAAGGGAAAAGATTATAAATTCGCAAAGCACTCTGACTGCCGGTTCGAAATTAGCACTTAGGTAGGTCTGAGAGAGAATCTAAGTATGACTGACTATATAAAGAAGACCGGTGCATTTAAGACAGCTGATCCTATTACGACCTCAGTGACTGTAACTGCAATGTTGTTTCAGGAGATAGTAGACAACCATTGCTCACTATTATGCATACGAAATTAACCAGCATCCATATTTTCTTCGTTGTGCGCGAGCAATTAGTCTGATAAACCATTAAACGTGGCAGGTCGAGACTCCTTATGGCCAGAGTTGAGGTTATCATTGCATACCTATCCAAGGTACTAGAGTAAGTAACTATAGTTATAAGTATAATCGGCCAGCTTTAGTAAGTTATTATTGCATCATCATTGCGTTATCAAACATAAAGTACTGACAGAAGGATGAAGATTTCTTTATTGTATTTAATCCTTAAATTATTAACCCCGTCCCTATGATTCTCTGATTGTGAGATTCTTAGAGCTTCACCTTTCGAATTCGCTGTCTCTCGTTCAACACAGTCACGCCTGTCTCGGACATGTACTCACCTTAGCAAAGCACATGTCCTTGCGAAGTTCAAATCACAAGCCTAGCCCATTTGCTTCTTCTATAAGATAGGGTACCTACGCCACCAAGGAAACAACAAATCAAACAGTTCAATTTCAACGTGCTTAACAATTACTTAAATTCTTTACCATCAAGATGTCCGATCGCAGAAACTGGTGGCCACCTCACAATGGCGGTACGCCTTCGAGCAGCCGCCAACAGCCCCCCATTGACTATGTTGACCCTACTTGGCTTACTGCAGGGAACGCTGGGCCTTTGTCACAGTATCATCAGGACCTTTCAAGCACTGCAAATAGAGACTATAGGCAAACATCAGCGGCTCTGCCTTCTATCGAGTGCCCGCGTTGTTGGGCGAGGTTCTCAAACACCTGGGACCTATCGTAGGTACTCTCCGCTGCTAAAGATGTATGAATGATTAACGTAGTCATCGCGACAGCAACCACCTTGGTAACCATCTCTTCCCGCATAAATGCCCTAACATGAGCTGCAAGGCTAGTTTTGACACTAAACTTGAGCGTCGGGATCACATCGCTCAAAACCATCCAACTTGGACTTGTCCGTGGCAACGATGCTACTTCTCGGTTAAGCAGACCGGACTATGGGAGGATCTCAAAAGACAACATTTAGCAAACGATCATAATGGAAAGCTGCCTCCTGCAGTAGTAAAGGGACTCAGGGACTCAGGTAGGGAGGAGCATTAGAACCAAGAGCCCTCTCTAGATGCAATGTCTGGGTTCTCCTCCAGTCAGTTGTATCGTTTATTCACTGGGTTATCACGGCTTAAGGGCCCTTTATAGGTATTCTCAATTCACAGATATTATTCCCTATGTTGACCGTTCTTGGGGTATGAAAGTACCAACTCTGTGCCTTAATTGGATAATCGGTATATGAAGGTGCGAGGGGCTGAAAATGTCCCTTCCGTCGCAGAGCGCCCATAACGATGTACGCTATGGAAAGTCCCATAAGTTTCAGATATAACGTGCTTCTCGACCTCTCTAAACGGGTGTGCATGTTCCTACAGAATTCCGCCTATATGCTGATGTCCGCCGTTCCACTCCTAGCTATGTAGCTAATAAGATGGCTCGCAATTAAGACTAAGTAGCAAAATTTTCCCTTTCTCTGACGGGCGAGTCGTGGCCAACGCGTTCAAACCTCAGCGACGTCGTGTTTCCGAGGTTGAGGAGGAACTTCCCCCCGAGAGGAGTCGTGGATCGATTGTGGGAGCTGGCCCCTTCGACCCAGAGTCTCCGAATGCTGCCTTTCGAAGTGTTGCATCCTCCTTCTCTTGCCGCTTTCTATGCTCCGTCCCGGGCGAATCGGGGCGTTGACGCTTTCGACGGGTGGCGTTGCTGTCTGGGGGCGTTTCAATCGCTTGCGGCGGCGAAAGACAGAGATACCACTCGTACATTATTGGTCTTCCTGGGACAAATTGCTGTGAAATTGGGTGCCACCCCGCGTTCACATGTGGCAATTCCTGCACGCCCGGGTTCTGGATTCTCCATTGCCGTATTGCCTCGTTGAGCTTGTCTGGGGGGATCACCATGATGGACGTTTGATGTATCCCATTCGTCTTCTGAAAAAAGGCTTGAATCTCTTCGCAATACTGCTGCTCCCTTCCTTCGTTGAACACGCCTTGCCCCGACTCGCCAACGGCATCGAATTGGCCGTGGCCCCGGACGTTCAGAGTGCGCTGCAATTGCTGCGACGCCCGTTTTCTCAAGTTGCGAGATGGTTCGTTTTGCGGTCGTTTCTTGGTTTGCTGTGGTGTCGAGTTCGCGACGGGCTCCTGTTGTTTCTGCCACGGGTTCGGATGAGACGCCGAGTTGGATTGAGCAACAGAATCAAGGCTTTCGGCAACATGACTAGTCTTGGCTGTTTTGGGACGAGTTGAGCCCATAGGAGCGACTACTGAAGAGTTGCTTTGACTCCCAACCTGCACGGCGGCGTTCTGCGTTGGGGGAGTTGGGGCCGCGTCAAGGGCCATGATTGAAGCGGCAAGGACGAGTTGCGGGTTTGAGAGCCGGAAGGTTTGAGTTGGAAGTAGCCTGGGAGTAGACTGTAGTCAAATGTGCGCAATTGGAGAAGCAGGAATACTCCAATTTATAGTGACTCGATTGGCGATTGTTTGAAGGGGATCATGGTGTGATGAGTCGCAAGGTGTTGGTGCCTAGATTGTTGGGTGTGAAATGAGGAACATAACCAACAAGATGGCGCAGCAATTCAAATCACGTGTGTAGCTGCGCAGGAAGGATTCATGAGCAATGGGTCTTGAGGAATTGACTTGCACAGCCAGCTTCGCTCCGTGTTTCAGCTTCGGCGCCGAGCAAATATGGTTTTATTCTCGGATGGTAGTGTCGGACCGACCGGGAGGTCGGGCCCGGCCGTCACGTGTTTCTGAATACGTATGAAGGAATCCCTGCACTTTGGAACAGAGATGCAACGAAGATGGAACACACACACACACACACACACACACACATCAATGAGATCGCGCTCTTGACCTCATACACTTGATCAATTGAACAGCCTCATAACGGCTCATTTGACGACTCTTAATTCTGCCTATTTTGACCCCCTAACTCGGAATGCGATAACTATCCTGCAGTATCTGATAATTAAGAGTCTTATATCCTTATCCGATCGAACTGACTGAAATAAAGAGAAGAAAAATCATAATAATATTAAATCTATTAAATAAATAATAGAAGCTATTAATAATTTCCCTAATAATGTCCTTAATTGACCTTAAAAACGAAATAAAGATTAAGCTTATTAGAGCTACGGACTGGAACGCCTAGAGCTCACTTTTTGAGTCTTAAGCACGAAATGCCTATATCTAGGACATTATAGCTCCACTGGCACGATCTCCTGCTCGGATTGGCAGCCCGGAGGCAGCTGCCTCTAGGGATGAGGATTAGGCCTTTCTCACGAAGCCCAGGAGGCCTCCTCCTCTGTCACGGGCCGTGACGACACCTGTGGAGTCACGTGCTGAGAACACCCTCCCTACAAATTACGTCTAATTAAACGTCGACTCACTCCCACACTAAGACCGACTCACCGTGAGCCGCCCCGACTCACGCCGTAAGCTACCTCTACTTAATTATAAGCTACTGCGAGGCACGCTCTATATAAATATATTTATTATTAGTAGATAGGAGGAAGCCCTTAAGCTACCTTAGCTTTTAATATAACTGCTTTATATTAATTACCTAAGAGACTTATAATTACTTATAATTATTACTTTTAGTACTCTTAATAATTAATTATTAAATAATATAATATTTATTTACTTTCTTATTATTTAATTACCTTTAATGCCTTAACCTCTCTACTAATAAAACCTAGAATAACCCTTTTTAGGTTTTTATATTAGGAATTAAACTAGATTATTATATATTAAAAGCTCTTATTTAGAAGGTTATTATATTAACCCTAAGTAATATTATATTATTATAAATATATCTAGAACCTAACCTATTAATACCCTAAGCTTTATATTAAATAATATACCTCTTATATATAATATTCCCCTAATTAATATAGAGGTTACTACTAAAGTCTAATAATTGCAAGTAATAGTCTAAAAGCTATACGCTTAGCTATAGGCTTAAAACCCTATTTAAGCTTATAAGATAGAATGCAACCCTAATAAAGCAATTAAACCTCCTTAATTAGAACTATTTAATAGAAGCTCTAAAGATATAATATTTTTTATTATTTATCTTAAAATATATTTTTAATAGTTTTTATATAAGCTTATTTTAGCTAAAAGAAGGGTTATATATATTTATAGTTGCATAAAAGGCACTATAGCTATATAGTTTAAACCTATTATAAAGGACTACCTTAAATATAATAATAAGATTATATAGGACTAAAAGACTATTAATATCTTTTTAGAATAAAATAACTTTAAAACTGCATTTAAAGATATATTTAGAATAATTAATAAAAAATAATATATAGCTATTAGTATCTATAAGATTAAGCAAACTAGATCTATTACTATCTATATTATTGCCTTTTGCTAAATTGCAATTAAATTTAAATAGAATAATAATATATTTATTAAGATCTTCTATAAAAGATTAAAAGAAAAAATTAAAAATAAGATCTTTAAAGCTAAATAACTTAATACCCTTATTAAATATATTACTATAGCTATTAAGATTAATAAATAATAATATAAATATAAAAAAGAGAAATCCTAAAAATACTAAACTAAATATAATACCCCCTATAACCCCTATTACCTAAATTAATACTAAAAAGGTAAGGGAAAGAACTAAGAATAATAAAATAGCAATACTTCTATAGGGATATATATAGGTCTAATAGAAATTAGAGCAACCTAATAAGATTTCTTATAGGTTATTTATTAAGACTGCAATAAGAAAGGGCATATTAAATATAAATATTAAGACCCTAATAAAACTAATAGAAAGTTTAAACCTATACCTATTAAACAAGCCCTTAGAGCTATTATATATAGATAGGGAGGACCTTAACTAATAATTAGACTAACTATTAAGAATAAAATTAAATATAAATTACTTTACTAAATAATTTATTATAATAATACCTATTTTATACATAAAGATAATAAGAATAATAGCTATTACTTTAATAAGCCTTAAGGTAATAATAAATATATAATTGCAATAGCGCAATAAGAATATAATAAAATAGGAACCCCTAAAGGACTAATTTAGCTTAATAGCTAAATGCTCTATAAAGACTATAATAAAGCCTAATTAAATAATTACTTTATATTTTAATAGATCTATATTTAATAAGCTATCTAAAAGGATACTATTAAATACCTTACCTAAAGACCTATCCCTAAAGGACTCTCTATAATACTAAAACTAAATAATAAAATACTTACTATAATTATATAATTTAATAATAAATAGGAATTTAATTCTATTTTAAATAATAAAGCACTTAATAATATTTAATAAGAAACTAGATAATAGCAGAATAATATTATAAATATTTATTAATAAGAATATATTATTGCATAAAAAATAATAAACCTTAGCCCTATAAATAAAGAACTAATTAACCTAATTAAGGACTAATAAGTAATATTTAGAGCTAATAATAGGGCACTATTTTTAATAATTAGAGATTATAATTAAGCTATAATATTAAGATTAAATATCTAATATTAATATATCTTTCTAGAGAAAATTAAAGATATTTAGGAAAATAATATTATAAATAATAAAGTACTTTTAGACTTTAATTTATATAATAATAATACCTCTTAAAACTTAATCCACTAAGCAATATAAAAAGGATAGGACCTTAATGCAAAAGACTTCTATATATATAGAATTATACAAGAAAAAGCATATTATAAGGAAGCGCTTATATTATACCTAAATAATATACCTATCCTTTTAATAATATACCTAGATTATTATATTATTTTATAGATCTTATATTTTAATTATAATTATATAATATACTTTATTAGTAAGATTATAAATAATTATTATTTAGAATACTTAAAAAGCTATACTTTAAAATAATAGTATTATATTAATAACCTAATAACCTAATAAAATATCTAAAGATTATAATACCTAAAGGTTAATATCCTTATAAAATATAATAAGCTATTCCCCTAAAAATGCATAAATAGTATAAATAATATACTTAATTATAGATTCCTAGAGTGCAAATAATATAAATAAGAAAAGATTGCTAATTAATACTAATAGAGTATATAATAACCTATATAACTATAAATAGTCTGCCCTTTATAAATAGCAGAAGCTATAAAGATTGCAGAATAGCTATAATAAGCTAGCAAATTAATAAAAAATAATAAATACTGCCTATAAAAGAGCTATAAGACTAATAAAAGCTAAAGGAAATTATAGAACCTTTATAAAGAGCTCTAGGTGCAATATAGAGCTTAAGTATATTAAAATAATAAATAATATTATAAATATAAATTAAAAGCAAATAATTTACTATTTAGGTAGATAATAAAGCTAAAATAAATATTATTAACCTTTAAATTATTAATTATCTTTAGCTATTATAAAAAGATAAAAATAAATTATATTTAATTTATAATATTAAAAGAAAATAATTTTAATATAAAAATAGATTAATTACCTATAAAATTAATTATCTTAAGGTATTTATTAAAAGATAGAATTAAAGTATATATTTTAATATTATACCTCTCTATATATATAACCTAATCTTAGGTTATTTATAGCTATACTATTATAACCCCCTTATTAGCTAGCATATTAGCTAAATATAAGCCTTTTAAGGTAATATAGCTAATAATACTAATTATAATTTACTATATAATATAAGATCTTAACTTTCTATTAAAGAGGATAGAGAAGATAGGCAGAGCTAATATAAGGACACTCCCTAACCTACTAAAGAATTAATACCTCTAAAAGGAATTAAATACTAATATAAAAAAGGCTAAGCATAATAAATATAATAAATAATCACACTTTTTAGATAATAATTTATATACCTAAATAATAACCTTAAATAGAAAGCATCTAATAATAATAATAGACTATAGAATATATTAATATAATATTAAGTTTATAAAAGACTATTTGCTAAAGAAATAGAAATAGGTCTACTATTATATATAGATTAGGACTATAAAATATAGCTTAAGGATAGAATTATAATTAAGTTCTATAAAATTTATAACCTTAATAAAATATAGCTATATAAACTTAAGACCTACCTTAAAGATATATTAAGGAAAGGATATATTAAGATATTAAAATTATTTATAGGCTATTTAATTATATTTATTCCTAAAAAGAATAGCAAACTCTAGCTTATTATAAACTATTATATACTTAATAATATAATAATTAAGGATTAAATGCTATTACCTTTAATTAATAAATTAAAGGATTAATTCTATAAAATAAAGTACTTTATTATGCTTAATTTAAAAGGAGCCTATAATCTAATCTGCATTAAGAAGGAATATAAATAAATAATTGCCTTTAAAATAAAATATAGATTTTTTAAATACCTTATTATGCCCTTTAGACTTATTAATATGCTAATTATATTTTAATAGATAATTAATAATATATTATATAAATATCTTAATATATTTATAATATACTATTTTAATAATATCCTTATCTTCTTTAAGATAGAATAAGAATATATAGAATATATTTATATAGTATTATAAGCCCTCTAAAATGCAAACCTACTAATTAAACCTAAGAAAAGTTATTTTTATGCCTTAAAAGTGGAATTTTTAGAATATATTATCTCCTATAATAAGATTAAGATAGACCTAAAGAAGATTTAGGCAATTAAGGACTAGCTAATACTAACTACTATTAAAAAAATATAAGCATTTCTTAGATTTATTAATTATTATTAATAATTTCTTAAGAATTTTAATAAGATTATTATATTACTCTTAGAACTTATATATAAAAATTAAAAATTTCTTTAGCTACTTAATATCTAGAAAGCCTTTTAATATATTAAAGACCTTATCCTTAATAAATTAATACTTAAGATATTTAACCCTAAATAATTAATTAAACTTAAAATAAATGCCTTAAACTTTACTCTTAATGCCTAAATTAAATAATGCAATAATAAAGGATTCTTATACCCTATTGCATTCTACTCCTATAAGATATATAAAGTAGAATTTAACTACCTAATCTATAATAAAGAGTTCCTAGCTATTATTAATACTTTTAAGGAGTTTTAATACTACCTCTTAAGAAACTACTACTAGATTATAGTCTATATAGACTATAAGAATATCTTGCATTTTACTATAACTTAAGAATTAAGTAGATAATAATTTAAATATATTAAATATCTCTCTAAATTTAATTATATTATTAAATATAAGAAAGGCTCTAAAAATAAATAAGCTAATACTATTAATTAAAAGATAGATTTTAATATTAGGAAGATAAAGATTAAAGAATAACTCTTATACCTTACTCCTAAAGGACACCTTAAATAGAAGTATATTACTATTATAGTAGTGGAAAATGACGATTAGCGGAAATGAATGATTGTGGGGCCTAGAGGATTTTTATTAGCTAATGGATTTTTGGCTAGTCTATGCGCCTAGCTGCAATTAGCCAGCTTTAGCATAAAGGGGGAAGGATTTCCCTACTAGGAGGAGGACTTCCTCAGTATGCATTTTCCCCCTAAAGAATTAAAATTTATTTATCTTATTTAAAGTATTATTATTATCTCTTATTAGTTAATCACTTAGTTCTATTTTATCCCTATTAGCTATAAGCCCTGGCTATATCTATTTTAGCATTTTCCTATAGAAAACCCTCTTTTCCTCCAGTCTTGCTCCCTCCCTTTACTACCTACCTTATATACTATCTTATAGATTATAGTATTATATAATTATATTATTTTCCCTATTAAATTTAGAGATTATATTAAGGAAATAAACTACCTTTATAATTAAAATTAATTAATTAGAAAGGTAATAATACTTTTAAGTTATTATTAGAAAACCTAAATATAGAGAGAGAGTAAGAAGTAAGAGTGATAAATAGCTATAAAGGTTATACTATAAGTAACCTTAAAAGACCCTAAAAAACTCCCACCCTTACCTAATAACCTCTAATTAATATAATATTAATTATTAAATCTAATTAATTAAATAGTTAATAAAAATAAATAAAATTTAGCTTTAATTTATTAAAAATTATTTAATTTAATATTATTTTAAATTTATTTATAATAATATTATTAATAATAAAGGATTTAATTCTATTTATAAATTATAATAAATAGTAATTATTATTAAAAGACTAAAGGTCTAAATTAATGCTTATTGCACTAGAAACCCCCTTAATAATTAATTAATTAATTACTATTTTTATAGACTATTTAGAAGTATTAATATTAGCTAAAATAGCTAAATTATTAGCTTTAAACCTTACCCCTAAATAGGCAAATATTTTAGCCCTAAACCCCTAATTAATAATAATTAGCTAGGAAATAGGAGATATAATAATAAATTATAATATCTTTAAGGAAGCAGTTAAGATAGGCCTATAGATAATATTTATATAGTTTATATACTTAAAAAAAGCAACTAGCTATAATAATAAGAAGACTAATATATATAAGAGGAAGAATTAATATAGCAGTAACCCCTTACTAATACCTAAACTATCTATTATATTACCTTAACTTATAACCCGAATTATATTAGTAATTCTATTTAATTAATTATTAAACTTAATCCTAGGATCCTTACCTACCTATAAATAATTAGGGCAGTCCCTTAATTTAATTAGGATTAAGGACTTAAGTATATAGCTTAAGAATATACTATCCCTTATAATAATAGAGACTAAGGATTTAAATATACTGCTTAAAAGCATTATAGCTACTATATTGCCTAATTCTAAGGACTTAGGCCTCTAGCCTAGAAATATCCTTAGGAAATTACCTTTAGGGTTAATACCCTTATAATATTTAGCCTAACCCCTTATAGAAAAATAACTTAATAACTATCTAATTAATTGCAATTAAGATTATTAATTAATACTTAAGCCTTAATAATTAGCATTTAAATAAATTAAAAGAGTATTTATTAAACCCTCCTCTTGCCTTATAACCCTAAAGGCACTTATATATTCTGCTTTTATACTATAGTTTACTATTACCTTAAGCCTAGCCTATAGCTATCTAAATATAGCCTCTAAATCTTTAAAAAGCTTCTAAATAGGCCTTAATATAATAATACCCCCTATTTAAATTATACTTAATAAGGTTACTATTAATAGACTTATAGTAGTAATTAAGGATGCCTTTAATATTAAAGCTATTTAGTGCCCTAATATCCCCTTAGCTTAATTTAATAGCTAAAATATTATAAATTACCTTATTTAATTTAAATTTATTATTAAAGACTAAAGGTATAATAAGATTAAATAGCCTAAATATTTTTAATTATATTATTTTAAGCTATATATTAAAGAATGCATAAAGTATGCGCTTAAAAACTATATTTAGAATAAAGCTAAGAAATGCTTAAGGGCCACTTTTAAAAATAGTAATCCTAATTAATTAGAATTAGCTATATTTAAGCTAAATAGGATAAATTAATATAGCCTACTAAATAATAACCTTAAAGCATTTTAAATATAAATATTATAATATTATTATTTTATTTCCTAGATTATTAAGGAAATAGATAGTAGCTATAAGGCCAGGCAAGCCTTCTATAGGGTAATCCTAAACTCTATTATTATTATATTTTATTATTAATACTATATAACCCCTAATTAATTAGGCCAGAAGCTATATAAGGAGCTTTTTAAGCTAGTCTTAAATTATATTAAGATTAAGCTAGCTATCTAATATTAAGAATCTATAATAGAACTATATATTAATAACCCTAAAGACTACTTAGCCCCTCTCTAGAACCAGTATTAATAGCTAAGATACTATAATATAATCCCAGGACCTCCCCTTACGCTATAATTCCTACCTTAAGGCCTAATACTGCCCTAGCCTATAAAACCTATTAACCCTATAAAAGAAGCTATTAACCTATTAATAGCTAAAATAGATAACCTTAAAATCTAATTCGCCTTAATTATTAACTATAAAAATAAGAGGGAATAAATAATAGCTTAAAAAAAGAAATAGAAATTCTATACTTAAGGCCTTAAGGATATAAAGAACTTATACCTAATTTTAGATCTATTTAATTACTTAAATAATAAGCTTATTATAAAGGTTTATACTATCTAAACCTAAAACCTATATTAATCTAATATAAAAAGGCTATATTAATATTACTAGAGTATTAGCTACTTCCCTAATTAATATAAACTATATAATAATAACTACTAAAAGGGATATATTAAGTATAACTCTTTTATAAGTACTTACTTTATAGGCATTAAATATAAATCCTTAATTCCTTTATGCTTAATTATATATTATACCTTTCTAGCCCTTTAATTATATATTAGGAGACTTCTAATTTATTAGCTAAATCTCTTATTTAACTTAAAATATTAAGCTTAAATTAATAATATTAAAAGCTCTATCTAGCTAGAATATAAATAGGGTTTAACCCCATTTAAATAAAAATGCCTTAATTAATTTACCTAATATATCCTAGATCCTATAAATAACTATTTAATTAATATATTTAGTATAGCTATTAAACCTATAGGACCTTTACTAAAGCTAAGTTCTATTAAACCTATAGAACCCCTATTAAAGACAAACCCTATTTTTATTTATAATATATTTAATTTAGAAGATAATAAACTCTAAGTCCAGTCCTTCTTAATTAAAGTAATAGTAAGGATAATTACTGCAAAAGATAGTGCCCCTCCTATTCCCTGCATTATAAACTAATATAAAATAGCTAATTAAAAAGAGATTAAAAGGGTATTATAACTTAAGAATCTCTATATTAATAACTTAATTTATAATAAAGCTAGCTAGAGGGTCTTAAATAAGATTTATAATAAGAAGATCTTAATACTAATATATAATACTTTCCTATTAGCATTTAAAATTATTAAATTTATAATAAAGGATTTTAATATTATTATAATAAATATTAATAATATTAAATATATTAAATAGGAAAAGCTAATTATTAAGGCAAAATCTAGAAAATAATAGTGCATTTTAGCTATTTACTTTATAATTATTAAGGAGATTCCTAATATTATATTTTATTATAATTTAATAATAAAAAAATATAATATTAATTATATAATATTTCTTAAGGACCTAAATAATATTAATACCCTATTAATGCCTAATAACTTACTATTTAAATAGTACCTTTATATTAATAAGAATAAATAGTAAGATATTATTAACTTTATTGCCTATTTATAACCTATACTCCTTTAAGAATTATTTAATTAATTAAAGATTATTATATACCCTATCTCGCTTATTAATAAGTCCTAAGTCCTAATATATATATAAAATACCCTAAAGGTAATAATCTGCCTTTAGTATTATAATAAAGGAATAATTAAGGCCTTTATTAATTTTAGGTTAAAAGGCAATCTAATTATAAATAACTTAATAGAAAAATACCACTTAATAATTACCCCTTACTAAATTTCTACTATATCCTACTCTAAAGGAAAGGTTAGAATAATTAGATTTTATAATATTATTTTATATTTTAATAATATTTATATTTTAATTTAAATATTTATTGCCCCTTTAGAGATAATTATAATCCTATTTATTCTAAATATACTTTTTATTTAAGCTATTAAGCTTTTATTTAATTATTTTATTATTCCTAATTAGATAATAATTAGAATAAATTTAAGTAATATCTACCTTATAACTTTAGGTTTAAGGTTAATTAAATAGGAAGTCCTGCACTTAAAAAAGCATAAAAATAATATCTAAATGCAAATTATAAGCCTCCTTTTAAGGGACCTATTAAATAATTTCCCCTTAAAAGGAAATAATAATTTAGGATTAATTTAATATTTATCTTAAGGGGATTTAGAATTTATTATCTAATTAATTATTAAGGAGTTATAAAAGGAATAAATAGAGAGTATAATAATAGCTTATATTAAATTTAAGAAAATAAGATAGAATATTAAATTAAGGAGGAGAAGGAGGAAAAAGAAGAAGAAGAAAAAGGAAGACTACTACTTTTATACTGCCCCCTATATAAATATAAATACTCTCTTTAAGTAGAAGGGCATTAAGATCCACCCTATTAATAATTAACCTTTAGATAGTTTTATATTAAAAGGAGACTCTTACTAAAGGGAGAAGAAATAGAAGAATATAAAGAGAAAGCTAAAATAAAATGCATTATATAATAATATTATTACCTTAAAATTCTTAGCAATAAAGGAAGGAATATAATTTATACTTAATTAATATAAAGAACTATTTAATTAGGTAAAAGAGGACTTTAACCCTAAAGAGTAAAATATTTACTTTTAGATCCTTTAAAATTAGAAAGCTGCTCTAATTTAAGATTTTAATAAATATAAGTAGCTCGACCCTATTATTATATTATTATAAGTCCTAAAAGTTATCTCTTATTTAGTTTAGTAATTAGGGATTATTCCTATCCTGCTTAGCTTTAAGCAGAAGGTAATAGAGCTCCTAAAAGTTTATATAAAAAGAGGGATATTTAAGGAGGGCTATAGGGCCTATTAAAACCTATTTATACTAATTACTAAAAAGAATAATAAGATCTATTTAATTAATTTAATTATTTATATTAATAAATATATAATATATAATAGCTTTATGCCCTTAAATGCAAATAAATTCTTAATAAATATAATAATATATAAAATATTTTTACTTTTTAATTTCTTTTCTAAATATAATTAAATATTATTAAATAAGAAAAATAAGAACTTAATAACTTTTTAAATACCTATTAAACTCCTATAAATATATACCTTATTATAAGGAGCTATTAATTCTATTACCTAATTCTTAAGAATTATTATTTAAATCCTATTTAACCTTCTCCTAGATATTTATTATACTTTCCTAAATAATATTATTATTAAGGGACCTAAGATTATATATAAAGATAAACTAGCCCGGCCTAGTATTAGATAGTATATCCTAAAGTATTTAATTAACCTTAATAAGACCCTCCTTAATATAGAATTATTTAAATGTATAATATTAGTTCTAAAATCTTAATTCTATTAAAGGTTAGCTATAATAATAGGCTATTTATATAGTATTAATAGCTAAGCCCTAAAAGAATCTAAGATTATTAAGATTATAGAGTAAGAAGATTATAATTCTATTATAAAAGTCTGCTTATTCCTAAATATTATTAAGTACTATTACTACTAGATTATAGGCTTTATATTAATTATAAGACCCCTTATAATGCTCCTTAAGAAGGATATTAAATTTACTTAGGGATTAAATTAGGTAAAAGTAATAAAGATATTAAAGCATAAAGTAATCTCTATATTTATACTAATTATATTAGATTGTAGCCTAGGAGCTAGGGAGGTAATCTTAATAATTAATATTAGCCTATATAAATAAAGATATATTTTTATATAAGTAATTAAAGGGAAGAGATACTTAATTTAATTTAAATTAAGACTATAAAATAATATAGAATATAAATATAATATTATAAAGAGGGAGTGCTAAGCTATCCTTTATATAATTAAAAGGTTATAAGGGATAATTTATAATATACTATTTACCCTTAAGACTAACTTATAAATCTTTATCTATTAGCTTAATAGCTATACTAATAATATTCCTAGAGCCTTAATTATTTAATAATTAAATTATATTCTCCTCTTTAATTTTATAATCTAATATATTAAGGGCATTAAGAACTTAATTATTAATAGATTATTATAAAAATAGGCAGGACTATTTAATTAAAAAGATAAAAAGGTAAAGAATAATATTAAGGATTTTATTAATTTATATTTATATTTAATTATATTTAGAGACTTAAAGCTAATTAATAATAAGCTTTAATTTAAAGACCTAAAGATTAATTATATTAAATAAATATAATATCTAGCCACTAAATATAAAAGCAAATAGCTATAATTAGGAGAGTTTCTTTATACTATATAATATCTTATTAGCTTAATAGCTATTAAATATGCCTAGATTAAAAGAGAAGTTATTTAATATTTTATTTAGGGAGGATTCTTTTAGCGCTAAGGCTATAAATAGAATAGATTCTATAGACCCCTATATCTAGTAATATCTAACCTAATAATTAAGAATTAATTAATTATATTCTATTATATTAATCTAGGCTATAAGGGCTATAATTTAATTATTACTATCCTTTAAAGGAGATATTAATAGGTAAGTATATAAATTAAAATAGCTATTTATATTTAAGTCTATAAAGTCTATTAAGAATACTTAATAGTTAAGGTTAAGGAATATACTATATTAATATAACCTAAATAATTAATATTTAAGGTCTATATAAATACCTAATACCTCTTATAAGCTAAAGGCTATAAATACTTACTAAAAGCCTATTATAATCTAATAGAGTGGGTAAAGGCTATAGCTATCCTTATATTAAATATAAGCACTATTAAGGTCTTTATATAAGGTATTATCTCTAAATAGGGAATAATCTTAATAATAATAGTAAATAATAGCTTAAAATTAATATAAGACTTTAAACCTATTTTATAGGCCTTAGGGGCAAAAGTTATTTTAATATTAATATATAACCTAAAAGTAAATAAGATTATTAAAACTAAATATTAATTAATTATTAAATTTATTATAAAATAGAACCTTATGCATTTAGGCATATAGCCTAATAATTTAAGCTATATCCTCCTAGCTAATTATATTATATCTTAAGCATCTTATAATTACTTATTATTTTATTTAATCTATAAATAAAAGCCTATCTTTCTACTTAAAATAAATATCTTAATATAATAAACTATTAATTAGAATAAAATAAAAATATATAATTAAATAGTTAAAGTAAGGCTAAAGATTATTATATAATTAAATAAGGATATAAAAGATATAAGGCAGAAGGCCATAAAATACTACTAGAAGCTAGCTATTTATATTAATTAGAACTATTTAAGGCTTTTATATAAGCAAGCTATCTAAATAAGTGACCTTATACTCTATTATAACTCTTATTAAGCTAGAGATTTATTTTAAGAGGCTAAGCTTAAGCCTTAATAGATTAGCCTATATATTATAATTTATAAATTAAATAATAAAGCATATTGCCTTTAGCTCTAAGGTAGCCCTAAGCTTCTAATTTCTATCTATAAGGACTACCTTAAGAGGTTCTATAAGAATAAAGATAAATAGTGGGCTATTAATATTAATAAGGATAACCCTTAATTTATAGAGCGCCTCTTCTATAATAAGAAGCCCTAATAATAGGAACTATCTAATTAAAAAGAAGATACTAAAAATAAATATATTATTAATACCTAATATAAACTAAATAATAAAGATAATATAAGTAAGGATTGCCTAATAGTGCTTTTTATAATAATGCCTTTAATTTAATTTAAAATAATTATCCCTTAAATAAATAAAATAAAAGCTATAAAATATATAAATATAATTAAGAACTAATTAAATATATAATTATAATCTAGAAAAATATAATAAGGAGGTAATTAATAATAAGGGTTTTAGGTATTATTCTTTACTATTAAGGGGAGAAAGAGAATAAAAAAAATAATATATTATTTATACCCTTTATTACTTTAATACCCTATTTAAGGAGTATTAAACTAAGGTCTACTACTGCCTAAAACCAGATTACTAAAGAACCTAATTCCCTACTAATTATATTATTTACCCCCTTTACCCCCCTTTTAAAGCTAATTATTAATAAAACCCACTAAACTAATAGCCTATTAAAGCCTAGCTACTATTATAATAAGAAGAAGCTAAGCTCCTTATCCTATAACTAATAGTTTTCTGCCTTTACTTTTACCTTAGGATCCCTATATATAAAGTTATTTAATTCCTCTATTTCTAAAATCTAAAGGCAGCTAGCCTAATTAAGAACTCTTATAATATAAATCTTAGGATTCTTAGGCCTAATAGAGCCCTAAAAATAATTAAATAATTCTTTAATATTAAGAATAATTAATTAGTATTTATATAATAAAATCTATTTATACTTATTATAAAAGTACTAAATATAATTAATATATTGCCCCTTTATAAAGCTTAGAATTAATTAATAAATATAAAATAAAGTAAGAATATATTTATAATTAGTAAAGATATTAAATAAATAAATCTAAATGCAGTATAAATATATAATTAGGTTCTAATACCCTATAAAGGCTATAATTAGGGCCTTTAAGTGCTTAAGCTAATATAAGATCTCCTGGATTAAATAACTATATTTATAAGCAAGATCTACTAAAATATATATAGACTTAAGCTTTATAGCCTTTAATTTAATAATTTTAATAGTAGATTCTAGAATATAATCCTTCTAATTAGTAAATTCAATCTAATTATAAAGTAATACTTTTATTAACTTCTCTTCTATCTTCTATAAAGCTAGCTTAATATATAAAAGCTACCTAAATTAATTAAGGGCTATTTATAAATAAATCCAGATAGTAAACTTATTATTAAATTAAGGAACTATTTAATTAATAGAAATAAAGGGGTAATAAAAAAAAAAAAGAACTTATATTTTAAAATTAATATAACCTAACTTTAATAATTAATAATTAAACTGCATTATAATAAAGCTAAAATATTTAGGTCTATTTATAGAATTTAATATCCTAAAGCTAGTTAATTAATTAATTAGAAATATTAAGGAGGTTAGCTTAAGCCCCCTTAATGCCCTTAATTGCCTAAATAGTAAAGAGAGGGGGAGCTATATTTAATTAAATAGTTAAGCAAAAGGAAGATAAGGAGTTAGGGAGGTTAAAAGAAGGAAGAAACTTAAGACTTAAGCTAACCTTAGGGATAAAGGACTAAAAAGTAATTATTTAGTACTAATGCCTAAATAAATAGGCAAATAAATAACTAAATATACTATATATTAAGGCCTTAGGCCTAAATTATTCCCTAAATATTTAGAATATCTATTTATTCTTTCTTATATTTTTAAATACTTAAGTAAATAAATCCTCTCCTACCTTTTTTCTCTCTTACCTTACTTTCCTTATATTACTAACCCTCTTCTTATATCCTTATTGCAACCCTTATTCCTTACTTAAGCTGCTTAATATATTAGTAAGTATATAAACTATTTAATTAGATAACCTCCTGACCCTATTACCCTCCTAAATAGTAAAAGAGACGCCTAGAACCTATATAGCTTATGGAATTAATAATCTCTAATTCTAGCCCCTAAAGGCAATAACCCTAGCTAAAACCCCTAGCCTAAATAATAATATTTAATACTTCTTAAGCTAATTTTACTATTTAATTAATAAACCTAAATAATTTATTATTTATTAAAATAAAAGTAAGGGCTAATTTTATTTATATAATAAATCCTTAATAGCTATATTATTAGTAATTGCTATTTATATATAACCTATATTTATATACTCTTATATTTAATAGCTATTATAGACTTTCTAATTAGACCTTAATATCTTTTAGGAAGCTATTATAATAAGCTTTATAGATATTTTATTATAAGAATATTATAAAGATAGATAAATTATTATTATAAATTAGGCCTAATATTATATAAATATCTAGAGTGCAGTTTGCACTTTTATTAATAAAGATTAAGCAGAACTATCTGCCTTATAGGCAGTTCTTATTATAATTAAGTATAATATAGAGGACTTAATTGCTATTATTTTTAATCCCCTTATTATTTACCTAAATATAAAGATTATTAAATACTATCTATTTAATTAAATAATTTTAGACTTATTAATTATATTCCTAAATAAAAGTATTAAATAAGTATTATATTATAGAGAAAACTTAAATTATACTTCCCCTATATATATAAAAACTATTATCTATAATAAGCAGTTTATAATAGGGCTAGTAAACTTTAAGAATACTTATTAGGCATTCTATATTTTTAATTAAAGCTCTAAATATATTATTTATTTTAATATATAGAAATAAGGAGCTAATCTTTACTATAAGCTCTTTGCCCTAGCTTTCTAGCAGGTTCTAGGCAATATAGCCCTCCCCTACTACTTTAAGGTCTTTTACCACCCCCTTTATGCCTAGCTAGATAAATAGAATTATAGGTATATTGCAATAATTTATATATTCCTTAATATTTAATTACTTATTAAGTATTCTTTAGAGGCCCTAGCTGCTTAATATAGCCTTATAAATACTTATATTAAAGGATGCATGCCTATATAATCTATAGTAGTAAGAGATCTAGAATAGTATATCGCAATATAGGATAATTGCTTCCCCTTAAGAGATTAGATATTAGCTCTAATAAATAACCTTAATTAAATATTGCTTAAGGATATAAAATAAGGGTTTAAATATATTTACTAATTATTCCTATAGGCCGCCTTTAAGGAACTAGGTATCTAGCAGTTTAGGGTCTTAAAGTATTTATAGCTATATAACCTAATAAAGGACCTAAGCCCCTTTTAGTACTAATTTATTAATATTTCTCCTTATAATAAGGCTATAAACCTAATTTATTAAGGTAATTATTAATTAATTAATTAATATAAATTCTTTATAATCCCTATTTAAAAAAGCTATTATATTATTTACTTTATAAATAAGACTAATTCTTATTAAAATTAAGCCCTATTTATTTTACCCCTTTCTATATAGATTATAGACTATATTATACCTTTAATTGCCTAAAAAGAATATAAGGATAGGAGGATAGGCTTTATATAGTACCTCCTATATAAAGAGCGCCTAATTAACCCTATATTCCCTTACTATATAACTCCAGCCTTAGGGCCCTAAGGCCTAGCTATTAATATACTTATTATAGCACTAGCTCTATTTATAAAGCTATATACCTTACCCCCTCTTAAGATATTATTATAATCCCTAAAGAAATAGGTAATATTATAACCTTTAGTATTACTTATAGCCCCTTAGAAATTACTAAAGAAGAAAACTATTTAAATACCTAATTAATTGCCTATATAAAAGCTAATTATTATTAATAGATTAATAATTAATAAACTAAAGTGCCTTAATATAATAAGGAAGGGTAGGCTCTTTAATCTTATTAAGCTATTAAATAATCTTAAAGTATTTAATATATAAAATACTACTATTTAACCTTTTTTAGCCCTTAATTTAAATAAAATACCTAATTAACCTATACTATTCTTAAGCTAAATTAGAACTTTTATTATATATATTCCTAATAGGTTAATCTTAATATCCTAATAGGCAGGGATTATAAAGACCCTAAAGAACTATTTTATCCTTATTATATTTTAGCTTTCTAGAAGTAATAGAGCTATTATTAGGTCCTTATATAGTAAAGCTCTAAAATGCAGCGCCTAAATAACTTCTAGGTTATTTGCACTATTGCCCTCTTAGCCTAAATAGAATTAAATACTACTTCCTCTAGCTTAGAAGCTTTTGCCTGCACTAATACCCCCTTCTCCTATAACCCTATAAAAGCCTATAAATTCTAAAGGATTAAATAGTTCTTAATATTACTAGCCTTATACCCCCTTTATTATACTATTTAACCTGCTTCCCCTAATTATACTATCTTAAATATAATACTTAATACTTAAATATATGCTTATTTTATTATCTTATAAGAGCTTAATAGCCCTAAGCCCTATATTAGATATCTTTAGGCCTGCGCTCTAAATACCTAATTATTAAAAGTGCTTAATTAAAATGCTCTAATTTTATTAAATTAAATTAGATTTAGCTAAAAATAAACTAGGCTTAATTAATAATAAATTAGGCTTATTAATTTAATTAAAGGAATAATTAGGCTTCTTTTAATAAAGAGAATTTTACTTTTAGGGAAGTAATTAAATAGATTAAAAGCTCTATTTAAAGAAATAAATATAAAAGAATAATAAAATTAGGGAGATTAATTTTAATATATTATAAAGAATTTAGATCTTAAGAATAAAAGTTATTCTTTATAGGGAGGTTTATAATAATAGAAAATAATAATTAGTAGAAATAAATAATTATAAAGCCTAGAGGATTTTTATTAGTTAATAGATTTTTAGCTAGTTTATGCGCCTGGCTATAGTTAGCTAGCTTTAGCATAAAGGGGGAAGGATTTCCCTATTAGAAGGAGGACTTCCTTAATATATATTTTCCCCCTAAAGAATTAAAGTTTATTTATCTTATTTGAAGTATTATTATTATCTCTTATTAGTTAATTACTTAGTTCTATTTTATCCCTATTAGCTGCAAGCCCTAGCTGCATCTATTTCAGCATTTTCCTGCAGAAAACCCTCTTTTCCTCCAGTCTCGCTCCCTCCCTCCACTACCTACCCTACACGCCATCTTACAGGTCGTGGTATTGTGTGGTTATGTTATTTTCCCCATTAAACTGCCACTTAGAAACTGCCACTAAACCTATAATATCTCAAGCTTATCTAGCAGCACTATTAGGAATAGACCGAAATGGACTATATAACTAATAATCTAACCCTAAAAAAGAATAGATACTTTATAATAGGCCCTTAAATCTATATACCCCTAGTGGCATAATAATAAATTGCAACTAATATTTATAATTCCCTGCTATATAATAGGAATTAGCAAATAATAATATAAAGGATATAATAAAATTATAATTTCTATAAAATTAATAAGATTATCTAAAATATTATTAATAAATGCCTTAAGTGCCTAAAGTAATACCTTGCAATTATATAAAATGCAATAACTTTTATAGTGAAATAGGGAAATCCACTATTACGATAAATCCTAAAATATAATCTAAAGAAACCTAAATTTAAGGATAATAATAAGCAGTACATACTAAAGAAGCTATATAAGCAACTTATATGCAAAATCTATAAATATCTACTCTATAGACACTAAAGAATTAATAAAACCCTTAAATAAATTAAAACGATATTTACTTTTCCTAGAGTTAAGCAAATAGTCAGAAGGATTCTTAAATAATGCTTTATTTGCAAAAAAACTAAGGCATAATGCTATAAGCTATATAGATATCTCTAACCCTAACTAATCTTAGAATAACTATAGGACTTAATTACTATAGACTTTATTATAAAATTACCCCTATTATTAGACCCTATTATAAATATGGCCTATAATAGCATTCTAGTTATTATTAATAGACTTACTAAATTTTCCTATTTCATTTTATACTAAGAAGCGACTAATATAGAAGAATTTTCCTATATCTTCCTATAGAATATTATTAGTATATATAGCCTGCTATCTAAGATCATCTTAAATAGAGGACCACCCTTTTTCTTAAAATTCTAATAATACCTTATAGTAAGGATTAGGCTAAATTATAAACTAAATATTATATAAAGACCTTAAATTAATAGATAGATAGAGCAAATAAACTAGGTTATTAAAACCTACCTTTACTACTATATTAACTATCTTTAGGATAATTAGGTTAAAAAGCTACTTATTATATAACTAGCCTATAATACTATAACTAATAAAAGCATAAAGATCACGCCTAGCTATGCAAACTTTAGATTTACCCCTAATGCCTATAAAGAATTATAGAATAGACCTATTATACTAATAGCTATACTTATATTAGACTAGCTTAAGAATTTATATAAAGAGCTATATATTAAACTTTCTTTTATATAAAACTAATATAAATAATATTATAATTAGAAGAGGTTAAAGGGACTAATCTTCTTAAAGGGAGATATAGTATTTCTTATAATAAAGAATATTAGCATAAAGCGACCTAATAAGAAGCTCAATTTTAAGTATATTAGCCCCTATAAAATCCTTAAAAAAATCTTAAAAAATAATTATAAATTAGACCTATTCCTAAAGGTTAGGATCTATCTAATCTTTTATATTTCCTTATTTAAATTAATAAAAGGCATTATTATAGCTAGAATTAATAAAGATTAAAATACTAAAATTAAAGCCCTTAAGGAATATAAAGCAGAAAAAATCCTTAATATAAAAAAAGAAGATAGCTCTATTAAATATTTAATTAAATAAAAAGGCTATAAAAATAATAAAAATATATAGGAATTACTAAAATACCTTATTTATATATAATGCCTCCTAAAGGAGTTCTATTAATAAAAATAGAAGAAAGGATAAAATCTTTAAGACTAATACTACCTTAATTAATAATATCCACTACACTAGCTATTTAAGCTTTAATTGCAGTAAAAAACTCTATATTCTCTAGAACCTCTAGCTTATTTAATAATTCTATATTTTAATAAAGCATCTCCTCCCCCTTCTCCTGCAAAAAATACTTTTAACAATAAAATTGCATTAACCAGGCCAGATGCTTATTAACCTAATACTATAAATTAAGAAGCTCTAATTTAGTAACTTCTTTTGCCTCTTCTAGATAGCGCTTCTTAGAAGTAAATTTATTAGCTATAGTATATTAGCACTTACCTAATAAAGAAAATAAACCAGAAGAATGGAACTATTAAGAAGGGTAATGCCTTTCCTATTATATTTACGCTTATAGTACATGCATTAAGCATAATGCTTATAGCCCTCCTTAGACTAGCACTTTAGCTGCCTAAAGTAATAATAACTATATAATATGATAATAAAACTAGTCTACTTAATGAGAATTACTTATGCTTTTTAATTATAAGTAGCCTTAAATTCTAATATCTTATTAGCAAATAAAAGAAGAAGGGTTTAAAGGAATTAAATTAATTAACTATTAATAAAATACATAAGGTTATAAATATAGCCTTAAGGATAAGACTAATAGAGGGGAGATATTATATTATAGGCCATAATAATACCTATAGAGTTATATACTAAGAATACCCTCCCTATAAATTACATCTAATTAAATATCAATTTATTCCCACACTAAGACTAACTCACTATAAGCCGCCCCGACTTACGCTATAAGCTACCTCTACTTAACCATAAGCTACTATAAGGCATGCTCTATATAAATATATTTATTACTAATAAATAGAAAGAAGCCCTTAAGCTATTTTAGCTTTTAATATAACCGCTTTATATTAACTACCTAAAAGACCTATAACTATTTATAATTATTACTTTTAGCACTCTTAATAATTAATTATTAAGTAATATAATATTTATTTACTCTTTTATTACTTAATTGCCTTTAATGCCCTAACCTCTCTACTAATAAAACCCAGAATGACCCTTTCTAGGTTTCCATATTAGGAATTGAACCGGACTGTTATATCCTCCTACTGCTAACACGCCCTCAGCCACTAAGAAATACTACCTCTAGCTCTATAATATTAACCTTTATGCCTTCCTAGCAGAAGCCTAAGCAGTTTAAGAGCTTAAGGTATAGGTTTAGGCTATAATTAATAACCCCTTAAGGTAAATAAATTGCCTCCCTTATAAAGACCTAAAAATATAATATAATAACCTTAAGGAGTTAATTAGGGCTAATTTATAGCTAGCTTATAGGTAAGCTACCCTTACCTATTAAAAGTTTATAAATATAAGGGTAAAATTAGCAAAATACTAAATTACCTAAATCTCTACCTTTAAGGTTATAATAATCCGATCTTAGGCAATAAAGGTCCCTAATGCCCTAGATCCTATTAGCTAGTTTACCTCCCTAAAATAGGCTACTTACCCCCTCCTATAATTAAAGATAGATATTATAAAGATCCTATTTAGGGAGAAGCTTAAGAAGGGCACCCTTACCTTCCGGGAGGTTATTAACTCCTTGCGCTTTAAAATTAAGACTATTAAAAATCTTAAGCTGCAAAGAAAAGTAAAATGCACTAGCGCCTTCCTAGTAGGTAAGGAGGAATTAAATTATATTAAGGAAGACCCTAATATAATATTATAACCTCTTAAAAAGAAGAGAAAGAATAATAGGAAAAAGAAGGCAATTATATAGAAAGAAGGCCCCTTTAATCTAGCTCTTGCTATAATAGCTCTCCCTATAGCCCAGTTAGGGTCGGCCTTATTAGGGAGGGCCTGCTTGGTCTATAAGGTAATAATATACTGCTTTATAGGCTGCTAGTATGCTTTCCTTAATAGGGCTCTTACTAGCTTTATTAAGAATCCAAAATATTGCGCCCTAGCTAATAAGAACCTTAAGGATAAGTGCCTTATTAGTAAGGTAATTAAATAAATTAAGTAGCTTAAAGCTAAAGAATAATTACCTTAAAGAGTTAGAAATGCTTATATTATACTAATAGTAATAAGAGTAGTATTTTTAGGCTCTTTATACCCTCTAAAGAAATTAGTAATTCTTAATTCTAAAGTAATTATTTATATTTTTAATAATAGGAAATATTTTAAAGATTTTACTAAAGCCTCTAAAAATAATTATATCTTTGCTAAAAACTAAAGGCTCTTAGTTCTAAATTATAGCACTATTTAATTAAAGCTAAATTACTTATTAAGCTTAATCTCTAAATACTTTACTTTATATAATATAGCTTATTATTATAACTTTACTTATAATATTATCTCCTTATAGTGCCTTTATTAGTTAGGAATATAGTAAAATATAAGCCTAAAAAGCTACTACCTTTATACTAAACTTAATAGGCCTTTATATTACCTTTTAGATTAATATAATTAATTTATTCTTAAAAATATATTATTTTAAAAGGCAGTTTTTAAGGCTTATAATTATATATTATAAGTAAAAATAAATAAAATTATTGCAGATTATTAGTACCTTTATTTAGGGCACCTAGGACTAGAAGCTCTTACTTGCTTTATTAACCTAATTATTAAGGTAAAAATAAAGGGATTAAATACTACTTAATATAATAACTGCACTATAAGTAAGGCAATATATAAAATCTTATGCATTTTGCAAGTTTATAATAAGGGGCTAGGGCTATATATTATAGTGGATTTTATATATATTATTAAAAATAAGAAGGGCTTTAATAGCCTAATACTGCTTATAGACTGCTAATTAGGCTATATTTGGGGTTATTACTTTAAAGACTGCTTAATAAGCACCCTAAAATATACTTTTTTACTATTTCTAGCCTCCCTAGATCGCTAATATAGCCTTAAGCCTTACGTTTTTAAATATAACCTTAAGATTAAAATAATAAAGCCTACTATAAGCTTAATACTTAAGGAATTAGGGATCTTTATTAAACTATTAGCTCTAAATACTTAGGCATAAAATAGTAATACTAAGAGGTCTAAGGGGGTTATTAAGACTAAGGCTTAAATAATAAAAAGAGGTTCTTACCTCCCTAAAGGCCTTTAATAAGAAATCTTTAAGGCTGCAATTTATCTTTATAACTAAATGCCTAAATACCTTTATAACTAAAGGACCCCTTATAACCGATTTTATATATATATTGTATATTAGGCCAGTATTATCTTAATTAATAAGAAGCTGCCTTAAGGTTACCTTTATATTTATAATTATAAGGCCTTTATAATAACCCAGAAGGCGCAATTAAAGATAAATTGCCTATATAAGCTCGATCTAAAGGCCTTTATTAGCTACCTTATTAAATACTAATTAACTAATATCTATAAGATCTAGAACCCACTAGTTAATAAGGTTATTTCCTTAAGGGATATTACTTTTAATAAAAATAAGATTTTCCCTAAATTAATTAAATACCTTAAGGATAATTTCCTTTAGACTATTAAATTAGAGATTGCAGCCCTTCTTAATAAAATCGAGAAAAACTTAAGGCTAGTACTAAATAATTTAGAATTAAGTAATAGCGCTAATATTCTAGTTAATAATAATATTTATAATATATTTAGCCTAATTAATAATAAACCTAACCTTAATAAAGCTAATAAGGAATTTAAGGCCTTTTTTAGTAAGAAAGATACCTTAAATAACCTAAAAGTTAAGTATTTAATACCCTAGGAATTACTAATAGTAGGGCTATTTATACTATATATTAATAGTAATAGAGGTATAATACTTATGCTGCTATTAGGGGCAGAAGACTTTAATAGTTAAAAGAGAGAGAATCTAGGGTTTTAGTAAGCAGCTTTCCTAGCTAGATAATTAAGCGCTCCCTTAAGCCTATACTAAAACTAAGTAATTAATTAATCTAAACTGCAATACCTATTAAAGTAATTACTATACTAATTTACCCTTAAGGAATATATATATTGCAAAGACCTCTTATTACCTCCTAAATATAATAAGGAGAAGTATTCTTACCCCCTTAAACCCCTATTTAAAAAGGCTAAAGATAATTACTTATAGAATTATAAGGAAATAAATTCCTAATTTAAGGTTATAAAAGAAAAGGCATAAGGTAATTAGGTCCTTAATTATATATAAATTTATACTTATAAATATAATAAATATAATTATTTTATTAAATATAAAGCTTACCTAATTATATATAGTAATTAATAATTAATTAATTTAATAAAAGAGATATATGCCTTAATCTTAACTAGAAGGTTATTCTAAATGCTAATAGTAATAGCTGCATACTTTAATTTAAAGCTTATATAATTTAATACTATTAATGCCTTTATAAATGCCCTTTTAAACTGGAATATCTTTATAAAGATGCCCCCTAATAGGCGCAAATATAATACTATTTTATTGCTTAGAAAAGCACTATATAGCCTCTATAAGTCGCCCTTATTATAGTAGAAAGAACTTAATAATATATTTAAGGAGCTTAACTTCTATATAATCCCTTATAAGCCCTACTGCATAAAGCTTAATAGGATTCTACTTTTCTATTATATAAATAATTTAATTTTTACTTTTTAGAAAGAAAAATAAGGCATTATTAACTAAATAATTAAGGAGATCTAATTATAATATATCCTAACTAGAGGCAATAATCTTTAGTAATTCCTAGGGGTTAAGGTAATCTAGAATCGCAAAAAATAACTTATTTAGCTCTCTTAATCTTAATATAGCTTAAAAATCGCTAATCTAATTACTTATCTAAATGCTAGGACTTTATTACTAACCTTAATAATAAAGATAGAGCTTTTGCCCTATAATAAGCAAGCTAAGACCTATAAAATTAAAAGCTTTTAATAAAAAATTAGCTTAATTCTTTATATTATTATAATTATAAAACCTAATATTACTTTTATAACCTCCTAACTTGCCTAATTTAATTAAAACCCTAAGCCTAAATATTATAAAGCTATAGATTATATACTATTATACCTTAAGAAAATATATACCCTTACCCTCTAGCTTAATAGTAGTAATAACCTCCTAATAGCTAGTAATACCTCCTTTATTAATAATTCCCTTAATTAAAAGAGCTTTTAGGCTTATATAATATAATTATTTAGAGGAGCTATTAATTAATAAATAAATAAATAAGCTATAATAATAACTTTAATTATAAAATCTAAGCTATTAATATTATTATAAGCATTAAAAGAGGCTATATTTATTAATTATTTATTTATTAAGCTTAAAATTAATATTCCTAATTGCAGAAAGGTAATTATTTAATATAATAATTAATAAATAATTAAGCTTATAAATAAAGAAATTAGCCTCCTAAATATATAATTTTATTATATTAATATTTATAATTACTAATTATATTAGGAAGCTAAAAAAGGAGCGATTAAGGTTATTTATATGCTAATAGGCAAAATGCTTACTAATAGGCTTACTAAAATACTGCCTATAGCTGCCTTCACTAAATTCATTAAGTAGCTCGGCCTTATTAATATTATATATGCATTAGAAGGAAAGAAGGACCTTAATAACCTTATAGAGGCCTTAAAAAGCCTTATAACTCGACTTAAATATTAAAAATACCCCTTAATACTAAGGAAATCACAAAGAATCGCTTCACTTAAAGCTATAAGGGCTTTAATTGGGGGGGTATGTCAGACTGACCGGGAGGTCGGGCCCGGCCGTCACGTGTTTCTGAATACGTATGAAGGAATCCCTGCACTTTGGAACAGAGATGCAACGAAGATGGAACACACACACACACACACACACACACATCAATGAGATCGCGCTCTTGACCTCATACACTTGATCAATTGAACAGCCTCATAACGGCTCATTTGACGACTCTCAATTCTGCCTATTTTGACCCCCTAACTCGGAACGCGATAACTATCCTGCAGTATCCGACAGGTAGGTTGATTATTCATTAGGTATAGTCGTGTGGTGGATGTCAGGGCGGTTTCTCATATTGGCACAGCGTCATTCCAATTGTGTTGCATATTAGGCTACCTATCACGACGTTCATGTTGTTGGCGGGGAACCTCTTTAGCTAACCTGCGTCTGGATATAAAGACACTGTATTCTACATGACTGTGCACTTCTCTACCTTGTCCAGCTCTTCATAGCTTCTCTTCTTTCTCTCCGGGCCCCCCCGTCCATGCCACGAATATCCAGATCATCCCAGTGTATGTTTTTCATGAGTCCCGTCTGGCCCTCTTCAAATACGTCTGAGATGATCCTCACGCCTTCATCGTCTTCCCCCTCAATAACTATAAGTCCAAAGGTGGCCCTGTCGTGTTTCCGTCACAGGCCCTCTTCTTTATAGACTTGAATGTCGCGCGGATTCCTTTTGTGCTCTTAGGCGTTCCTCAATTTGAGAAAGATACATCAAGAAAATCCCCATTTATGCCACAGTAATTGACAGCTGATAGTGGCGAGTTTCCACAAACGTCGCCAAGAACTTCCACTTGATGCATCTCGAGTAGATCAACGACGGTGAGTTGAGCTTCTTTCTGGCGGCTGGGCCCTCCATCAGCCCCATACAAGCTGGTATTGTATCCCTCGCGCGCAACGGACAGAAACTCAAACAAATCCATTGAATTCCTTTTGTTAAAAAGATACGACCAGTGACCTCGGAAGTGGAGAATGTCGAGATCAGAGGCGAACCAAGACCGAGTCTCTGAAGCGAATCGTCGACGTAGGTTTCCTCTTGAAAAGGCATCTCAAAAAGTGGAATACGAACGCAATGTCGTTATCCGAAATAGCATCCGGGTTCCAGTTTGCCATTTAGTAGAGAATCAGATTCGATTTCTTGTGAAAGAAGTATTTCCCATCAAAACTGAGAACGCCATCGATATCCATGGCCGGCCTTGTTTCTGCCAGGGCAGCTCGGCATCGATAAGAAGCAAACTGAGAGCTTGTCCCGCGGGTCTTGGCTTCAAAGGCCTGCTTCGCAGAAGCCCGCCTCACAGAGAGAAGAAAACGCCGGCTGTAGGCCCGCCCCCTCGCGGAGGGGGGATTCCTTAAATCTCTGTGAAAATCGAAACTATCCGCAACGCTAGTTACAGCAGCAGTCACGGGAGCAGTCAACAGCAACAGTCAGGATAGGACTTGAGCCCGCGAATCGAGCCAAGGACGAGGAGCCCGCCGCAGGCCTCCCCCCAAAGGGGCCGCCGGAGGCCTTGGGCGTGGTTGTGTGTGTGTGAGAGAGAGAGAGAGAGAGAGAAAGGCCCAGAGGCTCCAGCTTTACTTATCCGCACGGGGTGCCAGACTTGAACCACCCTGTCAGTGTATTTATTTTATGAACTAAAATCATACTTCGTTCCCATCAATAATAGCCTCGCGGGAATTACCTCTCCATTTCGTCCTCTTCCTAGGATCCAACAAAGCACGTAGCCGAATGCCGCTCAGCCCTTCTCCGGGGCCAGCCCCGGGAACTGATGCATTCGAGACCCATGTTCCTGCTCGCAGAGGCTGTTCCTCGGGCCTGACCTCTCGCTGCTTCTTGGCTTTCCTCGTATTCAGCCACTCCGATATGCTGTCCTCGATCATGTCGCCCTTGTAGCCGTAGATGTACGCCAGAGCAAATACGCCCACGGTCACGGGGATGCCAACGGTGCAGAAAATTCGTTGGTCGTGCTTCATGTCTCGGACGTCGGTGGTGTTCATCCCAAAGAAACTGGACGTGAAGGACCTGGACGTGGTTATTAGCGGAGCTGGGATGTCGTCGGTGGCTTCAGACTCACAAAGGTAAGAAGAGTAGAGTGATGATTGTGAAGACGTGGATGGCCTTCCCGTGCCCCTCCTCTAGAATGTCAACGCTCTGCTTCGCGTAGTCTCTCAATAGTGATGCCTTGTCTTCCAAAGACTTGATTTTGTGGCGACGGGTGAGGATCCTGTTTATCTGTGCCTCAATGTACCAGCTCTCGAGCTGGTAAAGTCCCAAGCGCGTTGTGTTTGTGACTCTGTACGAGTGGGGAGCCAGCAAGGCTCGGTAGTCGTCAAGCAACCTCAGCTGCGATTTCACAAGATGGGCAAGCGCCTCCAGCTCGCCCTCGAGGCTGTGTATGTCCAAAAAGATTCGCCGGCGAGGACGTCGACTTGCCTCGAACTTGAGCTTGGACATGTACTTCTGGTATACCTCAATGACGTCGACAGAAGGCTCTGAGAGGACTGGTCTGTTCTGGAGGTTGATTGAGAGTGCCGTGACCAGAAATTCTGGGCCGATGGCGTCGAGACCCTGAACCTCAAACGTACGCGGTCTTGTTCCCAAGAGAATGACGTTTGTTTTGGACTTTTCGAGATGCCGCATTGTGCTCGTGAAAGTAGCTTGTAACCGTCCTTGCATCTTCTTGAGCTTCGCAGAGCGAGCCGCTCTCTCGGGCGAATTAGCGAACGACAACTCCTTGGACATCATGACGTACATGGACATGATATCCTCAAAGGCGTAAAACAAATTCTTCGGAAGGCCGGAGCTGAAGGCGGTCGAGTCACCGGCCGAGGGCGTGGCAACAAGACAGTGCAGCTCGCGTGTGCACTTCTTCAGGTCAAGCAACCTGTTGGTGAAGCCGTCCACTTCCGAAATGTGTGCTTTCCACTCATCTTCAGCGTCGATATACCTTGAAGGCACCAGCCACGCAAAGCAGGGATCGTCGAAGGGTCTGGCCTTTCTTGTCGGATGTTCGCATTTGAAATGCTGGGAATGGAGATGCTCGAGAGCCTCACTGGGTGAGGGGTACTCCATATTCCCTCGGCAAGCCTCACAGCCTAAGAAGGCGATGAGGTGGCTGTGAGATACAGCAAGCACCGGGAACATCCGTATTGTCCACGCTGTTAAGTACGTGGTTCCACAGACGGACCATGCAAGTTGCTATTATGGCGTCGTTAGCCTGAAGTCGGCGTCGTCGTAGCGAACATTGAAGCGAGCATACCTTCAAGATATTGTCGAGCGAACCCCAAAGCTTCTTGCTGAGAGAATGAAACGAAACGCCGCCTTCTTTAGGGATGAAATCCCTTATAAGCTCCTCAGAGACTTCCACGAATCTTTTTGCGACTGTGTCATGTATAATGGCCACCTCGGGGGACTGCTGTTGCCTCCAAGACCCAGTCGAGTGTCTGGATGACGTCTGCGAGTTGTTGTTGCTCGAGAACCTTGCGGAGAGCGGGACCTCCTGTTGATCAGCTGTCTCATGCGATACCTTCTCCTCCAAAGTCGGCTCCAAGCCGGCCCCCGTCTGGACGTTCTCCTTGGGTCTCACAAGGTGGTCATGCCGTCGGGCAAACTCCTCCCACGTCAAGGGATAGATATCGTCGTAGAGCCGGCTTATCTTGCTGTTGGAGATCAGCTTTTGCAACCGTGTCAAGACACGGCTCGCGGTTTCATTGGGCTGAGTGTGTTCGTGTTGTCCCAATCGGTCTGCTGCTTCCATGTGAAGAAAGGATGCTTGGTGATTCCAGTCGAACAAGAACCTAAGAGTGTTGGCAAGGGCTGGGACAGATAGTGCATGAACCGATATCACCAGTACTTACTTTCTTCCAGAACCTCGTCATGCGGGCTGTCGCTTCCATCGCTATCTGACGCGAAAGTAGCATACCCAGTCCGAATGGAGGAGGGCGAGGGCCTCTTCGATTCTCTGATATGCCTCTCGCTTTTCTTGCGGCCCCTGGCCTTGGGGTGTGTGCCGTGATTGCTTTGTTCCCCTTCAGAAGAGCTCCCAAAGTCGAACGTTTCAGGTATTTGCATCGAAGGACGGTCCTCAACCACGATATTAGCTCCCATTCGCGCCAGCCTTAACCGATCTTTCGTTTTTGGGTCTATCGGCGGTGGACCAGTATTCACAATGTGCAGGGTTCTTCGAGGCGGCCTGTCCGAGATCCTTGCCAGGTCCATGCCCGGACTAAGAGAATCGCGCCGTCGGCTGACGTGACGCCTTTGGGGAGAGTTCGGCAAGGGTGACGACAGGAGTGGCGGGAACGGATGTTGCATTCGAGGAACACGTGTATACTCTGGGGCTCTGCCAATGTTGGTGCTGGGAGGACTGCGTCTGGATACCCCTGGGTGCAAGATGAGTTGCTGGTTATTGGGCGTGCTTGAAACCGGCCGCTTTGGCGGCATCGTTCCAGGAGGCGGCCTTTTCTGCCACATCCCCTCAAGTTCTGCTGGTTGTTTGTTGTCTGGTTCGAAAAGAACCAGTTCCATGTTGGAAAACGTCGACTCCTCTCTACCGAAGACGGACGAGACCTTCTCTGGAGGGGGAGGTTTACGTCGCTCTCGAGACGGGGGTCTCGGTGGCTCTCGTGGCATAACGTAAAGGTCCATTTGCTCAATGTCTTTACCTAAGCTAAGAAGTTTGAGCCATCGCTGAGCATCGATGGCAACCATATCAGCGTCAAGCAGTTCCAACTCTGTTGCGTCCAAACCATCTCGTCTGGTCAAAGCGATGGCGCCTCGAAGGAAGTCCTATCGCCACTATATTAGTACGGTTCTATGAGTGGGTGGGTGGGGGGATATGAATTGATGACAAACCAGGTAGGTAGAGTTAGCATCAACGACGATGTTATATCGACGCATATGGTGGTCGACTACGTGGATAGTCAAGGGCGGCCTGAGAAGGTCGTCTTTGAGCCCAATCTCTACAAGTCCACCGCAAAGATTTTCTAGTGAAAGCTGAGAGAAAGTGATGAGGAGACCTGAGACGGGCGGAAGGTTAGCGGGATTCGAAAACAGGAATTGAGTGTCAGAGGGCGTGTACCAGAGCCAACCAGCAAGGACCAGAACTGAGGAACGCAAAACTCGTCTTTTGAAGATCCGAGCTGCATTTTCTTCATAATGTCGGAGTCGTGTTGATCACCGCCGACGTCAAATCCATGTAGGCTTTGTAGGAAATTCATCATGCCGTGGCCCTGGCCTGACTTGCCGAGGCTGGCCCGTTTCGCGAGGACAAGATACGGGCTCGACAGGAAGATGACGGACTCTGTTTTTGATGGGTTTTTGTCCTATATTTACCCACAGACCGGAGAACGTGTGCGGCACTGGCTGGTGCACTACCGTTCTCCGGGTCGTTGAGGTTGGTCTTAGAAACATCCCCCAAGACCATCAAAGCTACCTTTCTGAGCTCTTGTGACATGAATGGGGCTTGCCTGACAAGTATCTGGCAGCCGTAGGTGAGCATGGATCGTTCACGGATTATAAGGAAGCCATAACGACTCACCTCTAAGGCATCTAGTCTGAGAGAATGCCTCTGGAGGTGGCTGTCGGACTATTGTTAATACTTCTTCCCAACTGTAGTACTTCTCGCTAAGCTTACATCCATTTCATCTGGACCGCCGATGAGTCGGTGGAAATGAGATTCGTTCGGGCGGGACACACGAGTTTGATCTTTTCGCTGCCATCCTTCATCGAATAGTACTCAGACGCAAGAACGACTTTCAGGCTTAGACTCCTGTCGACCCATGTCGCCATGGGGTTTCCCCATGTGGTATCAATTGTGTCCCGACATTCCTCGTGCACGGTGTGTGTTTGTTTGGGGATTGGTGGCAAGGGGTAGGTTTTCGACAGGCCTGCAGCCTCGAGTTGGTGAATTAGCGTTGCATCTCGAGTCACCATTCGGGGATCCGTTGAGGTAGTTCCGTGGTAGGGTCTCCTGGCTTTATCCTGGGTTCTGAACTCTTGGTCATCGCTGTCTTCTGAATCCGATTCGGTAGGTGAGGACTCATCAAGACTGCTGTGGGTGTGGCCATCCGACTCTGATCCATCCGGATCAGTGACTGTTCCATGTGAATGGGCGTCATATCTGGGATCGTCCCAGTCACTCATGTTGCCCAGACTCTTCAGAGCGATTCGTCTCGTGGTTGAGTGATGCGGTAGTAGAGGCAACTGAGAGCGATTGCTTAATGCGTCCTCAGTAGCATTAGCCCTGAGATTGGAGACGTAATCAAGTTCGGCAAGCAAAAAGGTGGGAGATGCGAAAAAAACCTCACATGGATGAGGGGAAAGTGAGCGTTGGGGGCTGAACTCAGGGCGCTTAAAGAATCTGCCCTCAGCCTTAGTAAGCGCATGTACACGTACGCATGATTTTATTTGTCAAGATAAGAAAGTGCAAATGATGTTTTGTGTACTTAACACACAGTCCATAATTTCCTTATCGTTTAAGGTCTGCCTGATTGAGTTGGAAGTGGTTGTGTGGCGGTTGCAGCGGTTTGTATAAAGGATCGGGTATTTGTTTCTTCTTGAGAGAATACCAATTATAGGTGGGCTAACTTGAAAGGAAATTAATGTGAAATACATGTACCATTTTCAAAATACTCAGAATTGTGTACATCGTTGACTGTTCTGCGCAGCCTCTGCTTATGTGAGACTTTACTCTTTATAAAGCAGTCAGCATCACTTCATTCCCGTGTCAAACTTTGGACAAAACACCAAAATGACTCTATGCGCGCCATGCTCGACCATCGACTTTGACCGATGCTTTTTCGGCAAGGAATATGTCGGAATCGACATCATGAACCAGCTTGGGAACATAGGCCACATCGTCACCACCCGCGCCAGCTGCGCCATGTGCGCCCTCATCCACGACGCAATCGCCAGCGAGCGTCCGGATCTCCTGCACCCGACGAATCACAGACTCATCTGCGGCTGGTATCCCAGGGGCGAAGGGGAGGCCAAGGTCCTCGAGATATCCGCGCAGGAAATCACGCTGCGGTTCAACCTGGTGGATGTCGCCGGAAACGCGGCTCCGATGCGCGCAAGGCAGATGCTCGACACGCGAGAGCCGCGAGAATTGCCGGCGCTGCTGGGGGAGTGGCTTCGCGTGTGCAAGGACGGCCACGAGCAGTGCCGGCACGTCTGGTCGACAAAGTCGGCGGCCGATCTCCGACTGCGCTTCATCGACGTCCAGCGGTGGTGTCTCGTCCCTGCTCCGGCGGGCAGCTCCTATGCCGCCCTCAGCTACGTCTGGGGCGCGACGCCGACGGTGCAGACCAAGAAGCACAACCTAGCGCAGTTCTCGACCGACGGGGAGCTCAAGAAGGCGGGGCTGCCGGCCACAATCTCGAGCGCCATCCGTCTCGTCGAGGCCCTGGGGATCCCCTACATCTGGGTGGACGCGCTGTGCATCGTGCAGGACGACGGGGACGACAAGGCGCATCAGGTGCAGAACATGGACAGCGTCTACAGCCACGCCGAGTTCACCGTCGTGCAGGCCACGGGCAGCGACAGCGCGTCGCCGCTGGTGGGCTTTGACCGCCCGTTCCCCCTGAAGCAGATGACGGGACAGGTCAAGCCCGGCGTTACTTTGGCGCTGCAATGGGGCGGCTTCGACGAGAGGCAGCGGTCGTCGTCGCCGTGGACCACCCGGGCTTGGACGTTCCAAGAAGCCCTGCTGTCTACGAGAATGCTCATCTGGCACAACGGGTTCGTCACGTGGGAGTGTCGTGAAGCCGTCTGGTGCGAGGACACGGTTCCGGGATCCAAGACCTCCCACCTCAAGCCGCAGTTCGGATCCAAGATGCTCCCGATTCTACCCAATCGCCAGCCAACGGCGCAAGAGAGCCGCATCATGGAAACAGTGGTACACCCATCCATTGCCTACGACAGCGTCTCTACGTATGAGAATGCGGTCCAAGAGTACACCGCTCGCCAGATGTCCTTCCTCTCGGACAAGCTCAACGCGTTTGCAGGAATAAGCGCGACGTTTGCGCGCCAGATGGGGACCGAGGTTCACTTTGGCCTTCCCAAGGGCCAAATGGACACTGCCCTCCTCTGGTACGCCGACGAGGCGCTCGAAAGACTGCCAGAGTTCCCGAGCTGGTCGTGGGCCGGGTGGAAGGGGAAGGCCCGGTACGGGAGCCGGAATCCGCTGCGTCTCGCGCCCATGGCGGCCTTTTACGTCCCGAAGAGCCCCGGTGGTGCAGGCCCGAAGACGCGAGTCGTCGGCGTCGAACGGCTCGTGCAGGCCTGGCAACGGGAGGGCTACGAGCAACCAGTTCGCCCGTGGGCCATTGAAATCGAGGTTGCCTCAACCAATATGAAGCTCACGCCAAAGCCAGCGTGTAGAGACCTGGACGGCGTTCCCGAGGACGCAAACCTGAGCCACTGCCTCTGTTTCGAGACCTTTTGCGCGGCGGCCTCCCCGTTCAGCTTTCAAGCTGGGAAGGTCGTTGAGAACGGCTCCGGCAAAGTGGTTGGCGGCGTCATCATAGATAGCCCCGACTTGGCCAATGTCGACGCCTCGCGACTGAACTTGATCGTCTTGTCGCATAGTAGCGCGAGCACGTCGGCGAGCGTGGCCTTGACCATGGACGTCGATGAGTACTACCCCGAGGGTCTAAAGCAGAAAGCCTTGCCTGAGATTGGATCGCGCAAACACCCCGAGCGGCCTTTGGTGAGTGTTCGTTTCCTGCTGGCGGAGAAGAGCGACAAGGGGACGTCGGAGCGGAGAGGAATGGGGGAGATTAGTCTGAAAGCGTTGGGCCGGGCAGGATACAAATGGATGTGGGTGTACCTGCAGTAGTTTGATTTGTAATTGAAACCGACATGCGGCTTGTTGGCAACTTGGCTTGAGTAATGTCCTGCTGATATTGCTGACGAGTAACGACTGCCTGAGGCTTGTCAAGACTCAAGAGAGCTTATTACATTGAGCGATCTTACTCATGCCTGCCTTCTTTATGACTTGAATTTATCGAGAATCCAAACGCTGATGGGACTGAGCAGATGGGTTCGCTCCCATTTCTTCGCTTGCAACGACTTTGGATTGCTGCACGATGACTCTCTGGCTATCTAGCTCCCCTTGCAACAATTTCGGCCCGCGGAAAGACGTTATTACAAATTGCTACAGCAAGCCATTGAAGCGCAAATAAATCATTTATTTGATAGGGCCGTCTCCAGTCTCGGGCATCTCATCTTTGGAATCACGTCTGGAGCCCTTCAGCCACACGATGCTAGTAAAACTCCCCGGCCTTCATCCTCCTGGTCCAGACCAGGGCCATGACACCGGCCTCGCTCATCCGGCGCCCGTTTCACATCCGACGACTGGCGGCGGCCGCGAGAGCCCCGTCGTCCCGGGGATCGATCTGCAAAACCCCTGAGTCCAAGGCCGCTAGGGCTGAATGGCTGCACCTCTAGCGCCTCCCCCGACTCCAGTTTCAGGGGTGCCGGGCCTAACGGGTGTGATGGCCGACGTGTAATCATGGCTTCCCAATTGGGAAATGTTGATTACAGAGGTGAGACTCGACACCCATCAAACTGCCCGTTTGCTGACCTTGGTGAGGTTGTCGGTATGGAATCAATTGACAGCGGCTAAGCGGCATCATCATGGCGGTGCGATTCAGCCTCAAATTGCAAACATTGGGTAGACTTGATATATATAAGTATTGATGACCTCGTTCTGGTAATGGACATCAGCTCATCATCCTTCCCATTGACTTCATTGCCTCTTCAACAGCTTCCATCAAAGCATCCTCTCGAAAATCACATCTATATCCCCCAAATACGGCACAATGCACCTCCGAATCTTCTCCCATCTCTTAACCCTGGCACCGCTGGCGCTGCAGGCCTCGGGGCACCCCTCCCGCTGCGATACTGGATACAAGTCGGACAAGGCCATCTACATGCTCACAAACGAAGCGAAGAATGCCGTCGTCGCCCTCCCAATCGGACAAGACGGCACCTTATCCAAGGGCACGTCGACTGCCACGGGCGGCGCTGGCTCCAACGCCATCTTCGCCATGACGGGCCAGCCCGCGGGGCCGGATGCTCTCGTCTCCCAGTCGGCCTTGACTGTGGCTGGTAATGTTAGTAGTTACTGAACAGCCCAATCTCTTTCAAAGTCCTAACACCCTCTGTAGCACCTCTTCGCCGTCAACGCCGGCTCAAACACAATCACCATGTTCGCCATCGACCGGCACAACCCTGCCAAGCTCACCATGGTCGGCCACCCCGTCGCCATCCCCGGCGAGTTCCCCAACACGGTGGCCGCGTCGAGCAAGCACAAGCTCGTCTGCGTCGGCGCCACGGGCGCCAAGGCGGGCGTTTCCTGCAGCTCCTTCTCGTCTCGGGGCATGGGCGCCATGGACGCTCCTCGGGCCTTCGCCCTGAACCAGGTGACGCCGCCCGTTGGGCCGACGAACACGGTCTCGCAGGTCTTCTTTTCGGGCGATGAGGGTACCTTGTTCACTACCGTCAAGGGCGATCCGACCAAGAAGAACAACGGGTTCCTGGCTGCCTTCCCCGTCCGCGAGTCCCGCCACGGAGCGTCGTACCTCAGCCACAAAGCGATCAAGTCGTCGCCCGCCGGGACGGCAGTTCTCTTCGGGTCCTCTACCATCCCCGGCTCCAGCGACATTTTTGTCACCGACGCCTCCTTCGGCGCCGCTGTTCTCTCCATCGACTCCCGCACCGACAAGGCCACTCTCAAGGGCAAGGGGACGATTGCCGGCCAGAGAGCCACGTGCTGGTCCGCCGTCTCCGCCGCGACCAGGACGGCGTTTGTGACCGACGTGGCCATCAACCGGCTCGTGGAAATGTCGGTGACGGACGCGAGCATCCAATCCACCATCGACCTGACCACGAACGGCGACCCCGGCCTGATCGATCTCAGGGCCGCGGGCGACTTCATCTACGCGCTGAGCCCCGGAAACGGCACCACGCAGGCGGCGGTGACGGTGGTGGACGCCTTCAAGAAGGTCCAGGTGCAGCATTTCCAGCTGGGGAGCATGGGGGTGGGCAAGAATGCGCAGGGCATGGCGGTGAAGTTGTAGGGAGCAAGTGTCTCTACTGTCGGGCTTGTAAGATACAATGTTTCTTTCTCTATAACAGTCCTCAAAGGGTTGTATTGTGGTGGTAGATTTCTGGTCTTCTAAAATCCACGTCAATGTTTGGAATTGGACGTCGGGCGTGATAAGTATACTCTAAACACTATCAATTTATTGCCTGGGTTGCAATGATCTCAAATGGCCCAATTTCGCAGATGTGGTCAAGATGTTCTTTAATAAAGTCTTGTAATCCCAACCCAAAGCAGCGGCCGCCATCAACGTCAAGCTTGCTTGGTCATTGCGACCAGGCCGGCCAGGTCCCGTCATATTCTACACGCATCAGTCAGTCAGTCCGTCAGGCTTCCATGGATATAGCGAGACGAGACTCACAGGCTTCATGTTGACATCAAACAAAGCAAACTTGGATCCCTCGGTGAAGCGTCGAACATCGACCCGAATCGGCGCCGTCACACCAAGCAGACGAGCAACCTCCTCGCATTCCCTTGCGACAGCCTCGTACGCCGGGTCATCAGACTGGACCACGGCCTTTGAGTTCTCAGTCACGGCCACGACCCCGTTATAAGGCGCAATGCCCTTGTCGTGGTTGAAGCGCGTCACAACGGGCAACGACCAGTACCCCCGCTCGGCCGTCGGCGGCATCACTGTCACTGTCGCCTCCTCCCCGGCAAGAAACTCCTCGACCATGACGGAGCCGAGGCCCTCGGTTCGCAGCGCCGCGACGTGAGACGCGAGCTCGGCCGCGTCGGAGCACACCTTGACGCCGTGGCTGCCGCGTCCTCGGGAGGGCTTCGCGACGACGGGGAATGAAATTGAAGACTCGCGCAGGTCGGGGGGGAGGTCGACGCCCGGCCGGAGCGACCACGCCTGCGGCATCGTGTACCGGCCGGCCCGTCGGAGGAGACTGTTGACGTAGTCCTTGTCGTCGTACTTTTCCACCACGAGGGGACCCTGGCCGACGACTCGCAGGTCAGCGTGGGCGCCGATGCGAGAGGACGTCTGCAGCGGGTGCGAGGCGAACAAGACCGTGTTGGCCCAGAGATGAGTCGCGCCCTTTTCAATCGCGCTCACGATGCCATCTTCGTTGTCGGGGAAGGCCCAGCCTCGATGTTGCGTCGGGTCGGGGTTCGAGACGGGCGAGAGGACCTGGACGTCGTCGCATTTGCTCAAGTTATAGGCCACGTCGGCGCCTGAATCCTGGTAGCCTGTGGACGGGTTAGGCGGCGTAGAGGCCGTGGGAGTACAAGGACGCACCGCCGGGCTTCATGGGCTTTCGGGTGCCGTCTATCACGGGAGGCTCGATTGCCTGGTACAAGACGGCGACGCGAGGTGACTGTGCTGTCGAGAGCGGGCGGGTGATGCCAAACACGAGAGGATTGCTCGATGCAGCCCGAACATGAAGGCTCGACAGGCGTAAAGGCCTGGATTTGTAGACACGTCTTGCAAGTGTCGCCATGTTCGCTGAGAAGTTATAGCCTCGAATGAGCTGACCCATCCGTGTGTCTTGAGCGCAGAGATTACTTGTGAACTTCGATGGCTGCTTTTCATCTCCAGCGCAATCGTCATGGCCGGGTTTAAGCCGGTTTGGCGAGCTCGCGGCGGAGACATCCTTGCAACCTTCTCAACAGAAACTTCAAGTATTTCGTATTCAAACTCGACCGTAGATTTATCTGGCAGTTTATCCGCACAGCCATCCCTCCAAAGGAGTCGTCGACAAGCTCAACGTAGGACCCCCATACATACTTCTCAGAGTACTTGGTTTGGCCTCGACCGGCCAACGAATCCGGGGTTTGAGGGCCATGGGCCATGCCTCATGGGTGGTAAGGACTGCTAGCGACAGGGATCATCTTGCGGCTTCGGGAACAGAGTGTCTCTCGGCGGTTGCTTGATTTAACTAGGCCCGTCGTGAGGGATTGTGGCAGTGCGCAGAGAAACAACCCATAAATAAGTAGTTAAATACGTCTCCCAAGCAAACATCTCTGGGGAGCTTCTTTCTTCCGTCAATACCTCGAACAATGCCTCTACACTCCCTCTCCAACGAGCTCCTCTTCGCCACCGTATCGTACCTCCCCACACGCGATCTCTGTCAATTAAGCCGCACCTGCAAACGCTTCAACGAGCTCACAATCCCGCTCATCTGGACCAACATTGACCTCCACCACAGAGGCTATCACGAATCCGTCCAAGAGCTCCAGATCCCACCGTCATGCATCCCGCTGTCGCAACGAGAGCGTTCCACCGGCGGAAAACCCTGGGCGCTGTTTGACGCGCTGGAGCACAACGACGCAGGCGGACATCGCTCGAGGGAGCTGATGGCGCAGGTGAAGAGCCTGTGCACCGAAATGAACGTCCCTCGCAGCGTGACCGCCTGGCACCTGCTGCCGCACCTGACGAACCTCGAGGCCCTGGAGATCATGGCCAACTACTGGAAAGACGGCCGGGACGAGGTGTTCATCGCGGACATTACGGCGCCGGGCCTCGCGCGGCTTCGGTTCGCGAAGCTCTTTGGTTACATACCGCGGACCTTTGCGCAATGGGTCATCTGTCGCTGCGGCGCGACCCTCGAGCGGCTGGAACTCGGCATGTTGGATCGGCCCATCTCATCCATCTTGTGGGACGCTCGACCCTTCGAGCCGCTCCCCGAGGAGAACCTGAACCTGAACCGAGAACCCGAGGAAGGAGAGGAGGGGCCTTTGGAGCCCGACTATGGCAGCTTGGACTGCGAAGACCCGATCCCGCGACCGCTGTTCAACTTCCTGCCCCCCGAGAAAGACGACAACGAGCCGGACCAAGACGTTGGGCTGAAGCTGCCCAGGCTGAAGCACCTGTATCTCTGCCGCACTGTTGAGCGCGACGAAGACCCAGAAACAGCGCCTTGGGGGAGGGGCTTCGGAGACATGCTGTCGTCGCGCGCCGACAAGGGGAGCATCGCCGACTGGCGGCGGATTCTTCAAGCTGCAGACAAGACTCTGGAGACGCTGGTCTTGGAGGAACGGCCAGCCTGCCGGTCAATCGCCATTGACACGTGGGGTTCACGCGAGATGATGTCGGACGGCGTGGAGGCTGGCATGACCTCCAAGGCGCTGGTGGACATGGTGCAGGAAGTCATATTCGGCGAGGACGCGTTCCCCGCGCTAAAGCACGTCTACACGTACGGCGTCGCCGTCGGCACCGCGGCGCCAGGGCCGGACGAGTCCTTCCCGGGGGGAAGATTCATGAAGCGGTTGGAGAGGCGCGGCATCAAGTGCGAGGCGCGGCTGGGGACCTGGTGCCAATATGAGGATGACACGGGGCTTGCCGATTGGGGGCGATGGGATTCGGCAGACCCCAGCGAGGACGAGTACGAGGATGATAACGATCCACCTATGCGACTGTTTCGATGGGATACTGTCATGGCGAGTGTATAGGTGAAGAAATAGATGCCTTGTTAAACATGCTCGTGTGATTGACTCGGAGCCACTGACAAGGAAACTATATAGTTGGGCTTTCACCAAATAAATGACACAGGACTCGAGGCTTCGCAAGGTTACTTTGTCAGATGGCGCATGTTCTCTGGGGACACTTTTCGCACCTGCTAACCCTATCTACTAGAAAAATGAGCTAAACAGCTGAAAGGAGGTGAGAACAACTTTGATGAGGTACCACAAAGCCTATCAACGCCAAGAACGATCTTCGTAACTGTATCGGCTTGAAGACTCTCGAGGTTGTTCTAGGGATGGGCTCTAAAGTGAACAAACTTTATGAGGGAACGAACCTCTCCGAACGAGACGAAATTCTCGACTGGCTTTCGCCACTGGATTTCTCCAGGGTGCACAAAGAATTGGGGGAGAGGGTTTCGGCATGCGGCGTTGCTGGCAGGTGGCTTTTCAAATCTGAGCAATTCGAAACATGGAGAGATCGAAGCGTCCGTGGGCTTTGGTACACAGGAAAGCGTGAGTCAACGGAATACATCCATATACTGAAACTGACGTAAAACAGCTGGCGCCGGCAAAAGTGTCCTCGCGTAAGTCTGCTTGGCCCTGGAATCTCTCAATAGCTCTGTGCAAAGCTAAGTGAACTAGTTCTATCATCGTCAATCACCTCGAGGGGTACCTCTCGGCAGGAAACTTGATTGCCTACCTGTATCTGTCCTAAAAATCGAGGCCGGACATGTCAGAACCTCTCGGCAGCGTATTGCGTCAATTCCAGGATGATAGCGATATCATTCACTCCGAGATCCGGGCCAAGGATGAGGAGAACCGAAGGCATGGAAAACACGATGGTAAGGTAGAGAGGCCTAGCGTGGAAGAAATGAAGATGTTGCTGGGCCAATTCACTGCAGGCAGGACAGCATCCATTGTGATCGACGCCATGGACGAATGCGAGTTCAACACTCGAAAGCCTCTCTTGGATCATCTCCGCGCCAGCGAAGCCAACGCGAAAATATTGGTAACATCGCGAAACTTGAATCATCTGAGAGATCTCCAGCAGGGTTACGACACTGCGACGATTGAAGCGCAGGACCCAGACATGGAGGAATATATTGATGGTTTCATCAAGGGCAACTCCTACCTGCGGCTTCGCACCGAATGCCATGACGAGATTAAGTGACAGGTGAAGCGAAAATCTGGGAAAATGTAAGTGGCTGTCCTCAGCTGGTGACCTAAACTTGTGGCTTTTTCCCAACTCACACCTCTCTTTTAGGTTCCTTATCGCCAGACTCCATATGGAGGCACTCGCTTCCGTCGAGACGGAAGCCGAGTTCCACTTCGTCTTGCAAAACTTGCCAAAAACCGTCGATGGAAGCTACGAAAACACGATGAGACGAATTCGAAGAAGGATCACATCATCCTTTTCTACGCGATGAAAAGAGATTACTTGACGACTGTCCAAGAGATCATTGATAACTCCACTGGTCACAAGCAGGATGGAGGGCTGCTCGGAATTATTGGTATTTTGATTCTGTTCTTGTGGGCGCACATTCAGATCTTCATGTCCCGGTTCTTTCGCTCAAGGAGACCACCGGAAGCGCAAATCAGCAGTACATCTCCTGTCAATGCAAATTTTGAACGAGGTGTTGAGTTGATTGGCTTCTATAAAGCCATCGAGAGATGCTTGCCTTGGCCTACCAAGGTAGAGGGGACCGCCTGCAAGATCTTTTGGAGTTTTTTTTCTTAATGGTGAACTTCCTAATTTAAAGGCCTGAGGGGCCCGAGATAACTAGAGCCCAAAATCGTTATTATAGCATTGCTATTATCAGACGAAACCAAAGCGATATGTGGCCTGGCATAGACGGCCCCTCTAATAGCCTGTTCCCTCCTACGCAGAGGCATTGCGGATGGTTACGCAACCCGCAACCTGAACGTCATAGCACGCATCCATCTTTACAGCTAACGAGAATGATAATCACGGCTCCTCAATATGTATATTCACTGTTCTACCCCCGTAATGCATCCGCCTGCGCGCAAACTCATGCTGGCCATGTCTTATATTAGACTGAACATCAAGTCACTCCCGGATAGGTAATTCGTATGGGTTCTCGATCGGAATCATCATCCAAGGCTCGCCCTGCAGTTGCCGGCAATGGTGATCTGGTTAAGGTGTCGAGGTTGTGAGCCACGTCCACGAGGACCCTCCTTTGCGTGGACACGCGATGGAATGCAGACGCGTCGACTCACGCGCGGGCTGGACCTCGGCTTGTGAGCTGTGTCAGTGTTCTACCTAAGCGGCACAGTAAGGGACGATGACTAAAGCGACGAGCTTTCTTGCTGGCAATGTCCCTCAATGCGTCATCCCTCACGGAGCATTTGCCAGAACATGCATTTTATGTTATTTCCCACCTGATTCTATCCGCCGTCTTGTGGGCACCAGACGTCTTTTCACTCAGGAGACTGTGTCACATCGCTTGTAAGGTACCTTGGCATATCTCACACTAGGTTCATGCTCATGTGAATTTAAAACTCGGTAGATCTATACATCAATCTCATCTCTAGACAAGACATGAAAGCGTGCGTTAGAGAGCAGCAAATGCAGCAAGACAACGAGAACCATCGTCTCTAAGAGACCCATTTCCACCACCACGACCGCTTACTTCTCAAGTCCCTCCACCAGCTCCAGGCTCTTATGGTCCACGATGGCCGTGCAGTAGCGTTCCGTCATGGCATCTACAAACTCGCGAGGCTGCATCATCGGCCCAGCGAGACTCCACACGAACCCGTGGAAAGCGTGCTTCCGATACTCGTCCCAAATCTCTTCCCTCTGGAACTTGGGTGCTCCCGCACGGTGCAGAGCGCCCAGATAATGCTGAAGGAGCTCTTTCTCGTGCTTCCGGCGGTCCTCAACAGTGAGCGAACCGATGATGAAGTAGGGAACGTCGTGCATGGCAGACCCGATGTGTATGACCTGCCAGTCGAGGAACCCAGGCTCTCCGGTAGGCGAGATGAAGGTATTGGAGATGTGCGCATCTCCGTGGAGGAGGCAGTTCAGCGTCGAGTTGCGTGACCTCCAAAGAGTCTTGACCGCTGCAGTCATCCGCTCGCGGTCCAGCATGTAGTCTGGTACGGGAGGTCTGGCGTCTCCGGCGAATCGCTCGTCCCATTTCTCCGGCACCATCAAGCCCAAGATGGCGTCTTTGATCGAACCCGTCTCGCTGACCCATGGAAAGTCCTCAACGGTACTACCCCAAGTGCTGGCGTGTAGATTGGCCAGCTGTTCTACGCCTGCCTGTACCCGGTGGACAGGCCAGGCTTCGAGGGGGTTTCCGAATGTGTACCCGCGAGCCTTGAGGTCGGCCATGACGACGATGCCCTGGCCGTTGACGGTGTCTGTGGCGCAGTACATTGTTGGAGGAAGAGGTATGTTGATCGTCGGGCCGATATCGTAATAAAACTGCGCCTCCCGTTGGTAGAGGGCAAACATGAAGGGGAGGCTGGCTAACAGAACTGGGTCGAAGCCACCCTTGACACAAACTCTAGCAGGGGCATCGGCACAGTCCTCAAAGGTTAGCTCAGCGAGGATCTTGGATGCTGTGCCGCGTATAAATTCAACAATCGTTGCCTCCTTGACCGGCTTGCCCAGGATGTTGGTGAACCAGGCGGCGGTGAGTTCCTCTTTGGTGATAGGTAGGGGGTCGCTTGAGTTGATTACACCCCTCACTTTGTGAGGAACAGCAGGAGTTGAGGTTGCCATTTTTGTTGCTCTGGGACTTGCTCGTAATGGTAAGTAGAGATTGTCGTATTGCTTGGTTATAGTAATGGAATGAAGTGAGTGCTGTGTCTAAGTGTAAATATAAGAGAGAGTAAAGGTTTGTTACTACGCCACGCTTCGGACCTTTGATCAATTTTTATAACGTGGCAAGATTGCAGCTGCAGCTTTATGTCAGCGTGCATGTTGAGGTCATGTAGTTTACGGCGGCAGGTAAGTCCTAATAGAGGTAAGAGACACAGTCATAGTTGCATGAGGCATGCATCAGGCAATGAGCTGACAGGTGGTTCGGGACTTTAGGTCTGCAACCCCTGCAAAGCTCCCCTCTCTCCTACATCCAACACACGCACAACCCCGATCCCCACTAATGCCATCCTTCGGGGAGACGCTGGCGGTCTCCTCGCCTTTGGCTGGACGAGGTGGCTTGATTCTCATCGTGGCCGAAAATCTCTCAATTGAGAGCCGTGGTGCAGAGAGTGCTGATTTGATGCTGACTGCAGCTGTCGTTAACTTGCTGCTGACTGCGTAACTGCCCCTCTAACTCCTGCTGTAACTATCGCGATACGATTGCCTATAAATAGCCCCAGATTCTATCAAGTTAAGGCAAATGGGCTTTATGATTATGGGTCCTAGCATGCATATACCCAATGCATTATATTCACTTGGCCAACCTTTAACATATCTAGCACCCAGCAATTAACATTCAGACCACAAAAGCCTAACCGATTTGCTAGATACTGGAGACGCCAAGAATCTACATTAGATATGCTTAAACATCATCCAAGAGAATCTCTCCCATCTCCACCGTATTTGATCCGGCCTGCACGCACTAACATACCTTTATGGCGCAGAGCAGCGCAACGAGAATGTACAGCTGCTCAGTCTCGTTCACATCCTCGTTGGTGAGAAAGTCCATGGCTTTCTCAGCCAGACCCTTAATGTCTTGGTAGCCGCCCTCCTCGGCCGAGAGGTCGATGCTCATGAAATCGAGCTCGAACTCCTCGCGGAGCAGTTGCACGTACCCTGGCGCATCCTTCCACAGTTGATTGGGCCCGTGTGAGATCTCGTCGGTGCGGCCGACATATGGTAGCCAGGAGTCGGTGCGCATTAGCTCGACGTTCAAGTTCTCACAGTGCCTCTCTTGGTTGCGCAGGCTCTTCGACACCTGCCAGTTTTACGAAATGAGGAGCTCGCGTATGGGAATGACGGACTGGAAGGCCGGCACACGCACACCCATGTAGATGCCGTCTGCAATAACGCCGCTGCGGACGTTGTGTCCATAGGCCAAATACGACCTATTACCACGCGAGATCCATTCACGGGTCCTCTCGAAGTGGCTCGGGTCGCGGTAGATGACGCTGACCTTGTCTTCCAGGAAGCCTAGCAGCGCTTCCAGAATGACCGTCATGGCCCCGACCAGCGATGCCTGTTGAGGTGTGTTGGATTCCCACGGCGTTGCCCAGGATCCTTGGTAGATGTCTACTTGGCAGAACTAATAGAGGTCCATCCGATCGAGTGCCACGGTCTTTCCCCGCGAGTCGTTCCGTCTCTCTCGCTCCTTCTCCCTCACCTAGACCTAGCTACGCCCGGAAGTATGGCGCACTTCCATTTCTTAACCTCCCGTTGGTGGTTAGGACCACATGACATTCTTTGATTAGCCCAGTCCGATTTTAAGGAGTAAACGCGGACACGCTTCCTCCTCTGGAAATAGCGGCCCGCCCGTTTGGGTAATGCGCTGTCGCTGCTCGTATGTAATAAACACAGGCAAAAAGAGAGAGCTACATACAACAGTAAGGATTCCCCAATCGTCACCGACTTGAGTACTAGTTCACCGCTTCTTGGCTTGACGTGCGGAGAGCAGACGGGATCCAGTATTTTCCAAGAGCTATGGTCGTATGTGACAGTTGGCTGCGGAAATGGCCTCTATGTTTGCAAGTCACTGCCGTGTTTCTTCCCACGATGTGGCTTGAAGCCAAGTTGCAAGCACAGCTCTGTCAGGCTAGATCATCATATCATGTATGCTGGTTGACTCTGCTGCAAAAGCCGAGGGTGCGCAGAGGAAAATTTATAGAAGTAAACAAAACCTAGATTTCTAGCGTCCTTGAACCTCGTGAAAAATCAACATGTCTATCCCTCGCATCATCGTATTACTGATGCTCATCTCACCCTCACGGACGGACGGAAGATGCGGGGAGAAGGGACCTCCGGCTCCTCCCTCTCCACACAGCACTCACAAGCCGTTGCATCATGACGGACGCTTGCAAGCGGCCATGCAATAATTGGTAATTGACCTTCTAACCGTAGAAGGAAGTAAAATTCGCCAAGACCTGACTTCATATGCAGGTCCAAGTTCGACATTCTCGAAGTAAATGACAACCTTGGAACAGTTGGGTATAAATTCTAACCTGGATTCCTTTGTTTATTTCACCATCCATCACTACTCAAATCCCCCATCCAAACCAACCAAAAACCTCCGACCATGTCTACCGCCCTCTCGTTCCGCCAGCTCATCGGCGTCCCCCCCTCGACCGCATCGGTCAAGGACAGCGCGCTCATCATCATCGACGCCCAAAACGAATACGCCGAGGGTCATCTGCAAGTCCGCGACGTCTCAACCTCGCGCAAGGTGATTGCCGGGCTGCTCGAAAAGTACCGCGCCGCCAACGGACAAGTCGTCCACATCGTCCACGACACTCCCCCCGGAGCGCCGGTCTTCACTCCGGGGACTAAGCTAGCCGACGAGTTTGACGAGCTCAGGCCCCGTGACGGCGAAAAGGTCGTCCACAAGAACCACCCGAGCTCGTTTGCCGATACAGACCTCCTGCAGCACCTGGAATCTACCGGTCTGAAGAAGATTGTGTTGACGGGATACATGGTAAGTCGTTCGTTCTACCCGGTTCTCAATCAAGTTATTGACTCGCTTGCAGGCCCACGTCTGTGTTTCTACGACGGCTCGTGATGGCGCGCGACATGGATTTGACGTCATTGTGGCAGAAGATGCCATTGGCGATCGAGACATTCCCGGCCTGACTGCCCAGAAGTCTGTTGAGGCTGTGTTGGCTGAGCTGGGAGACGCTTTTGCGACGGTTGTTCGGTCTGAAAACATCAACTAGCTCAGTCGATTGAATTGACCATTACTTTCTGCCTTGACTACTATATCTTGGTGTTCTTACATTTTGGTGTTGTCTAGTTAAGAGTATGTCTCAGCGTACTCCCTCATCGTCTTCTTATACCTCCATCATCAGTCTCACTTACTCACAAAATTCCAACAGACTTTCCTGGGACAAGCCACTTGACCCTGTCAGCAACTCCCTCATGCTCAAAATCCTTTGCAAGGCCTTCTCCAAACTGGGTAAAATGACCCCAAGATTCATAATGCATCGGCACAAGCCAGTCCGCCCCGATTGCACGATACAGCTGCGCCACCTGCTTCCCTCCCATTGTGATCTGAACCGTGCCGCTCGGCAATGCGGCAAACGCCGCTCCGGCATTCATGACGGCGGCAACGACGTGAAAGTCCTCGCCCACCTGGGCAAGCTCATCGATGTACACGGTGTCGCCGGTGAAATAGACACCGTTCGGGCGGTTGTTTGGCCCGACGCCAAAGCTCTCGGCGGTGACGACGAAGCCAATGCACTCGCCTCCCGGGAGATGCTGGCAAGGAGTGGCCGTGACGCGGAAGACCTTGCCGCCGAGGCGTCGCTCGACCGTCTCCCACGGCTTCATGCCCACGACGCCGGGGCGAGGCGACAGGTTCTTGGCGCCGCCCACGGTGGTGAAGACGTGTCGGCCATCGAGCAGTCGGCGGCCGAGCTCGTCGAGATTGTCCGGGTGGTCCTCGTGGCTGAGCAGCACGGCGTCGATTGGCGGGAGGTCCTCGAGCTTCAAGGCGGGGTCGTCGGTGTTTTTGAGGAGGTTCCCGTTGCCCACGTCCCAGGTCGTTCCGGCGGGACAGAAGGAGGGGTCGGTGAGGAAGTTTACGCCGTCGATTTCGAGGATTGCGGTGGCGGTCCCGATGTGGGTGATGCTGAGGGAGCTGTTGAAACCTGCGGGAGACATGGCTTTATTGTCGGTTGGTACTTGCTGAATGTGTGTTTGAATGAGATATTCCAAGGCACCCTTCCTAGATTGAATTGGGATGTTTGGGCGATCTATGGATTTCGGGGCTTTATATAGCATCCCAAGGGCCAAGTTGGAGAACCCGTATCTACAACAATCACGCACTGTCAGTCAGTGCAGCTAAGGTAAGCAATATTCTGCTTATGGCATCGATAACGTCTCCAAGTATGAATAATTAAGCCGAGATATATGCTTGGCAAGGAAGTCTTCATCATCAGTCGATGCCTTCCCGAGTTCCTAAGCGATGTGGCTGATTGACTTGACCTGCACAGGGCCGAGATAAGTGGCAACGGCTTGGCGAATAATGATTCCGTATTTGGTTTAGCCGGAAATAAACAGTATATGGCTATCCGGATGTATACCTTGCTGAACGTGGGATACTTCTTTCGTAAGACTCGACCGTAGGCAGCTCGTCCCAGCCCATTCTTGCCTCGTCCTATGCCTCTTCTAGGAAATGGTATCCCTTGTCATTGATCTTTTTCAACACTCTCCCATACTTGCCGAGGACTTCGGCGCCACCGCGCTCCCCGTGCCTTGATAACGTGTCATACGCAATCTTGATGGGAAGAACAGTCGACGTGACGCCAAAAAGCCTGAACTCGTCCTGGATCAGAAACTCGACGCCCTGCAGGAGCCATCCGCAGATTTCAACGATCCCTTCAATCTTCATGATGGCCCCAAGGCTCTGGCCGTTGACTCGGAGGTTCGACATGTCCAGGCCAGGAAAGTCCGTCTTTAGTTGCCTGATAGTTTCGACGCACATGACCCAGAAGGCCCAAAAGTGAGTAAAGGCATTGGCTGCCGTGATATCCGGGAACCACAATCCAATGGCACTCTCGTGGGAAGACAGCGGTACCCATTTGTATCCATGAGAGACGGCATCCGAGGACTGCGTCCATTGGCTTAGCAGCGTGAGCGTTCTGACGAGCTCCGCCAGCGCGTCCCGAGCCACGTCAGCTGATGCCGGTGACGAAGTGCTTTTCGCGTCATCAATCTTTCTGAGTATCGACGGCAGTGTCGCGGCCTTGGTCATCATGATCTGGAGCGAGTTCATGGGGATCTGACTAAAGGGAGCCGCATTCCACTGGTCCTGTGCAACAAAGTTGGGTCTGCGACTGATCAAGCCCTGAACAATCTGCAAGTGAAGCGGTGAGCAAGAGACACAGAGGAGTATTCCTGAGAGTTTCTTACAAGAACTGGTCTGAATCCAGCAAAGAGCTTGTGGGAGTCCCCGGAGGCATACCGTTCAGGGCTGCTGAGCCCCATCAGGTCCTGGATTCCCTTGACGTGGACGTCGACGCCCTCGTTATGAGTCGGCAGTATCAACTCGGGATAGATCAGCTTTAGGACGGAACAAGGGGGATGCTGGACTAGGCACCTCGGATAAGAACAGACACATTGTAGCCGCGATGAAGACGTTGGAAAACTCGGGTAGGTCGCGCAGCCCGTTCCGGAGGGACTGGAGGGCCAGGCCATACGCCCTCAGCGCATCGCACACGGGCGCCCGGCCCTCGCAGCCCTGGGCGAGGATGGACGTGGCAAACGCCTTGACGGCCGACGAGAGGACCTGCTCGTGCTCTCCCTTGCTCGCCAGTTCGGGGAGCGCCTCGATCCAGGCTCCGCATATCCGCGGCGGGGAGAGGGGCGACGCGGCCGACGTGTCCGGGTAGCCGACGGGGCTGAAGTTTTGCACCAGGAGGGAGATCATGTCTGATAGCGGCCAGCTCAAGGACCGAGTCACGGCCGCTTGGTTGTTTGTCTGCTCATGGTGCCTGGGGACCTGGAGGTCTGCCCGTGCAGTCGGTTTCACGGTCCTTGTTTCTGTATTATTGGGCTTGGCCCGACGTGGGGCTGTTTTCTTGAAGCTCGAGGTTGGTTCTGGAGGCCTGAAGATGAAATCATGATGATATCCCGCGCACTTGTATCCCCTCACCAAGCACTGGGAGCAGGCGGGGACTTTTCCGTCGCACTGAGCAGTCACATTAGATGGCACGTCTGGAGAATTGAGAAAGGATCTGGATTTTCCAGTAAAACCAAGAGGGACAAGCTTACACCTAGTTTTCTCGCTCTGCAGGTATGGCATACTTTTCTCGCCCTGATTTTCATGAGGTCGCAATCGTGGGGGAGCGAGGCGGAACAACGGTCAAAATGCTGCTGGCAATGGTTTCAACTGTGTCCAATCCTGGATTGCAAACCTTTTTACTACGAATTAACAAGATGTCGCAGGTGTCGCCATTCATCCGAAAACATGAGGTAATAATGACTGATCAAGTTTCCCCCCAGTCCATACGAGACTGCACGTAGCTAAGAGCCTAAGCCCATCACATAAGCAGGCGGATTTGGCGCTATTCCAAATGCAGTAGCATTATCCGCCAAGACTTTTGAGCTGTTGGGCGAGGCAGGCCAAACAATGCTTCAAACTGATGGCACGTATTCTGGACATGTCGAGAATAATTCCGTTCAAGAGGAGAGTTTGTCCGAAGAAAACACCTCTGTCCGACACATGACCCCTGATTACATAATGGGCAGCTCTCGTTTCATCCCTTGCTCGCCCAATACGGATAGCAACAATGAGGGGGCTGTGCAGTAGATCCGTACTTCCACAACAGGCCACAACGTAACCACCATCCGTCGCCATCAACAGACCACCGCAACGCCGACAAAACATCGACAGCGATCGCCATGGCTTCGTCGTGGAAGAAGAGTGAGTGCAGGCGGTTCCCCAGACAGCCGTTCCCCAGACAGCCCTCCTATGTTTCGGTGCCGGAGAGCTACGGACCAGCCCCATCGGCGTGATAGCATCTCCTTGCTAGCTCCTCTGCAGAGATACGCGGTTACAGCTCTTGGCGCCTCCGGCCTTGTTCAAGACCCCGTTGCCCGTCCCGTCGCTAACATTTGTCGGAACTTGCAGAGCTCAAAGAGACCCATTTGGCCTTTTCCAGATCCACACCCTCCTCCTCGTCGCCCACCGACAAGAACAACCCGTCCTTGGGCTCTCACCTCGGTGAAGCTGCCGCCAGCTCTGGCTTTAGCGGTACGTCTCGGTCGACCCCACGAGACCTCGGCCGGCGCTGACTAGACCAGTCACTACAGAAGCCCTCAACCAAGCCCCCGTCAAAAATGTTAAGCCCGGCATCCTCGTCGTCACCCTCTACGAGGCTCGCGGGCTGTCGGTGCCCGAACACTACCGCCACGTCTTCGCAACGCAGTCGACCGACCCGAACCGGCCCTTGAGGGGCATGTCGACCAACCACGGCCGCGTGTCGGGCAAGTACATGCCGTACGCGCTGGTCGACTTCGAAAAGGTGCAGATATTCGTCAACTCCATCGACGGCAACCCCGAGAACGCCTTCTGGGCCGGGTCCAACACGCAGTACAAGTTTGACGTGTCCCGCGTCTCGGAGCTGACGGTGCACCTCTTCATCCGGAACCCCATGGCCGCCCCCGGCTCGGGCCGCACCCAGGACATCCTCCTCGGCGCCATCCGGCTGCACCCGTCCTTCGACGGCGGCCTGACGCCCGGCTTCAGCGGCGTGGGCTGGTTCGACATGCAGCACGGCACCGGCAAGTTCCAGATCGGCGTGCACTACAAGGAGAACCAGGAGCGCAAGCTCGCCATTGACGACTTTGAGCTGCTCAAGCTGGTCGGTAAGGGCAGCTTCGGAAAGGTCATGCAGGTGCGCAAGAAGGACACCAACCGCATCTACGCCCTCAAGACGATTCGCAAGACCAAGATCATCTCCCGCTCCGAGGTGACGCACACCATGGCCGAGCGCTCCGTCCTGGCCCAGATCAACAACCCGTTTATTGCCCCTCTCAAGTTCAGCTTCCAGTCCCCCGAAAAGTTGTATTTCGTCCTGGCCTTTGTGAACGGGGGGGAGCTGTTCCACCATCTCGCTCTCGAGCGGCGGTTTGACGTCAACCGCTCGCGCTTTTATACCGCCGAGCTTCTCTGCGTCCTCGAGTGTCTGCACGGCTTCAACGTCATCTACCGAGATTTGAAGCCCGAAAACATCCTCGTCGACTATCAGGGGCACATTGCGCTTTGCGACTTTGGGCTGTGCAAGCTCGAGATGAAGGACGAAGACCACACCCGAACCTTTTGCGGCACGCCAGAATACCTCGCCCCGGAGGTATTGCTCGGCGAGGGATATAACAAGACGGTGGACTGGTGGACCCTGGGCGTGCTGCTGTATGAGATGCTAACCGGACTCCCGCCGTTCTATGACGAAGCCGTCAACGAAATGTATCGAAAGATTTTGGTGCAGCCCCTGGGCTTCCCGGGCGGCAACGTGGTTCCTCCGGCCGCCAAGGATCTCTTGACGAAGCTCCTCGACCGCGACCCGAAGCAACGCCTCGGGGCCAACGGCGTCGCCGAGATCAAATCTCACCCCTTCTTCCACGGCATCGACTGGCGAAAGCTGCTGGAGCGAAAGTACGATCCGTCGTTTAAGCCGAAAGTGGTAAGTTCACACAACATATCCCAGATCTTTCGAATGGTGCAGTTGTTAACCCTCGACAGGCCGATGCGCTCGACGTGGGGAATTTCGACTCCATATTCACCGAGGAGGCTCCGCAAGACTCGTACGTAGACGGACCGACCCTGTCTCAGACGGCGCAGGCACAGTTTGCGGGCTTCAGCTACAACCGGCCCGTGGCTGGACTAAACGACGCGGGCGGCAGCATCAAGGACCCGACCTTTATGGACACTTCGGAGGATCAGAGAGAGGGGCAGTTTTGAGGGCGGTGCGAGGTTTTGTAGGACGGGCGGCGACATTGCATATACATACTTCAGCGTTGTCTCGGTGTACATGTGGGAGATGGAGAGTTTGGTGCAGGGCGCTGAACGCGAGCATGTCGGCTGACGCCGATGGAGTTGTTGGACGTTTGGACCGAAATTGATTACCATGGGGTTTCTCTGGGCGTTTTCTTGTCTTCGATGAGTGGTGGATTTGATTCGGTGTCGAGTGCGTACGTATCTACGCCGAAGCTTCAAGGTTGTCGTTTCGTTGTTGCTCGCAAGTGCCCTATATGCGCCCTATATGCTTCTCATAGAGAGATCGAACATGTTGTGCATTAATGGGTCGATCTTTTGGTTTCAGCTCATGAGATCCAAACCCAACATGGGTCGGTACATGTCAAATCGAACGCCCTTTTCATGTATCGCAGCATCATGCGCCCTACGCCCTGCGCCCTACGCCCCACAGCCAAGTTCGACTTGCGCCCTTCAGATCAATTCTGTCAAGTTGGGCCCAGAGTAGTAGTTTTCTTATCGTATCGTAGTGTCCGGCATCGGAGTCTGCTGGGGAGTTGCAAAGACCTGTCCAGGAGGAACTACCTATCGTTAAGTCATCAACAGCGGCAGCAGGCTGATAGCACCCGCTCTCAGCCATCTACTCGGATGGTTTATTGCTCTCGTTCCTGAAGTTTAGAACCGGCGTTCCGTTCTGGGGCCGCGAATTATACCACGGTCTTGCAGCGTTTGTAGAAGAATGCGTCCGTGGAACAGGGGTCGGGCAAGTCATTTGCTTACACATGGAGCGACTTGGGAATGGGTAGAGTATATTGGAATATCAATAGATATTCCAGGTAAGAATAAGACTGGTTCAACAGAATATTTAAAAGGATTAGGATTCCTTAGGAACAAGACTGTTGTTTAGAGGCATTTTGGTTCAGACTTAGCTCCCTCCTAGGCATTCCACAAATGAGTCATGATTTATACGTGTCTATATGATTGAGCGTTCTTCGTTGTAGGGTTCCCAGTCTTGTGACTGAGAGTAGTAAAGACGGAGCCTTCCATAGAAGATGGATGATAATGCACACGCCGCGCTCCATCTGGCCCCGGGCGAAGCGAGCCAGGCCCAGCGTCAGGACCTGCACAAAGGAGCTGTCCGGGTCCGGGGCCGAGAGCGGCGGCAGCGGTGCCGGAGCAGCGGGCGCGTCCCGCTCGAGCTCGTGCTCGTGGTGCTGCGCTTGGCTCTCGGCCCAGGCCCGGTGTATCTGCGAGTAGTGGTCCCGGGTGCCCGGGTCGGTGGCCGAGAAGGGCACGAAGCTCTTGCACTCGTCGCCGAGGAGATACGGCGGGCACGCGTTGGTCACCAGGGCCGCGATGCCGGGCTCGAAGCAGTGGTCGCCCTTCCAGTCCTCCATGGTCTTGCCCTGGCGGAAGTGCTGCGCGAGGTGGTCGACGCGCTCTTTCCACGACTGCATCGTCCGGTCGCAGAAGCCGCAGCGAGATGCCACGGCTGGGGCTTCGATTTTCCAGTCGTCGATGAGGGGGAGCGTGTCGAGCTGGTGGGCGAGTCGGAGATGCTGCACGAGATGGTCTTTGCGGTGGAAGATGCGCGGCGACGCCTCCTGCTGGCAAATGGCATAGTTGTGAGTCTCCAGGTGGTCGGGCGTGGGATCGAGCATGCTGCAATATGCGCAGTGGCTTCTCCCCGTCTCGGGCGATGCCACGGCCGCGCCGTGCGGCGTGCACAGCCAGCCCTCGAGGCTCAGGTGCAGCGACTTCTCGTGCCGCGACCAGTCGTACTTGCTCTTGAACGAGTCGCAGCAAAAGGTGCACTGGAACGTCCGACGCTCCCGGTTGTTCCCCTTTGCGTTGCCGAGGCGCTTCGTCTTGGCCACGGCCCCCCGCGACCTGGAGCGCGACATGGACGACCTCGCCGACGCCGCCGACCTCGACGACGTGCTCGTGCGGTCGCTGTTGAAGCTCGCCGTCGACGCGGCGCGGCTCAGCCCCCGGTGGGCGTCGGAGCTCTCGGCGCCCGTGGAAAGGGGCCGCGCCGTCTTCAGCGCGTCGGCGATGACGCTCATGGAGACGGCTTCCGTCTCGGGGGGCGAGTGCCTCCATCTCTGCATCGGGTCCGACGACGCGTCTGCCGCGGCCGGGCCCCGGATGGGAATTGGCGCGGCACCTCCGGAGCCCTGACGGCGCAGATAGCGACTCCTGCGCCTCGGGAGGCTCCCGCGTGGGGAGTTCATCATGGACAGTTGGCGCATTTGGGATTGGAAGTCGGCTTCCAGGGGCGACGATTGATCTTGGCCTCCTCCTCCCATGATTCCCGGCGAAACGGGCTGCCATTGCGTCCAGGGGTTGGCGCCACTGCCCTCTGGCGTAGAATGATCGGCCTGGGCTGCAGTTTCCGAGTCCAGGAGGGAAGGGCTGAAGAATAGGGCAGGGTCGAGCTGGATCGAATCCAACCCTGGCATCTGCCCCATGGCGGCATCATCCCAGACGCCGAGTTGATTGGACAAGTCGTTGAAGAGGCACAGGTCCGAGGTGTCGAGGCCCAAGACATTGCTGGCTACACGGCAGGTTCCATTAGCCTCGGGCAACGCAGCCTCGGATGCGCAGACTTGCCTTGGCTGAATTGTTCCGTCACGTTTGGCGACGTCTGCGCATCCATCGTCTGCTCCTCCTCGTGAGGGGTTCGTCTCTCTCCGGAGCGGGACCGAGTCTGCGGGCGACGGGAAGCCATATCGATGGGGAGATGGACTTGAGCTGTGGTCTGTTGCCTGCCAATTCAGTGCGATGCGACGCGATGATGAATCATGTCGTCCAGTCTCTTCAAATACGAAGGAGGAGTCATTGACAAATCACTGATCAGTTGGTGGTTGGTGGGTCGAATGTCACTCCCGGTCTCGGCCTCGAAGAGAAACCATCCGAGTCAGTGAAGAAATGCGTGCGCTTAGCTAGCGGAGGCCCCGATTGTATAATCGGTCCACTTCGAGCCTCATTCATCTTGCCATTGCGCCTTTCTTCGCTGCATCGTGTGACAGGGTTGGTGCACCAGCGGGCTGTTAGTATGAGAGGTAACAGAATCCATGTTAGATATCTGAGTACGGGCATCTGAATGCTCATAATGTACTCCTTGGTCGTGCCCTATTGCTATATCCTCAATCTCCTAAACCTGGCATATTCGGGTCCTCTGCCAACAGTCGAGAGAAGCTAGAATTTGTGCTTCAGAATCAAGGCTTGGTGCTGGCAATGAAGGAGCAGATGGTGACGCTTTTATTCTTGGAACAAGTGCCAGGCTGTAGTTCCCCATCAGCTCACGTCTGATCCGGCCGGTACTGAATCGGTATGATTCACATAAAGCAATATCTACTCACTACATCAGCCCTCAGTCATGGACTTTGCCCTTCGTTACTCATCCTCGTCAACCACCTGCATCCACCGACTTTCTTCTTTACCGTACAGAATGTTGCCAAGTCGCTCCCTCAGCAGAGACACATGACGAGTCCCTTCCACTGCGATGTCAATGTCCCTCCCGTTGAAGCCAATCTGCCGAACCGATTGAATCTGGTACGCCGTCCCAGCCACAAAGACACCTTCGAGCCGTCCCTCCTGTGCCGCCTGTTCCACCTCAAACATGGTCATGTTCTCCTCGAGCACCTCGCAGCTCTCGGCGCTCCCCGCCCTCCTGCCGTCGGCAAACATGTCCCGTGCCAGCTCGACCAAGCTGCGTCTCACGCCGCCGGCCAAGATGAGGCCATCTCCGTCCAGCGGGGGAGTCACCATCTGCAGCGCGCCCCGCGAGGTCCTCCAGATGACGAACATGTTGGCCCCTCCGGCCTCGGTGATTCGGCGGTCTGCGCCAAAGAGCCACAGGACCTGATCGTAGCCCTTGCTCCTCGCCTCGGCGAACTCGAGCAACCCGGGCCCGTAGTTGGCGCCCGTCTTGGCCGCGCCGGTTCCGCCGGGGAACGACCTCACGACGGACTCGCTGCTCGCCAGCAGTCGACACCCGGGGGGGCCGTCGTTGGCGGTGAGGGCCTTTGGGACCGGCCAGTAGGTGAGGAAGATGCACAGCAGGGCCTCCTCGGGCACTTTGAATCCGAGGCTGCTTTCGGAGCCGATGAGCGTCGGTCGAATGTAGAGGGCCGACCCGGTTCGGTCTCTGGGCAGCCATTTTGGGGCTTCGAGGGCGCAAATCTTGCGGATCAGCTTCAAGAGCTCGCCCCTATCAGGGCCGGGCAGCGCGATGCGAGTGGCCGAATTGAAGAGGCGCTCGCAGTTATACTCGGGCCTGAAGAGTCGGAGCCGGCCGTCGTGGCCGCGATAGGCCTTCATGCCCTCAAAGCACTGCGTCGCGTACTGCAGCGCGCTGGCCGAGGGCATAAGGGGGATGGGCCCGTGGGGCACCAGCTCCGGCGCGTCCCAGCCTCCGTGGGCGGTCCAGCGGACGAGCATCATGTGGTCCGTCGTGGCCTTGATGGCGAGCACATCAGAGGCGTCGGGGAGGGGAGGCGTCTTTGGGGTGGTGGTGAAGTTGAGCTTCAGCTTGGACGCGTCCAAGGGAGCGGGGGATGGGGTCATGTTGGCGAGAAGGTGATGCTGCCGATTGAGTCGATGTTCAATGTTATGGTTGACGGTCCTTCTGGTCGAAACCTCTGAGAGAGAGCGAGCGACCCGGCATTTATAGCCGATCGGTCCTCTCCTCGCCCTTCTTATCAATTCCTCGCATACAACTAATCCTGCAGCTTCCTCAAGTCTCATTAATCACCTTCGGGTTCCAGCCCACTGTCAAGGCGTGGTCCCAGGGCGTGGGGTTGTGATTGCACAAGGCGCAAGGCGCAGGGCGTATCAGTATCGCCAACGACTTTCCACTTCGGGCGGCATTGCGAACGAACGTATGCGGTCTCTCTACTTGAAGTGATAGTATATAAGAAGCCATCAAACTCATGTTGCGAATTCTAAGCAAAAATAGGGTGCCATTGAACGTCGCTTCCATAGTTGGGGTCGATGATGAGGCTAGAAACTGGCCGCCCGGTGGCATCATCAGTTTTTATTTGATAGCCAAGATTTGAAACCTCGCTGCTCGGGGCTTCGGTATTTAAACCGTAAACTTCGGAGTTCCCTCTCCGGACTTCCGCTCAAGTCCATGTCCGAAATGCCCGCGATGAGTGGACAGGCAGCCGTTATATACAACATTCCGACTGGGCGATGCCGTATTCGTCCCGTGCGCCTCGATGCATCGTCGATGACATACTTGCGGGCGTGGACGTCAAGAATCCCTAGCTATGCCTCTACCATCTGAACGGGCGAGAATCACCAAAGCCAGTTAGCCACCTATCTGCAGATGAAGGTTGCGCTATGCCCTAAGCGGAAGAGAATCTCTGATTGGCCGAGGGCACCCTTGTCGAGCTGCATTTCAACTCTGCGAGGTCCATCGCCAGGTCAAGCAAGTCAGCTCGACAGAGGGAACAAGTATCAACCCAGATCAAATGTGTCATATATCGGAGTTATGGTATACATCCGGTAAATCCATCGTTATTGATTCGGGATTTACGAGTTGCCATGACCTCCCGCAGAATCCTATACAGTACCAGACCACCAGCACCAACAGTGCCACTACATAAAGGGACTCACCACTCCCAGGATTTCACATATAGTAACCTCGCTGTCTTCTCTCACAAAGCATTCCGGAGCTCAACCTGTCGTAACATCTACAAGGTTCCAACAAGCTCTCGTCATCCATCAAACTTTGAGACATTCAAAATGGCCACGTCCAACCCCCAATTCAACGACCAGACCGAAGGGCTGGAGGTCGCCGCTGCCTTTCCTCGGAGGATCCGGGGCAAGACCATTCTCGTCACCGGAGTGAACCAGGGCGGAGTCGGATTCTCGACTGCGGAAGCGTTTGTAAGTTGCCCTCACATCCACCGCACATCAACCTGAGTTGTACTAAACGCATACTCGATGTAGGCCTCTCAAAATCCCGCCCATCTCATCATCGCAGGTCGCAACCCGTCCAAGATTCAGGCCAGCGTCGATGCTCTCAAGAAACAGGCCCCCGAGGTGGACTATCGCCCCCTCCAAATCAACCTCTCCAGCCAGCAGTCGGTCCGCGCCGCCGCTGCGGAACTTCTCTCCTGGGCCGACGTGCCAACCGTCGACATTGTGGTCAACAGCGCCGGCGTCATGTGCATCCCGGAGCGCACCCTCACCGAGGACGGCATTGAGATGCACTTTGCCACCAACCACCTTGGACACTTTCTCTTCACCGCGCTGATCCTGCCTAAGCTCGTCAAGGCCGCAGAGGGAGCTCCGAAGGGCACTGTCCGCGTCGTCAACGTCAGCTCGCTCTCTCCCCTGGTTTCCAAGATGCGGTGGAGCGACAGGAACTTTGACAAGCTGAACAAGGACCTGCCCGAGGCGGAACAGCCGAGCTACGAGATGCACAGGACGTGGGCGTACGCCGACCCCGAGAATAAGTCGTACATCCCGCTCGAGGGCTACAACCAGAGCAAGGTGGCCAACGTGCTCTTTGGCATCGGCGCGAACAAGCGGTGGTACGACAAGCACGGCATTCTGGCGCTGGCGGTGCACCCGGGCATCATCCGGACCGAGCTGGACCGCAGCATGCCGCAGGAGACGCTGGACGTCATCGAGTCCTTCATGACCTCCGGGACGGCGGCCTACCGCTCCCTCGGCGCCGGCGCGTCGACCAGCTTGGTGGCGGCGCTGGACCCGAAGCTGAGGGCGGGCGAGACGAGAGACGGCAGCGAGAACTACGGAGTGTACCTGATTGACTGTCAGGTCAGCGACAAGGCCCACCCGCTGGCCGTCTCGAGCGACGAGGCCGAGAAGCTGTGGAAGGTTTCGGAGGAACTGGTGAAGCAGACTTTCGAGTAGAAGGAGGTTGCTTACAGACCTGAGGCATGAAGAGGGTAGCAATAGGTAGATCATTCGACAAATAGCCATGTAGGTGACTCAAAATTGAGGGGAAACCGCGATTGCCAGAGACGGCTTGCTTCATATCAGTCTCTTTAACCATGGACTTTCCAAACGTAAATCTCGACGTTTGCCTGAGGGCTGACGTGATGTCTTTCTTGCTTCTTGTGCGCATGCTGCGAATAGCCTCAGGTCTCAATATATGATGACTTTTTCCTTGCACTGCTTCGCCATTCCGGACTCAAACCGAGACCCTGAACATCCGCGTGAGCGATGCACCTCTTGCAAAATGCGAAGAGCATGGCGTCTTGGGAGTGTCCCTCTTTGCTAGGGAGCCTCGCCGAGTTTCCGGATTGCTTTACGTGGATGCTCGGACTGCATCAGAAGCAATGGGCTCAAGACGTCCAAGACCCAGCAGCCGGAAGCCATCACCTAGGACACCGGGATAAATTAGGTCACGACGGGTGAATTCTTGAGAGCCCAACTAGTTGGAGGTCATGGTCAAATCCAAACTTGAGTGAGTCGTTGGACAGCTTGCAGTTCAAGATAAAATGAACCTTCAACAGCAAGGAACGACATAGCCAACCATCAATATCCAGCCTACAACCCACCGCTCAACGACTAGTCGGTCGTCGCCGTCTCAACCGAGGGCTTCTTCCCCCAAACGAAATACACTGGGAGGTAGAGGTGGATATTCGGGTCCCGCAGATCCCTCTTGACCTTGCTCATAAAGACTTGCATCTCCTTTTCCTCCCAGCCCAGCACGCGCGAGAAGAGCGCGGGCGTGTACGAGTCGACGACCTGCAGCTCCTGAATGGCCTGGTACCGTCCAATCTCCTTTAGCCTGGGGTCCTTGGGCCACGGCCCGATGGGAATCTAGTGCACTTTATCAGCACCTTCAAAAAGATTTACCTATGAGCCAGCCGCCCCAATGCTCACCTTGAGAACATCCTCGTGAATGTCCACGAACCCAGCCTTCTGCAGCTTCTCCTTCCACAGCGGCGCGCAGTCGACGCTCTTGCCAAACTTGCCCGCGCCCTCGCACAGCAGCGTCATCCAGCGGTTGGCGTCGACGGCGTTTGGGGCGGTGCCGTCGTCCGAGGCGAACTTTGCGTAGACGCCCTGCAGCTCGAACCAGCCGCCGGGCGCGAGGTGCTTGAAGGCCTGCTCGTAGACGTGGTCGTCGTCGGGGATGCAGCCCTCGAGCTCGCGCGCGTGGATGTAGTCAAAGGGCGTGTGGTAGAGCCACTCGGCTTCGAAGTCGTCGACCTCGAAGGCGCAGTTGGGGGGCGTCCTTGGGGTGTCAGCGGTTAGTTCTTATGCCGCCAAGGCAAATAATACACACCATTTGGGTTGGATAGGGCTCAAATCAGTGCCGACGACTTCGGCTGACGGGTGCGAACTGGCAAGTGGTCAGAACCAGATTTCACCGACCCCAAGTCCTGATAGACAAGGTGTAAATTCCCGTCTCACTCTGCAAAGTCCATGGCCCAGATGCCAGTTCCGGTACCGAGATCGAGAACCCGGTGCGGATTGCTGCTGACGGGGGCCTGGTGCAGCTTTCCTCCCAGCAGCAGCGAGTAGATGTGGTGCACCATGTCCATGCGGTCCTGCTCCTCGTCGTCGTTTGGCTGTCGCGGCACGGTCAGTTCACCTCGATTTGATTTTACGTCGCGGGGGGGCTTTTTATCCATGACGGACCAGAATGTAGGTGCCTTCGCGGAATGCGTGGTAGCGACGTCCGTTCTGCAGCGGTTAGAGTGTCTGTGACGACGGCTCGGTTTCGGAGACTGACTTCGTATCTGGCAGCAGCGACGGGTTTCCGTTAGAATTTCCCCCATGCATGCAGACACTTCTGGATCGCCTACTTGTAGTTCATGATGCTTGAATTCAGAGACGACAGATAGCTTCGGGATGCCTCTCTAGAAAAGCGTCAGACAAGGGCGTCACTCTCCCAGCCGACGCCGCAACTTACGAGCCGTCGTAGGCAGAGTCGGCAGAATCCAGCACATCCTACACGGAAATATCGTCATCAGCACGAGCCGCGCCGTCAATGCCGAACCGTCACTCACGTCGACTTGCACGGGGTTCTCGGCCAGGACGGCCAAGACCTCTGGGCGATGACCCTGATCGGCGTCGGCGGGTGCTTGGGGTGATTCAGCCATGACGGAGAAGGCACAGTAACTTGCAAACGAGAAGGGCAAAAAAAGGGTACCAGGGAAAATGACGCGCTCGAGTCAGCAGGGAAAAGCCAAAGGCAACCTTGGGATCACTTCGCTTTTATCTCTGAACCCCCGCCCTCTCCGCCAGTTCCCTCCTTCAGGCCATCCCTGCCGCGACGGCCGCGTGTCTCAACCTAAGGCTTTGGGGCCGTCCCGTTTGAGAGGCGTCTGGGCCAACAGGAACGAGTGCCGGAGGGCGTCCGCGTCCGCGTCGGAGCTGCGGCCGCGTTGGGAAAGGACGGCCGCGGGTGCGCCCGTTGTCGGGCCATGGTGGCCCCATTCGCTCCGGGTTCCCCTTCAGGCTCAACCTTGGGAACGACTTCAAATCGGTGAGGGGTATCGCGTTGTATTGAACCAGACTGCGGTCGGTGAGGGAGGCTTCGTCCTCGTCCATACGCGACACGATTGCACGCGGCCACTGTCCGTTTGGCCTGCCAGTTTGGCAGTCAGTTTAGCCTGTCCTTTTGTCCGCATCTCGCGTCCAGCAGTCGACGGCCTCGGTTGCAACCTGCATGTCCAAGTGGATCTATCACCGTCTATATATGCAGTCTATCGTTTAGTCCTTCTTCTATGCCTCATTTCGACTCGACCCATTCAGGAACCGTCTTCTTCAGAAAGTTCATAAACTTCCAGAAGCCAACCGCGTGCTCCATGTTGCCCACGGGGTCCGTCACCCGCTGCGGGAAAGCGATGCCGGCCCCGAACAGCCCCGGCACGTACTGCCTTCCCGGGCCCTTTGCGTCGTCGCGGAGATAGGTGAAGAAGCGGCCGTTGGTGTCGTCGTGATGGACGTTTAAAGGCTTGGGCTTCGCGCCCGCGTGCTCGGTGAGACCCAGCGCGGGCAACGGGTCGCGCTGGTAGCCGATGGCCTGGATAAAGTGTGAGCAGCCGGGGAGCTCGGCCTGGTACACGGCGTCTTCCCCGTCGGGCGGCGTCCACAGCTTGGTGACGACGCTGCTGACCGGGCTGTCCGTGAAGGCCGCCTCCTCCAGATTCTCGCGAGCCCACTGCGCGGCCTGGCCTTTCAGGCCGGTGTTGTCGTACAGGATCCAGCCGTCCATGTACTTGGCGTAGCGGAGGTCCTTGTGGCGGGTGAACCACTTGACGCGCAGCTTCGGGTGCGTGGTGGCTGCGAGGTTGTATAGGTTCATCAAGACCAGGATGGCCGAATGCGACGCGCCGACGACGGCCACGGTGGCGTCCTGCTCAACCGTCTCGGCCAGCTGCGACGGCTTGAGAGCAACGTCGAGATGCACCGTCTTCAGGCTGGCTGGCAGGTCCTCGGTGACGGACTGCGGGTTCTCAATTGGACTGGATCCGGTGCACAGCACCAGCTTCGACGTGCTGACGCGATCCCTCCCGTCCAAAACTGCCGTCCACAGGCTGGTGTCCTGTCGTGGAATACGAGGTGAGCGCTCGTTCCGAAGTCGGCGAGGCAAAACATACCTTGTCAAACGTAGCCGCAGTGACCTTTCCGCGATGCTGCTGCACATTCTCAAACTGGCGAGCCACGCCCTCGGTGAGCATCAGGCACAGGTCGGCAGCGTAGCCAAGCTCGCAGCCCTCGTCCTGCGCCAAGCTGCGCAGCGCCGTGACGGCGTTTGGCGCCTCTTGCGCGTCCACGATCTGCCGGAACGGGCCCACGGCGGTGGCGAACTTGAGGAACAAGTCGACCTTTGTGTTGCTGGGGACTTCACGATAGCGAGCTCCCACGCGGCCGGCCTTGAAGACGGGGTCGGCCCAGAGCTGCCGCTGCTGAGGCTGCTGCTCGAGGAGGTTGCCCACGACGGCGAGGCCGCAGGGGCCGCCGCCGACGACGATGGAGTCGACGAAGCGACCTTTCGTCGCCGGGAAGTGCTTTGCTGCCGTGGCTCGGAGCATGGCTCGACTGATGGAGGACGAAGCGCGATGATAAGGGCAGCCGAGTGTGCTGCTACGGTGCGGAAAAATGGAAACGGACGACGGAGGAGCAAGTGACTCGCCTTGGTCGAGCTAGTCAAGTGAACTGCTGCTGAGTCGTCTTCCGTCTCTCCGACCACGGCCGAGCGTAACCCACAGTGCGAGTGCCAATTACGAATCTTTCAGCCACTGCCTCCAGTGCAGTGGTTATCCAGCCTCTTTGATTAACGCTCGATTGTCCAATCGCGGCACATGCTTTCACTCTCGAGTCCTCTTTTCAACTCCGAGAAATACTCTCCCCCGAACTGAAGTGGAGATACGCCACGCGGCGAATGCATCGCTGACCCACTGATGCTTCAATCGCCGATTGAATGAGGCGTGAGCCGCTGAATGAGTTCAATGAGACGTGGTTATGATTTCAAGTTGAAGAATTAATTCACAGTCATCGATGCGAAGAATAATCGCCACAGGCTATTGACAACAGCGGTCGCCAACTCGGAGTGAGAACCAGCAACAGGCATCTCGGATTCTCAGTTGATAACAGGACTGTAGACAACATCTTCATCTAGATACGATAGAATGCATACGTTAGACGGCTTCAGCTCAATTCAAAAATCGTCTGTCATTGGATCTATAGATTATAGACGATCCAACGGCCGACAGCAAACTTTCGGCTTCAATTGAGACGACCTAGTTGAGCCCAATTGAGAATCCGTCCATAACTCACAAATAGGTGCTTCTCTCAAGGGAGAGAAGACTGCTTGGCAAGCATATTCGTTTATAGATAATGAGAATAGAACTCACTGAGCGTGAGTCCCTCTCTCACGTACGAGCTAAACTAAAGGACTGCCTTCCGCTGCGCCGGCTGGGGACAGCTAACCACCCGCGTCAGCGGGAGGATGATGGCGCATAACTAGAAAAGTAAGGGCGATACTTTCATTGCTGTTCATGAGTGTACTCTTTGGTCTCCCCGTATCCTTTCCTACAAACCCAGTTTTTAGAAGCATGTTAGGCTCCAGTGGGATTCAAGCGTTCGTACCTCACTGCGATCAGCAGCGATCGGGAAGCCCAATATCGAGTGCTTTCACAAATTATGGGTTGATATGAGCTGGATCCAGCTAGAAACACGTATTCATATCCCAAAGGGCACATTTCTTTATCCAACGATACTTGGGGAAATTGGACTTCTTTATGTCAGGTCTGAAGACTCGAGACTTGAAAACTCATTCACTCAACTCGCAACGTTAATAGACCGACGAATATGCCCGGGATTCATATTTCCTTTCCTACTGGAAACTTCCCTAGGAAATACAAACCTTGATAGCCTCTTTCACGGCCAGCTGTGCTATCAGCACATGTGTCTTGATAACAGAATCTATGTCGGGGAAGTCACGCCAACTCACAAAAACTGAACAATCTCCTCGCGTTGAAATCCCCGTGCACCCCACTTACGACGATATAGACGTTGGAATTCGCTGGCGTAACTTACCTAGTAGCAGGTACTTCGAGGCGATGCGCCGAGAGAAAGCTGTTAACCCAGCACGCGTATCGGGCACATGGCATTGCGTAGACAGAACAAACCAGGAGCGAGATAACTACTCCCATATCATGAAAGAATGCCAAAGAGCCCAGAGTAGTGCTTACTATAAGAATACGAACGACAGGTAGTCTAATTCAAAGTATGACCGTGGGTGAGCACCAAGGCCAGCAAACACGGGCGCCTGAACGCTTCCAAAGTACTGGGGGGCAAGTGCCCTCAGCTGAGCTCAACACGACGGGAAAATGGAGTTACGTGACTCTCATGTTAACATTTGCTAAAAGGGCCGGTTTTCGCCCTCAATCTGAAACGGGTTGTTGGTGCTCCTCAATGACCGAGGGACGAGAGGAGGCCAACACGAAGACATTCCCAGCCCGAGCAAAGAGCCAACAATGACAAAATTTACTCAACTCTACATATCCTTACACAGGTTTCATCAGGGCAAACATCGCAGACTAGCTCAAAGCAAGACCCTTGCCGTCAGCTTTAAGCTTACTCAACGTCTTCAAGTCAGGTCTCATCCTCGTCCCCGCGCGGGTGTATCCTCAAACACCCGATGTTTTGGACGGATTACCGCTGTGGGGTCCCAGGTTGGCTCATCTCACTGTGTATCATTGTGAAATCCAAGGAACTGAGTTAAAATCCAAGCTTTTCAACGTTGACGGCTCTTCCCGTGCAACGGGTGTGGCGAGCTTCGGTTGGGGACTTTGGTCACTAGGGGGAGGGGCTGTTCGGTTGAGTACGGCCGTCACCATCTGGCCTGCATTGGGAATAATCAACGATGCAAGGTTTAGCCCCGGGGTATATTCTACTAACTCATGTACTCATTTTCCAATTTATAAGCGAAAAAATGCCATTTCCAGCGAACCTGCCAAGTTTTCACTTCCCTCGCCGCACACAGCAACTTACCCTATAGCTTCGCCAATCGTCGGCCATGGCCGCCTCGTCTCGTACTCGCATGGGGAGATTTCCGATCAGATGCGCATTTACCCCCTCCATTTCCACGCATGCAAGAGCCAGCTGTTTGCCTTGCCTTGCCGCCCTCTTTTGTGGCACGTCACATGGCACAGCAGACTCGCCCGGCACCTCGCCCAGCCGCTTCCTAGCACCCGAGCTCGTCGCGTTGGTAAAATGTGCTGGCTGCGCGGGCGCGCAAAGCGAATGGACGTCTCCTCGGGCGGCGGCTCTTTGTCGTGGTGAGACACGCCAGGACGCTTTCTGCTTGATATTTCCACGGAGAAAGGGCTGGGTCGGCGGCTTCAAGGAAATATGACAAACTACCTGGTCGCCCGCAGTTGGACGCCACCAGAGACCAACGGCTGTGATGGCAGACGGCGACAATGAAGAATGTGGGGTGTTGTCTTAGCAAGCCGGTTAGCCGCAGGGCGTCGTTGAAGTGTCAAACAAGGGAAAAACTGAAGTCACCCAACGGGGTGGAGGCGAGCGTTGAAGAGGATGTGCCCAGGCAGCATCTGAGATGATTTGTCCCAAGGATCAAAGTCTCCGCAGAAGGAGAAGGAATTACCCACCCAAGCGAGTCTCGTCTCGTCTCGTCTCGTCCCTGTTCGCATCTACACGACGTGCTAGACGATGGGATGCCGCGGTGCGCGGAACGCGGTCAAGGCCCTGCCCTGCCCTGCGCTGTACGAATACCCGGTTTTCCTTTTTCTTCCAGAAGACGCCATCCGCTTTCCCTTGGAGATGAGACTGCGCCTTAGCTTCTCGCCCATCGCTGGGGGCCATGTCGGGTTCAAGAGTCGATTGGAGGCCACTGCGGCAATGCCCCCCATCCTCCCATTCCGCCACCAAATGGCGTCTTGATGTCACTTGTGGACTTGGCGCTTCGACTGGGACCAGCTAAATATTCGTAATTACCACGAAATGTCTCGTTAAAAAAGGAGATGGAACCACGAAGGACACATCGAACAGGGCACCGCTCTCTCCAGCTCTCCAAACCGTTCCCGCGCCCTCTCCTTTCCCCTTTCCGCCTAGCCAACCCCCCCATTCACGTCCGGGTCCCGGCACGGTCGGGCGATGTTATTAATGGCATGAGCAACATAGCTTAACCTTAACAAGGGGCCGAAGCAAGTGGCAGCCCGGGCAAGGATTCGGTACATAAACGGGGCTTAGGGCTGCCCAGCTCGGTTAGGCGGCAGGCGGAGAGACATGAGATGCCACCCACTTGTTTCATTCACTGGAGGGGAGGCCTTCAGGCAGTAATGTCCGAGGCAGGGGATGCGGGGACGTGACGGGCCCCTTACGGATTGATCAGTCAGAGTCACGAGGATGGGAAATGGGCTGTGCGGGCAATGGGGAGTGAGCATTATGCAGAGGAGACGGAGACTTGACGATACGTGTTTAATTATATCTAGTACCCATCTGCCGAAGAGGACGAGTTCTCCCAAGGTTGTACAGTAAGCGGCCAGCACTGAGCCTTAGTCAGCCGGCATCATGCCTCCTTGTCCCCTTTTGTGGCCGAACCGGGGAGGCTGAGCCGGCTGAGACGGGAATGTCAGCGCTAATAAACCAGTCAATGGAAGAAGAAGGAGAATGGACACGCGACCAAGAAGGCCAAGAGAAGAACAAAAAACAAGATGGCAGGGGGGGGAAACAGTGGAGGTTTCTCCGTTCCTCGTGCGACGCTGCGACCTTGCACTGTCTGCAGAAGACCCAATCATGGCGATGCAAGCCGACGGAAGATTGATGGTCGACCAGGCCGGGGAGTCCTTCTAAGTCCAGTTACCGCCATGCAGAAACCCGCCCGCCCAGCGGTCCTTTTTTTTTTTTTTTTTGAGCTGGGATTCTGGGTAAAGCTGGAGAGGAGTCGATCTTGGATCAGAGAATTTTAACGTAACGTGTACTCCCCGGAGCCAATCACTTCCACGGAGAAAAGATGAAAGAAGGGCCCAAAGGTTCCCACCGCCCACACACACACCCCTTCGCCCCCCCTCGTCGCTCGGAATTCGGGACGTTCTAAAAAGGATGACATGGGACGGCGAGGGTGTTAGGCAGGTTGGAGCATCATGTCGCGTGCGAGGAGAGGGAGCACTGGAGCAGGGAGGAGAAAGGGAGCAGCCCCCCCCCTTTCCGCCTTGCTCTGGGAATTGGAGATGGTTGATCTTGTTGGTTTGTTGGTTACTGTCCTGCATGTTGCCTCCCGCCAAGAGATGCAACTGCAAACTCGCCCTGGGACGTGAATCCTCCTTGAATGTGCCGCCGTTCCTTTCGCCTTGCGCCAAGCCATGAAACAGCCCTCTTCGGACTCTCCCTCGGACTTGTCATCAGTCATCACTTCTATTCTCTGTTTCGTCTCTCGTTTCCCCTCTCCTCTCTTCACCCTCCTCCCCCCCCCTTCTCTCTCCCTCCCCCCTCACCGGCCCAGGCCGACGCCCTCCCTCTCCAGCCAGACGAGTCTCGAATGCCTACTTCCTAGTGCCAAGCGAACGAGGCACCGCCACTTAATACGAGCTCCTCCACCTCGATTCCGCACATTGTTGTAGCCGGCTCGACGCTAACAGCCGTCTTTACCCCGGACAAATTTGTCTGCTGGGAAAAAGGGACCACCCCCAGGCACGCGACCAAGTTCGGCTTCAAACACCCCATCTCGAAGCCTCCTTTGCCCTGTCTTCCTCCTCCCTTTTTTCTTCCTTTTCCCTTTCCTTCGTTTTTTTTTTCTTTCCCTTTCGGCCAGGTCAAAAGTTGTTCAACACTCCTTCTGGGGCCTCCCGCCGGCAACCATGTATCTTCCTTCGGTTTCCCTAATCTTTGGCGTCTTCTTTGTGTCGGTCGTTTCTGCAAAGGTTGTCCACCTCTTCATTCTGGCGTCCACGGTACCGGTCCTGGACTTTCTTCTCTACTTGCCCAGTTTCTTTCTCCCCGACTTCTTCGTCGTGTGCATTGGCAGGATAGTGCTGCGCCCGGTGAGGAGTTGGTTCACATTCCTTTGCGCCATCATCGGCGTGCTAATAACGTACGTTTCCCCTGTCGTCGCGCTTTCGCGGGCGTACAAGGTCCCCGAGTTGTACTGACGCTGCCTTTTTTGTCTCATACAGAACCGTTGCACTCTTCGCCGGCTCTTCGCAGCTGGGCTTTTCCATCAAGACGGGTGCCGAGCTCGAGTGGCATGAGGCCAGAGAATTCGCCGCGACCGAAGATGCCCTCAAGCTGCTCCTGACTGGAATCTGGGGCGTGTTGGCCTGTGGATCCGTCATTCTCCTCATTGCTTGGTTCTCGCATAATTTTGTCTACCGCGTCATTGGCGATTTCTTGTTTGGCGTGTACGAGCTGCTTGCTTTCGGTAAATCACCAGGGGAGGAAAAGCCCAAGGTACCGGCGGTAATACTGACGCATCGTGTCCGTAGGCCCGAGATATTTCATCAATATCATCCAGCGCCGTCGCAGCAGGCACTCGGCACAGGACACGGCGACCGACTCGGAGGCGACGCTCCTTAACGACACGGACGAGAACAATGAAGGATCCGAATCTCACATGTTGATGGGCAATGGCGAGAAGCCAGATGCCGGCGCAAAGAGGCGCTCGTGCCTGTCGGGCTTCCGATGGAGGATGCTCGTCCCCTCGTGGTCTCTCGTCGTCAAGACGGCCGTCTTCGCGTACTGCCTCGCCACCTCGCTCGTCCGACCCGAAGAGCCCTACGACCACATGTCCATCACCCTCCCCCTCGGCTTCCTCAACATCTTCCGCCCCGAACCCGACCACTGCGCCGAGCAGCGCCGCATCATGAAGAACGTGTGGCCGTACCCCGACCTCCTCGACCCGAAGCACTGGGAGGACGCCCACAACGACTACAAGGGCTGGGCGCCCGGCGAGGGCAGCAAGCTGGCCAACTCGTACCGCCAGCGACGCCCCGACTGGCTGCCCGACGAGCCCCCGCGCGGGTTCCTCCGCTGGGACCCTCGCCGCTTCGACAAGAACGTGCCCAACTCGCACGGCGCCACCGAGGCCGCCTGGAAGGACCGATGCCTGGGCCTCCAGCTGAAGGATCCCTTCTACAACCCCGTCACCGACCCGATGAAGATTACCAACCTCGACACGGACATTTTGGAGCCCTTGAAGGAAGCCCTGGAAGACGGGTCCGTCAAGATCAAGAATGTCGTCTTCGTGCTCATGGAGAGTCTGCGCCAGGAGCTGTTCCCGCTTCGACAGGACTCGGCCATGCACCAGACCATCCTCAAGGCGAACGAGGAGGCCGACCGGGCAAAGGTCAACGAGCTGCTGTCGAGGCTGACGCCCAACCACCAGCGCATCTCGGGCGTCGACGGCAACTTCCGGGACGCCGACGGCAACACGTACTCGACGGAGAAGCAGACGTGGCAGGACCGGGCGGCCGAGGGCTTCGGCGGCGTCAACGTGGTCGGGGGATACTCGATGGCCTCGCTCTCGACCAAGAGCTTCGGGGCCACGCACTGCGGCAGCTGGCCCATGGCGGTGGAGAAGTTTGACGAGGCCGACACGGACGCGTACCAGCCGTGCATCACGCAGATCCTCGACCTCTGGAACAAGAACAAGGCCAACAGCTCGTCCGACGACTTCCGCGAGTGGCCGTGGTACCCGGCGCTGATGGAGGCCGAGGTGGAAAAGTACGACCGCCAGGAGGTGTTTGACCAGAAGCTCGGCTTCAAGCACATTGTCTGCCGCAAGGAGATCCAGGACGACTGGCGCTTCAACAAGACGGATCCGCTGTACAAGGAGGTCAACTACTTTGGCCTGCCCGAGCCGGCGCTGAAGCCGCACATGCGCGACTACATCACAAACGCCACGGCCAACAACCAGCGCATCTGGATGTCGCATTTCACGAGCACGACCCATCACCCGTGGGGCACGCCCGAGTGGTTCGACAACGAGGAGTACATGCCCACGTCGGGGGGCAACCAGTGGCACTCCGACTTCAACAAGTACCTCAACACGATCCGCTTCCACGACTCGTGGCTGGCCGAGCTGCTGGACCTCTTTGACGAGCTCAACATTTCCAACGAGACGCTCATCGTCTTTGCCGGCGACCACGGACAGGCCTTTAAGGAGGATTACCACAAGACGGGCACCTACGACATTGGTCACGTCAGCGCGTTCCGCGTCCCCATTCACTTCCGCCACCCGAACCTGCCTCGCATCCAATACGAGGCCAACGTCACCAGCATCTCCATCCTGCCGACCATCCTCGACCTTCTTATTAATAGCGGCTCCCTGAACAAGGACGACCAGCACATCGCCTCGGACCTGGTGCAGGACTACGAGGGCCAGTCGCTCATCCGGCCGTACAAGAAGTCGCACGCCGGCCGCCGCGCCTGGAACTTCCACGTGGTCAACCTCGGCGCGGGCATCATGGGCGTGTCGTCGGCCGACGTGCCCTTCCGCCTCTCGCTGCCCGTCAAGAAGACGCTCGAGTACACCTTTACCAACACCGACGTCGACCCGGAGGAGCACGACCCGACGACGGCCTGGACGCCCGAGGCGCTCGCGCAGGCGGTCAAGGCGAAGCACGGGGAGGAGGCAGCCGGGTGGGCGACGGAGGCGGTCGAGGTGGCAAAGTGGCATCAGCTGGAGAGGCAACGGTTGTGGCGGTGGCATTTGTTAAAGACGTAAAAGGGAATAACTGGAAAGGTAATGGTCATGGGGAATATTGTCATTATTAGAAATAGCGTCTGATTTTTATCCTTTGTATAATTCTTGTCTAATATCATGTGGAATGAGACACATTCAGACTTTTGCCTACTGACTTCAAGTTGCGTGTTGATCTATTGTGATATATGTTCGTACATATTTGAGGGAGGTTTGGAAGTTGGAGAGATGCGGTATTCGGGAGTCGACGTAGGATCAAGATGCATTTTGTTTGACAAAGACGAGGAAATCATTAATATGGACACGGGGGCTTGTAGAGCACTGCATAATATCGTCTGCCTTTCAGCCTACTGTCCTGGCTAACCCTCGCCAGAAGTCTTACAGCTCTGCTGCGTTGACGACTTGACGTCCGTCCTGCGGAGCAACATTTACGCCTCCCGTTCATACCATGCAGATAGACGGGGATGACTACTGTTTCCCTAGTTGCAGGTGGCCGCGTTGTTGGCGTTCGCATTGTTGTTGCCCTGATGGTGTCGAGCCTGAAGGTCCTCGTCGCGCTTGTCGTTGCAGGCGGCAGCGGTGGCAGCATTGTTGGCATTGTTGTCATTATTGTTGGTCTGCTGTCCTTGATGGTGGCGTGCCTGGAGCTCCTCGTCTCGCTTGTTGTTGCAACCATTAGCGTTTGTAGTTGCGGCGTTGTTCCCGTTCTTGGTCTGTTGTCCTTGGTGGTGACGAGCCTCAAGCTCTTCATCTCTCTTGGCGTTGCAGCCGGAAGCGGCGACGTTCTGGTTCGCATTGTTGTTATTATTGGTTTGTTGTCCTTGGTGATGTCGAGCCTCGAGTCCTTCTTCCCGCTTGTTGTTGCAGCCAGCAGCATTCGCGGTTGCAGCATTGTTACCATTATTGTTGTTGGTCTGTTGTCCCTGGTGGTGACGTGCTTCAAGCTCTTCATCTCTCTTGGCGTTGCAACCGGTAGCAGCGGCATTTGCATTCTGGTTCGCATTGTTATTGTTGTCATTGTTCGTCTGCTGCCCTTGGTGATGAGGCTGTACGTCGTTAGTGTCGCTCAGACTGAGTAGAACAATGGCTAACTGACCTCTCTAGTCTCGAGAAAACCGAAGATGGGAAACCCAGAGGCAGGCATGGCCATGATTGCCAAAGGAGCCTGCAAACGTATCAGCAATGGTCTTTATTTCCCATCTTGGGACCTCTTACCGCAAGTTGGCCAACGCTGATCCTAGAGGAGGTGACTCCCATCGGGGCTAGAGCGGCGAGGAGAATGGCGAAAAGAACCGAGAACTGCATTTTGGAATTTGGAAAGATGCTAAAGTAGTAAATAAAGACCGGCCGGCAGTCAAGGGAGAGATAGTTCAAGCAATAAAAGGGCTCAGCCCGAAGAATTCAATAATGTTGACAAATGGTCGTCGAGAGAAGCTGTGAATGCAGAGGATGGTGATGGCCTTATTATTTGACTGAGCCTTTTCGAACTATTTATACTTACTCTCAACACCGAGGCATTAGGATCGAGAAGGGAGTTGTTGATTCTCGTTAACGCTCTTGAAACCTGAAGCCCTTGAAGCCCTTGGCTACTCCGTAGAGGGGCCTCACAAGAGAGGAGTCGTGGAAGTCGGCGGCAAAAGGCGTCTCACGTTGCCGAGTCGCCAACTAACCGATCTCTACAGAAGAGGCTATTCAGAGCGACCATCAAACTCGGCGGCACTATTTCGAGTGAAGCAGCTTGAAGTTGACCGACGTTGTCACGGGAGCAGCAGTATCGCCGCGTGGACTAACCTTAGACTGCAGGCCGCCTCTCCTCCAGATCTGACAAGTCTCATGAGACAAGACCCCAGTATGGAAACTTCTTTGGAATCACAAATGATTGGCCGAGAAATCGACAGGTCTATGCCCCTTGTTTGAGACTTGGCACCAAACGATTAGCGAGCTGTGGTAGTCGAGACTTTGGATGAACCACTCCAGTGCGTCAGGTTGCAAAACAACCCCTGACCGACCAATAAATGCCGCCTTTTGTGGCGAGTATCCCGATGTGACGCATCTTACTGGGCAATTCTTCCATCTCAAACTCTCCTCGTCCCTGCCCCTTCTTCGAGGGGCACGTCTCATCCGCGTCGAATGTGAGCGATCGCGCTTAACCCCGCATGTCGCCTCCTTTGTTACCCCGAGATATCGTCGATCTTACAACCGACGGGCCTACAGCGTTACTCTGTTGATGCATTTGTGTGTCGTCTCGGCTTCCCCTGTGTTGCAAGCTTGGCGGTTTCCTTCACGGGTTGCTTCATGATTGTTACAATCATCGGAATACGTGCCGTCTGGGCATGCACGATTATTTATAGATGCTTTCCATGAGAGGTAGACAGTCTATATACCATATCGACGAGCGCATCACTGCACTCACAGAGTAACTGACCTCTTTCCAACTTCTTCTCATCCACATTTGATCCAAGAATTCGCGCTACCCGCTATGGACAGTACCTACGAAGCCATTCCTCTCGATGAGGAGCAGCAGACTTCTGAGAAGGAGACTCTGCTCTTGCGGCTGGAGGAGCGACTGCCAATACACACAATACCTGACCAGCCTTCAAAGTTGTCACCCAAATTGATTTGGCTGTTGCACGGGGTACTTCTGTCAGCTTCTTTATCGCTCTTTGCCATCTCCTTCTGTATGTGGCATGCCAGGCCATCCGCACTCCTCTGCACCCAAGAACTCTCTCCTTACTGTAAGTCTGTCTCCCCGCGTCTTCACTCACCCAACTCACGCGTGACAGCCCCGGCTGAGGCCGCAATAGAATATCAAACAGTCCGCTACAACATAACGCCCACTCAGGAAAAGAGCGAGTACATAGGGTACGGGCCTGACGTGGACAAGGCGTGGGATCACATCACGTACGACGTAGGCGACCAGATGATCACCCCCGACGAGCTCCATCGCCTTGGACTTGACCCTGCGTCCCTCAAGGTCAAAGACGCCAAAAGCGGCGAGGAAGGCTACCGCGTCGGCATACAAGTCTTCCACCAGCTTCACTGCCTCAATCTATTGCGGCAGGACAGCTACAAGGAGTATTACGCCCACCACGGTGGAGATGTCGAAGTGCAGCCCAAAGACTTGCGGGGGCATCTTGGTGCGTCTCCTCGTTATTTGCTAAGGTCATCTTCTCACTCACAATGTGAACAGATCATTGCATCGAAATCCTGCGGATAGCATTGATGTGTCAATCCGACGTCGGCGTGTTTGCCTTTAAGCACTACGAGGGATACAAAGGCCACTGGCCCGATTTTAGCACTCTACACACGTGCCGGAATTTCGACGCTATCCGCGACTGGGCGTATGATCATGCCGTGGTATTCGGAGACGAGGAATAGGGAGCGGGGACGTAGCGTAGTACGGCCCTTGATGAGCACATGGAAATACTATTGAGCAATTGTGTGGAATCTTTACGCACATCTGAGACGTCCTGCACTGAGCCGGTAGTACTGAACGAGGACCGTGAAGCCCAACGTACGCGGGGATTGCCGCGTGGGAACGATCTGCGCAGTGTGCATGACCAATTACCTTGCGACAAGCAGTCCTCGGATACTGATTCCCCGAGCCTGGTTGCGGGGTATTACGACGTGCAGGCTTCATGATGGAGTCTTGTGCCGTTGACGAGTCTTGTACTGCCACACCTCCGCTTCGAACTGCTATCCATTAGTTAAATTATGACGGCCCCCCCCAACGTCGACGTGCTCGTCGTAGGCAGCGGCAACGCGGGCTTCGCCGCCGCCCTCTCGGCTGCGCAATCCGGCGCAGCGCGAGTCTTGCTCATCGACAAGTGCCCGAGGGCCTGGGCCGGCGGCAACTCGTACTTCACGGCCGGTGCCTATCGCATCGCGCACGGGGGACTCGACGACCTCTTGCCCATTGTCAACAACGTCACGCGAGAACAGGCCCGGAAGATTGACCTCGCGCCCTATTCCGAGGAGGACTTTTTGGGCGACCTCGACAGGGTCTGCGTGGGACGGTCGGATCCGGAGCTGGCAGGGACGCTCGTGCGAGATTCCAACGCGACCATCAAGTGGCTGGCCGCCAACGGCATCCGATTCCAGCTGTCGTTTAATAGACAAGCTTACGAAGTGGATGGGAGGCTCAGGTTCTGGGGTGGCCTCAGTCTCAAGACGCAGGATGGTGGCAAAGGTCTCATCGCGGACTACCAGGCGGCCGCGGAGAAGCACTCGATTGAGGTTTCGTATTCGACTTCGCTCAAAGGGATTCAGAAGGATGTGGCCAATGGAGCGCTCAAGGTGAGAGTCGAGGTCGATGATACGGAACATGTTCTTACTGCGGGCGCCGTGGTGTTTGCCGCGGGAGGATTCGAAGCGAACGCCCAGCTGCGAAGCCAGTTTCTCGGCCCCGGCTGGGACCTGGCCATGGTCCGTGGCACGCCTTACAACACGGGCGACGTCCTCGACTTGGCCGTGAAGCAACTCGGGGCGCAACCCGTCGGCAACTGGTCCGGCTGCCACTCGGTCGCGTGGGACGCCAACGCCGACGCCAACAGCGGCGACCGCGTCGCCTCCAACGAGCACACAAAGTCGGGCTACCCGCTGGGCCTCATGCTCAACGCTGACGGCCGCCGCTTCGTCGACGAGGGCGTGGACCTGCGCAACTACACGTACGCAAAGTTCGGCCGCGCCATTCTCCAGCAGCCCGAGCAGCTGGCCTTCCAGGTCTGGGACGCAGAGGCAAGCGCCTGGCTCCGGTCCGAAGAGTACCGCGAGGAGCGCGTGGAGCGCATCGCGGCCGACACGCTGGAGGAGCTTGCGGAAAAGTGCGGTGCTCGTGGGCTGCGCGACAAGGAGGCGTTTGTCCGCGCTATTCGAGAGTACAACGAGGCCGTCGACGCTCACCGGCGAGAGAACCCTTTGGCCAGATTTGACCCGGCCGTCAAGGACGGATTGTCCACGCAGTCCTCGCAGAAGCGCCTGGCCATTCCCAAGTCCAACTGGGCTCTCCCACTCGCAAAGAGCCCATTCCTCGCCGTCAAGGTATCCTGCGGCATCACCTTTACCTTTGGCGGCCTGAAGATCGATGCCCAGACGGCGCAGCTGATTCGCGCATCAACCGGGCGACCTGTCCCTGGGGTGTTCTGCGCCGGAGAAATGATGGGCGGGCTGTTCTACTCCAACTACCCCGGCGGCAGCGGCTTGACTTCGGGTGCTGTTTTCGGACGCAGAGCAGGCAAGGCGGCGGCGGCACACGCTGCTACGCTACGGGATGGACCTAGGAGTGGAAGGGCAGAGAAGGCCTTGCTGTAAACCGGAACTGCAAGATGATATTCCAGTCAAACCAAGCTTGGAACCCGGAGTGGCTTCAAACAGAGCTTGCATACTCATCCTGAACGAGGGCGAACTGGCAAGTAGCAAGAGTGCCAGATTACATGGCTATATGGACTATAGTTGCACCTCTGCAGGAAATCTATACCAGATCGTGGTCGCAAGGCTTGCCTCCTCCAGCAACCACATCGCGCTCGAACAACGTCACCGGATCCCCAACTCGCTTCACAACCGTGGAATTGGAAGGCGTCTTTGCAATCAACTTGGCGCCGTTGACGGACAGCACGCTCAGCACATGGGCGGCCGCCTTGGCGTTGTTCGTAATCGTCTCCGCGACGGGGTTGGTGATGTTGTCGCAGGCTTGGTGGTAGCACGCGTCTTGCTCGGCGCCGGTGCCCGTGAACAAACCCCCGACGGGCTTGTTGATGACGTCGACGAAGGGGACGTAGTCGGTGCCGCCCGTGAGACCGACCGGCGTCACTTCGATGCCCTTTGCCGTGAAGTGTTCGACGAAGAGTTCTTCGATGACGTCGGAGCCGGGAGGACCGCCGGGACCGGTCTGTTCACCTGTGCCGTCAAAGACGCCGTAGAAGCCCCGAGACACCATGTCAAAGTTCAGATACAGCAAAAGATCATCAATCTCCTCCGTGCTCAGATTGTTGACGTAGTATCGAGAGCCCCAGAGGCCGTTCTCCTCGGCACCCCACCACGCGAACCGGACCTTGAGCTTCGTGGAGTAGTGCTGCAGGGCCTTGGCGAGCTCGAGGATGAGGCTGGTGCCGGAGCCGTCGTCGTTGATGCCGGGTCCGGCCTGGACCGAGTCGAGGTGCGCCCCCAGAACGATGAGGTTGCTGCCGTCGCCTCCCTTGGTCTCGGTGAAGACGTTTTGCGTGATGCGTTCCTCGATGAGCTGGATGATCTTGACAAACACCTCCACGTCCTCTCCGGCATCCAGGCGCGCCTTCAAGGCCTGGCCCGGCTCTTGGTCAATGAGCGCCGCGGGGACGTACTCGTCCGGGTTCGGCTTCGAGAGCGAGCCGGCCGTCAGCTTCGCCGCGTCCGAGTTGTAAATGACGACGGCCACGGCGCCCGCAGCCGCAGCGGGCTTCAGCTTCCCCGCAAAGGTGGTGCCGTCGGGGCACGCGCCGCGCTCGACGAGGACGATCTTGTCCTCGACGTCGATGCCCTCGTAGTTGTCGACGGAGCACCCGGCAGACCCCTCGGGCCCGTGGACGAGCCGTCGCGTCAGGCCCTCGTCGGGCGTGCTGGGCGTGTACGTGAGCGCGACGGTGCGGAACGTCTCCGCGTCGACGGTGACTTCGGCCGCGGTGGTGTTTGTGAAGAGGGCCGGGAAGTCTTGCTTCCAGGCGCGGAAGCCCTCGAGCTTGGAGACTTGGCCGTAGATAAAGTCGACCGAGGCGGCGTACCCGGGAAGACCGAAGGCGCGGTTTCCGCCATTGTCGTACGCAATGTCATTGAGCCTTTGGAGATTTCTCATCAATCTGTAACCTGGGTTAGAGGGGTTATTGAAGAACTTATGTCGGATTAACTCACCCTTTGCTCGTGATGTGCTTCTGCAGCTGGTGAGATTTGACTGGAGGGCGTTTGTCTTTGCTGGCGACCACACATGGTAGAACGAGTGCACAGAGTGCGATGGCTTTGGTCAATTTCATGATTTAGAGTATGATTGGAGGGCTAATTGGTTCGAAGGGTTGCAGGTCCTATCATCGCCTTCTGGCGGTCAAAGATATACGATTCCGCGAGTCCCGAGATACGCCCACGCATGTAATTCGAGCCAAGGCGACACACGCATCACGCAATACCTCTCGGCTCTTTTGTAGCGGACCCTCCGCAAGATGGCATCAGAACCACCGAAAGCCGTACAGCATTCGCGATGATCAAGCATTCAATCGGGAAGGTAAGAGTGAGACTAGGCCGATTCATGGTGCCAAGGTCGTATCGACTCGTTTGCCAAGCCTCTACCTGCCAAACGGCCTGCCCAAAGCGTTGCTGGCTTCCATCCTTCACTAGAATGCCCCCTCACTTGCCGATATATGCAGAGTTCGTCGTGCTACGGTAAGAAGTCTAATTCGGAAATATCCGGTGAGTTTTATGGTTAACCGACAGCACTTTTGTCTCAATGTAACATTGGCAGCGCCATGTGCGCATTTTTCTGCGCGGCGGCTAATTGACGCAATCGATTTGACGAAATCGTGAGAGCTGATACGTGAGGCACGCCAATCGGCCAGCTTCGATGTGAGGCGATGAGTCATGACATCAGAGCAGGTTCGTTGAGTCTAAGGTTCCTAAATAGGTATCTAAGACCTCCGGTCAGACAATACTAATGTAGCCTTCTTCCTCCAGTCCCTTCTTTATAGCTTCACCGTTCATAATCCCATAGACATAGCAATCTCCTGCCAGTCGCAACTTGTCATCACCCGCCGACCTCAGGATAACCGGGAGAGGACAGTTATATAGCACATGCAGCAAGTCCCCCTCTCTGCTTCGCTGGGGAAACAGTCCCAGATACCCTTTCTTAGTCATACCCAGCCGACGGTGCTGCAAAGCTCGCTTCATGGCCTTGCGTGCCTCCTGGAATGTCTGGCTATGCGAGCCCGACACAAGGTTGGAGAGCTCTAGTCTTCCTTTGCCCTCTGGTCGTTTCTGACGGGCCGAGTATGTCTGATCTGGAAACGACGGTGACCGACCGGTCGATTTGTCGACGAGGAGACTGAAGATTTCAGCAAAAGATGATGGACATTTGAGCTTTTCGTCTCCGTCCTTTCCCGCAACGAGGGTATGCCAGAACGCGTCGAAGGAGGTCTCGGCGGGAAGGCCCCGGGGAAGCTGCGAGACAAAATCAATACATGCGAGAAGGGTCCCATTGTCGACTGTCGGGTCGACGCAGGTGAGTTCCGGCTTAATGATGACATGGCCGAGTGTGACAATGGCGTCAACGCAGATTCCTCCTACGCGAAGCTCATCAGTTTCCTTCTTGTAGGTGAGAAGATCGGGTCCCTTGGCCTTGAACAAGAAGCCTCCGCAGGCGTTGTATATGCTGCTTGCCCAGTTGATCCCCAACGGAATCATATGGCTGGGCACGCTCCAGTCCGGAACCCACGAGGGCAGGTCCGGCGACTCATGATCCACGAATGTGAGGATCGCACCATAACTTCCCCCGTTTTGCTGCATCCAGAGAATCGTCGTGTCGCGGTATAAGCCAGCATGAGTGCAATCTTTGGCGTAGCTGACCTTGATGGCTGCCCTGTCGTCTTCGTGGCACACTCCCAAGAGCCCGTAAACCTTGTCTCTTTGATCGAAGCATTGCGAAGTTCTCGTACTCGCAAGGAGGCGGAAAAGGGTCTCTGGGGAGCCTGCTGGGTTCCGGTAGTCATGTCTCATCAGACCCAACCGCTGCGGCGCCTCGCAGACATCACTCTCCGTGTTGTCTTTGGGAGCATATTTGCCACGCAGCCAGCGAGAGACGCCGCACGTCACTAGATCATGGCAAGCATCTTCGAGAGTATTCCACGGAATCATCACGCCCCCACAGGCGACCCAGAGGGCATCATGGGGAGGAAGCAAGGTTTCCTGCACGATCCAGACTCTGGTGAACCACGGTCGAGAAAGTAAACACCACAATGATTTCCAAACTTCCGACTCGGGGCTCGGAAGGCAATACCCTTCAAGGTCATCAGAGCCCACTTGTGTGAAAACAAATTGCAGGCATGGGTTGATTCTGTCGAGGAGCTGTATCGCAGCTCGCGACCCGTTGCCCTCCGGGCCCAACCATATGACCGTGTTGAAGGATAGAGTATAAATCCGCTCCATGAGCGGAATCTGCCTTTCCTTTTCCTTTTCATCCTCTTGGTTGATGCAAATTTGATCAATCCACATGACAATGGAATGACCAGGCTGGCGAAATTGCCTTAGCGCGGCCTCGAGAGATTTGGTGATACGTTTCTCATGCCCGTTGCAGCTGATCCTCCCATCAAACACTGGCGGGCCCCAGGTATAACTCAGAGCTGTGTAGCAGACTGGCGTGGTGAGGTCTGTCATGGAGACGACAAATTTTCGCTCGAAACCATTGGCTGGCTTCTTGTATTCGACTGAACAATGGCGCAAGGTGCATCGAAGTTGCTCTTGGCCAGAACCCGGGTGCAGCTCAAGGACGTGGATCTCGTACGGATCACGCATTGCTTGATACAGTTGTCCATTGTCCATCTTAACCTTCGCGGGGATGGCTTTGGTGGCTGCCCAGTGGTCGACTTGCGAAACGAAGGCTTCCCATATCTCTGGGCCATAGCCGAATGTTGCCGCCGTCGGTTTGTCAGCGCGCGCGTATGCGAACTTGCGGGCTAGATTATAATCTTTGAAGCCCATCTCGTCGAGGAGGAACTTGGCCTCCCGGTTCTTTTCTGTAGCCATCTTCGGTACTGAATATAAACGAAGCTGTAATTGAATTCAGGAATAAGGATGAAGGAGGATCGGGGAAATTACCGCATGCATTATCACAATTGCGAAGACAGGTTTGTCTCACCAGGGCTTTGTGGAGAGCAAGGTTGGGCGGTCATTGGGCACTCACAGTCATCTGCGCGAGAATCAATTGTAAATTCCATACCCAACTAATCGGAATCTAATGAGAGAAATCTTGGTATGAGCACATAATGCCATGATTTCAATGGGATTGATCGCACCAGCTTCTTGGCGGGCGGGAAGGGTCCCGGATGGCCAGCTGTTAACCTCTATAGACAAAAGGCATGCTGGCTTCCATGGCAAAGCTCAGCTGGGCTTGTCTCAGAGCACCCATGTGAAAGAATGTTTGTTTCGGTAACATGTGCTTGGTGATAATAGCTTGACAAGATATATATGCCTTGTACGAAGACTGCCTACTTCGAGTCCAGGGACGGTCAAACTTGGACAAAAAATGTAATATAATAAGGAAAGGAGGGAAATGGTCTCTTTGGTAAAATTAAACTTAACCCTCGGACTGAACGAAGAAACAAGTGACAGTGAGGGTTCTTGGTGACTTGACGTGACGATTTGCTTAGCTGCACGCTCCGAGTGGAAAGGGACGAACCATGCCAAGATAAGCCGAGGTTGTAAGGTAGATAGAAGCCTAATCTCTTTATGATGAGTAGTCGATTGCAAATGTTTTAGAGCCGGTAGCCTAGATCGACGCGAAGACTGGAAGGACGAACACTGGGCACCCACACTCTGAGGAGAAGATTGTCTGACACCACAGAAGTTATCGCTGGCCCTTTTGCCCCTGGGCTTGGAAAGGTGACGGATGAGAGTGCCAACGTGATCCTCCGAGGATAAGGTGCATAAAACATAAAACAGCGAGGCGTATCGCAGAATTGCCAAACTTCAATCGAGCGGCCTCCCATGAACGAATATCGGCTCCAGTTCGCAAATAGGCACAACCAAACAAAAGGAAGTTGGCCGTGTTGGGAGTAACATCTCATGAGAGGTATCTGAACCATCCATAGTAATTAGTCTTGGGAAAATCTGCATGGAATTCTCATTATCAAACAACGAACCAGTGTGATGGCGACGCTTTCGTGAGCGGAGGCAATAAGCCCAAATGGTAATAATAGCTGAGGGTAGAGTTGCAGCTACACCAGCGATGGCGATAATACTTTCGGTGGATAGTTTCATGGCGTTAGAACGACAAAGTCGGAAGTGCCCCTGCCTCTGGTCTTCAAGCTGAGAAGTCGCATTAAACGCTCACCCAGATGATATACCTCCCTGGGTAGCTTCCGATGCCACCTCTGCGGACTGCTCTAAAAAGGCGATAAAACAATCCGTACTTTTGCATCTGCGAGTTGATCTGACACTTGCATGGACCAGGTGCCGTAGTCTACATTGCCTTTCCGTACTTCTGTTAGGCCGCTTCAAGGAGGTCCAGTCGCATGACGTTTTGATTTCCGTACTTTTGCTATCAGATTCTGATTTGCTGCTTTCCTTCGGTGGAATGCTCCACCTGTGGGCCACACGGGATTTTGGCACGAAAATGCTAATGTTGGCTGAGTCGGAACTTCTCAATTTCGTACTTTTGCTAACGTTCTTATTTCAGCGCGTCGGGTTGTGTCAGGCACCGACCTCCATCGTCTATGAGTTATATAATAATAGGCATGGCACCGCGTTCAGCACTTAATCACTTTTGGACCATACTTCAGCGCGATGGAAATTCGAGACCCCCCCCCTAACGCTCCAAAACGCGGCCGGCCGAGTGCTGTCGATTTCGAACCGCATCGCTCCACGATTACCGACCTCCATGCCCGTGGGTGGAAGCTCAAGGATGTCGTGAACTTCATGCAAACAAACCATGGTTTCTCAGCAACGCATGTCCATCGTCAAATGCTCACGTCATGCGTAGCTAACATATACCATAGCGACAAGATGTTCAAGGACAAGCTTTCTTCATGGGGGCTGGGGAGAAACATCAAGAAGAGCGAGATGCGACAAATGGCCAAGATTAAACTGAGGCGCGAGGCGATTGGCAAAAGCACCAAATTCCGCCTGCGAAGATGTCCCATTGAGGAACGGAAGATTGATCGATGGATCAAAAAAGAAAGGAGATCCTTGGGCGATGACGGCTTCAACTCCTACCTTGATTCCGAAAGTAGGGCAACCTCAACTCTTCGAAGTCATTTTCTGTCCCCAGATACTAATTGCAATCATCCAGTTACCGACGCCCCGGAAATCGAGTACGAGACAGACGAAGAAAGCGACGAAACAGTCAGCACAGTCCAGGACTCGGGGTCCAGCGGCCTCTCAGTATTCACGCCGACTTCCTCAATAAGTTCTTGCCCATTGATGAAGTTCAGCGTCTGCGAAATCTTCGAAGAGCAAGTGGCATACATTCGAAAATATGAATTAATCCCAATCTAACCGAGGCTTCAGTGGAACAATCAACGAGCGCGATGTAGTGGCGGATGACGCCAATGCACCCCAACCTTCTGGGCATTGCTGCGATAACCATTGCAACCCACCGACTGCCTTTCAAGTTTGCAAATATGGAGACCGAATGAGCTTAACATGCCTCAGCGAGTCACTTACAGACGAGATCTGTCTTCTGTTTCCAGGACTAATCTCATCAACAAGCGAACCCATCGACGGGGCCCTGCTCCATGATCAGGATGATAGCCTGAGAAAACGCCTCGACCAGCTGCGTTCTTGTTTGGGACCCCAGTCCGACACTTCAAATAGTTTCCAGGAGTTGGATCTCCTTGTTGGACAGTTTCTCGAAAGCCAAGAATTCTTCGACATGAGCGAACCGTCAGACGAGATTCAAGCCGATCAGACCATGTTCGCTGATTCCATATCGATTGACCTCATCAGGGGAGCCCTGGATGCCTGCAATACCGCCGTACAGGCCGTTGAGCCTGCAAAGCCGTCTGGGAATGAATATCCGGAGGCGCTTGAGAGGAATGTGGGAAGGTTAGACTCCGCATTTCTCGCCGTCGATGATCAGATCCGTCAGAGTTCAGACATGGCCACATCCCAGTCTTCGGTGTTCCATGACAGGCGCGAGCCCTCATCTTATGGCGCATGCGTGGTAGGGTTTCCGAGCCCGCTCGGGCTGAGGTCCAGACTCCAAGAAACTGCCCCGCATACGCTACCCTTCATCAAGACGTTTGACGAGCTTGTCACTCGTCCTGCAGGTGCAAGTCTGTATCAGCTGCTAGGTTCTTTCAGAGAAGAAACCACATTTCTTTCACTGGAGCAAGTCATCGAAAACGCAAGCCAAACCGCCCGAGTGCTTCGTCCAGGCTCGCATCAACGGCTGCTTCAAGACAGGAGGGTCCTCGAGGATTTAGCGGAAACCGGGTGCCGCACAGCCCAAGCAGAAGAGAAGATTCGAATCCATCCGGACCACTACTCGTTTACGGATAATGCGATCAGGAAAGTCAAACACTTACGCCTCAACTTCATATCGCAGTACACCCACATGAGAAAGGTTGCTAAGAAATCAGTCACCACGTTCAAGGTTTGTATGGGGAATTGCGAGGACTACAGAGAGGCTTGGAATGACGGAATCCAAGTGTTCCGGGGTCTCAACCGTCTCACTCTTCCTGCGTCTCTGCGGCATACACTATCATTTCTATGCATCGCCAGAGCCGTGGCCGAAACTCTTGGGAATGAGGGGGATGACTACTTTGCGGAGTTTGCGTACGACTTGGCGAGCTGGGAGGAGACATTTGGAACCGAGTCGGATCGTCGTGCATTCTTGGAGGCTCTCAAGCTGACATGGGATGTGTCACTGGACTGCTTCAAGTGGCGGCATCAGTCGAACCAGCAACAGTTCTTGCTCGATCTGCGAGACCAGGCGGCAAGGTTTCTGCTCCATGCGAATGGAGCTCTTGGGATCGATTCTTCCACCTCACATCCCCAAGACGACGCGCAACTAAGAACTAACGGCCACATTCCTTCACATCACCCAGGTGGTTTTCTCGAAGACCGGCTCGCTCCGCACATCAGCCAAATCAATCGCAGAACAAGCTACGATCCACGCTTCAGCCGTCTCGTTGTGGGCTTAGTGACGGGGGCTGTTTTTGCTCTTGTCTTCTACTTCTCACAAGGTATCTATCCCTATATCATGCTCAACGGAACCGAGATGCACTAACCGTTTCCTTTATGCAGTCATCATCCAGTTCTGGGACGAACACGGGAGGACCAGTGCGTTTTCTGGACCACCCCAAGAAGAGGAGCACGCAGTATTATGCAAGATAGCCGACCCAACTCTTTTGCCGATGCCGGATACTCCCTTCGAAGATGTTCATATGGCGTTTTGTAATATATAGTCCAGCGGGGCGTGGGTAGTTCATAGATTTCACACTTGCTAATTAATGCGATCGATTAAGGTCCATGATGAAACGAGCTCCTATCCCACAGGCTAGCCGGGTTCAGAAGATGAATAAATTCTCGCTATATACTCTACAGGTCGGCTTGATCATAGTTGCGAATGAAGTCATAGTGAAACTTGGCCATGTTGATGTGCTCACTCATTAACAAACGCTCATTGACGGCGTGGATGTTGGCAAACGACTTGAGACTTCCTAGGCTCCATCTGTAAATACTTTTCGAGAGTTCTGTTGGAAGACCAATATTAGCTTTGAGGTTACTGGTCATCATCTTGAGCGACTTACGCAGGTAGTGACGACTATCCGTGTTACCTGTCATAGCCCCGGGAGCCACGACAACAGTTGATCCTCTTCGAGTGAATGTGTGACGCGCGGTGCCTGCGAACACGTCCCAGACACTACCACTGGTGGGTAATTGAGGCGTGACGTAGGATTTCTTTCTCACCTCTAGGACGAGAGTTCTATTCTAGTTTGGGGTCTATGAGTGACGTCCCTTCTCTCCTAGCTGTGAGAGTCCATTGGTTGTCAGGTATTCTTCGTAGTCGTTATCGTCTTGGAAGGCATCCAGATGAGTGTCATATCTGGCGATAACGCTTTCAACAATGCGTGCGATGCGGTCTTGGATGTAGCCGATGCTCTCCTGAGGTGCATATCGGTGATTGACTCCCACGGTCACATGCTCCGGGAGGGCATTGATCTTTGTTCCTCCCGCGATTCAATCAACCGCCTGAGACGTTTGGATGAAGTATTGTGTCTCGCGCGACGCGGTAGTCATGATTTCCGCTGCGGATCTGGGGTTTCCCATTTAGACAGCCTTGGTGAGCTCGGGCACGGCGAACGGGGAGTATCGCGCCAGGCAGATCAAAGCCTGATGGACAGGGCTGTTCCTCTCAATCTCGGGCTTGAAGGGATTCGCCTCCAAAGTGGCGATGATCTCGGACACGATTCCAATGGCCGTGTGCGGCGGGGGAGTAGAACTGTGTCCACCCACGACATCGAGGTCGAGCCACACATCGAGATAGCCCTTCTCGTACACCGCGGGGAGGGCGTATGTGGTGTCTCCCACGCTCTGCAGACCCCCGCCGCCCTCGTCGAGGATAACGACGATTCCGCCTTCTCCATACCTCTCTTGCAAATGCCGGGAGATTTTGGCGGCCCCGCGGTGACCAGAGCATTCCTCGTCGAATCCAAAAGCAAAGATGGTGGTACGGCGAGGGTCATAGTCTTCCTGGGAAAGCAGACCCTCCATGGCGGACATGAGGGCCGTAATCGCCGATTTGTCGTCCGAAGCCCCGCGACCATAGAGGTATCCGTTCGTCTCGTCGTAGTAGGTATCAAACGGCGGATGCTCCCAACGGTCCAGTGTTTCTTCCTCGACAGGCACGACGTCTTGTTGGGCGGTCAGGAGTATTGGGGCGAGGGACTCATCCGAGCCAGCGACGGTGTACACGAGACCGAAGTTGTTGATTGTCTCGACGGTGACGCGGCTGTCATCGTGGCTGTGATCCCGAGTCATTAGTTATTGGAATCTTTGGAGCTTCGTGTTGAATCGCTTACATTAGTGGATAAGCTTCCTTCAAGACACCTGGAATCTTTTTAAATGGTTCCCATCGTTCGTCCACTTCGAAATCTCCAAGGTCATCGTAGCAAATTGAACGTATGCGCACAAGGGGCTGGTGACGCTCAACCATCTTCTCGAGGGCTTCGACTCCTGAAAACAGCTCCTCGGAACTCAGCAAACCATCTTTCGAAGGGTTGATAGGTCGATTGAGGTCGCATCTGAATCTAGAAACATCGTAGCCAAAAAGGGTATTAGTTGTCAGAGGAGAATGTGAGAACAGCCAAGGGGCCAATCAAAAGAATTCTCGTAAGAAGGTTCGAAACAAGGTAATTCATCATGAAGTAGGACATTATAGGTCGAAAGTGTTGATTAAGGAGGAAGGGGCGTTAGGAAATTGTGATGTTCCAGATACTGAGCACAACTAACAGGACAAGCCTTTATATAAGCTAATAAAGTCTCTCATCATGCAAGGCCCCCGCTCGCCCCGGATCGATGGCCGGACATCCCTCATCTCTCTCTCCCTAACCTGCGAAGCGACGTACAAGCCCTTGTGATATTCGCTCGGGCCGATGCTTCTTGGCACAAACGGAGTATTCATGTAACCAAGGTGCAGGTCTGTTTGTAACTGCCGGTCGGCGTAGCAAGAATCAGTGAAAGGAGCTGTTGCCAGTGCAGCCGATGTGTCACGACATGAGTACGTCGGTTACTTGCCGGCTGTATCTGCCTGTTCCATTTAACCCCCTCAGTAGTGCTTCGTACAAACGCCGAAGCTACCGTTGTCAACAAAACAACCCGAGACGCCTATTTTGAAGACTTTGGTATGTTCACTGGATAGAGTCTGTAGTGATGTCGATTGCTAGAAATTGCTACATTGCCCTCTTCTTTCAGTCCAAGCACAAGTATGGTATTAAGTTACACGGTGAGTTAGAGCCTGGCAATACACTGACACTATGGCAACGGCTTAACGCGGGCAACATCAAAAGACAACTCCTTATAAATACAATTAGTTCTGATCGCTGATCGTCATGGAGATCTTGGTGGGGGTTTGGCACCCGCTACGCGTGTTGCCGTGGTTCGATGCAAAGCAGATCTTAACCCACGAATAGGATTTATCATTCGTTGAGTACTTATGTGTCTTGCCTGCCGCGGGGTGTGCAACAGGAGCGGGAATGGGCCGTTTTTGAGGCCCGCCATTGAACTGCCAGGCAGCAACATTGCCACCTTCATGATTCATCTCAGAGCCTCACCATCTTATCAGCCCATACGGTCCATCCCCCATCATCATGCGTCTACTCAACACCGACACGCTCGAGCTCCATCAGTTTGGTGACGATGAGATCCCCAGATATGCCATCTTATCACACACTTGGCTGGACGAAGAAATCACCTTCCAAGACCTTGGCCAGCCGCATACACTCGCCAAGAAGGGCTACGCAAAGTTGACCGACTTCTGCTCCGAGGCTCGCTCTGATGGATTCAACTACGCGTGGATAGACACGTGTTGCATCGAAAAAACAAGCAGCGCTGAGCTGTCCGAGGCCATCAACTCCATGTACTATTGGTACCAAAACGCCGCAGTCTGCTACACCTACCTCGCCGATGTATCCTACCCACCCAAGCTCTCCCAGAGTAGGTGGTTCACCCAGGGGTGGACTCTCCAAGAGCTCATCGCGCCTCCACATATGATATTCTTCGACAAGGACTGGTGTGAACTGGGTACCAAGGAAAGCCTCGAAGTGGAAATCGCGGGGTGCACCGGAATTCCCCGGGGCATTCTTTCCGGCAGAGAGCCTCTCGAAGCCGCCAGCATCGCGCAGAGAATGTCATGGGCCGCCGAAAGAAAGACAACTAGGATCGAAGATCGGGCCTATTGCCTGATGGGGATATTTGGCATCAATATGCCACTCTTGTATGGCGAGAGGAGGGAAGGCCTTCATTGGACTCCAGGAAGAGATCATGCGGGTCTCGGACGACCAAAGTCTTTTTGCTTGGAGATATTCCGACACTCGTGGAGGACTATTGGCGCCCACCCCTGAGGCATTCAAAGACTCTGGCAACATCATTCCCTGGAATCCGCTCGCTTCGTACAACAGCCCAGTCACTGTGACGAATAATGGAGCCCACATGGAATTCCCATTCATAGCCCAGGGCGGGCATGGCATGGGAATTGCCATTCTCTACTGCACGGAAGTTGGAAACGAGGACCATCTGTTTTCCATTACGCTGCGGGATGTATTCTTGACAATGGAGCACTTTGAAAGATGCAGGACCGACAAGCTGGAGTTGACCAGTCTGGGCATATTTCGGCCATCACAGTTCCAAACGAGGAGGTTGTGTATCAACTTGCAAGGCCGACCAGGTCTGAACAAGCGAGACGAGAGACCAAATTAGAGCGAACGACCATCGCGAAGTCAGATCATGGTGCCAGCGGGAGGCGTGCAGACAGCAATCAAATCCAGGATTGAAGACAGCATGTCTGCTCAGCATCTGAAGGAGCCATTGATACTAGCTATCGACGCCAGCCAGGGAGTCGTAGGTAGTCGAGAATTGGCGCGAGCAGCGGCTAACGGACAAGAAGACTTGGTCACACTGCTTTTGGAACAACCCACGATCGATATTAACTGGAAAGACGGACGTGGCTTCACGCCGCTCTTGAACGCAGCTGCCAATGGACACAGCGGAGTCGTCTGGCTTCTACTCGCACGGAGCGACATTCAGAATAGCGCAGCGGATGAGGGGGCGAACAATATTTTCACATGCCGCAGGAGGCGGCCACGAAGCGTTATTCAGACAACTGTTGGCCCGGAAGGATACCCGGTCATTCAGGTATCGGCCTGATCGCATGGGTCGATCAGTCATCTCGTACCCTGCAGAGATTGGACACGAAGGCATTGTCAAGATGAGGCTCGGTGCAGGGACATTCGAACTTGATCGGAAGGACTTGAGGGGTCGGAGCGCGCTATGGTATGCCGTCGAGAATAACCACGAGGCCGTCATACGACTATTGCTCCACACCGGGAGGGTTGATACTGAAGTGACATTTGAGCGTGGCGAGACTGCTCTAGGCCGTGCGGTCGCTTCTGGATGGGACACAACTGTCAAAATATTGCTAGATCACGGCGCAATCGTCAACCCCCGGGCGAATGGGGATAGGCCACCATTGCATGAAGCGTAGGAGAAGGGATACGCCAGCATCGTCGAGCATCTGCTTGACAGCGGCGCCAAAGTTGAAGAAAGAGACCGCGAGGACGTCACTCCGCTCCTTTGTGCCGCCAGAGGAGGTCACAGAGCCATCGTGTTGATGCTTGTGAGCAGAGGTGCTACAGTGGACACGACGACAAAGGACGGCAACAGCGCGCTGTGGCATGCCTGTTCGAGAGGATTCGTCCACATCGTCGACGTGCTCATAGGCAATGGCGCTGTCACCGTCGATGGCAACCACCTCGTTGGGTTGGAACTCGCTGCCGCACACGGTCATTGGAAAGTCGTAAAGACATTACTCAAGGATTGCCAAGACAAGGATGCGGTCGCTGAGAGCATTCGTCGGGCACTTCATGAAGCCCTGACACAGGGACAGGTGATAACCTATCAGCTGTTGAAGAATTTGAGTGCAGACGTGAAGGCACCAGAGGGATTCGACGCGCAACAGAGAGGCCCGTTGCCCCCTGGTTGCGCGACTCAATGACGGGGATCTGGAAGTTGTTTCGTTGAACCAGGTCGGAGACAGTGAGACGACCACCCCTGAGAAATCGTTTGGAGGTCCCGGGATCGAAGTAATGGAAATATGGTGGAATCAATGAATCAGGGCAAGCCAAATCCGTGATCTTAGGCACATGATCTCTATTATTTATCGGGGAGAAATAACTGAATCAGCTTTCTCCAATACTAAAGTTGCCATCTACTGGAGCTTCGAAGCAACCAAGGCATCCAAGTCATCCTCAGTCCAGATTCCCAGACCCAAAGGTTCGTTATCAACGACCTTGTAATGGCTCGCATACTGTCCGCCCAAGATGGCGGCCCGGAGCAAACCGATGGAGTTGTAATGGCTGATTCCGCTCTTGGTGACGTCGTCGAGCTTCTTCTGCAATTCGGCGGCAGCATCGAAGGGCGATGTTTGGTCTCTGAGTGGGTTGACCGGCCGACTTTGCGACAGATTATAAATATTTGTCCCAACAGGACTACCTGGGTACTTTAAGCTCTACCCTGGACATAATTTGAGTACGTCAGCCTTTGAAACGACGGGAAATTACTGCGACAGTTGAATTTTCGACGATTTCGTTTCCTAATTTAGGTACATTGGGAGAGGGGGTTTACGTTGGCAGCGCTCTTGAGGTTCGCAACGCTTGTTCACGTCTAAGAGGTCTGCAACTAGAGATTAATACGATCGGCAAAGACTAGACCTATCTACAAACATAATTTAGCGTGAATGAACGATTCAGTGTAAACATAGCAGCATATTACATGCCTGTCTGAATCGCGGCAGCTGTTGGCGCGTGAGCCGCAAGTCACTACAGACCGACTCTCACAGGGAGGCTATCCTTTTGGAAGCCGGGCTTTGTTTTTAAAAATAGTACATGCTGGCGATGCAAAATTTCGACGCATGGGGTTAGTGAGCGGACAAGAGACGCAGGTAGCATGCCGGGTTTTGGGATGTTGGGTTCAAGATCAGGCGATACTCGATACGCATCATATAACCGAACAGTCAGTCGCGGGGTGAGCACTGGAAGACGTCCACACTTAAATCGAAGAGGTTGTCAAGGTAGAGGATAGGATTCATAGGAAACAGATGTGACAGAAGCCCTGACTTTCTGCGAACTACTTAATTGACAAGATTCTCATTCCTATTTATCCTCCAGCCTCTAGCTGAGGGGTTATGTCCAGTCGGAAGATCGGGAGGGCCAGCATCCAAGAGTCTAAAGCGTGCGAGATGGTTAAAATAGCCACGCTCTTACCAGCAGTAGCAATCACACTGGCCGTCGGACGCGCGCCTAGCAAAAGATTAGTTGTGAGAGCGGCCTTTGACGTCGAATTACGTACCAATAGCCGGCGAAACCATGCAGGTCATTCTCATCCATACACTAACAAAATGAGTAAGAGCTTGGAAGACGTGTCCATTGAACAACTAACCGCAGAGCATTCATAGCGGCATGCCCAGGTATCATCGCCATTGCAGTTCGAGCTCTAGGGACTGGTGAGCATTCCATGTTCATGTGCGAAGTAGTCAGACCGGGCATTACTCACGCCCCATTCCGAAGGAGGATCTTCACAGACGGTCCGGGCAATGGCAGCCGAGACAGTAGAAGTGCAAAGTAGAACGAGGAGAGAGATGGCCTTCATTTTCGCAAGTCGTTGTTGGGTTATCGAGGCGTTGAATGGAAGTGTTTGTGGCAGATGCGCTTCGTTGATGTCTTGGACGGCTTTAAATAATGATGAGGTATTGAACAGAGATTTAAGGAGAAGCGGTCTGATAGCGGGATGAAGTTTATTGATCCTGTCGCTGGTCCCTGGAAACCTTTTCTGTTGCGTGCCTCTCAATGAAGCAAGTCGAACTCGCATTCTCCAGCCTCTGGAATCCGTAAGGTTTGACAGGATTCGGGTCTCCCGGGTATCAGTAAAGCAAGCAAGGCCCCTGAGGTTGTTCCTTTGGCATCCTGAGGCGAAACTTAAGTGACTTCCTTGTAGTTATGATCGATGGTTTTCTGAGCCCTGGCTCAACTTAAACTCAGTCGCCCACCAGACTGGACGGGACCCATCCATCGCTCCCGTCCCTCAGCGCCGCGTTATTCGTATGTAAGTACCGAGTATATGCCTTTATTCTCCCTCTGACCCAATTGGCGCAATCACGTTACCTACTGCGGATAAAGCCACGCCGTTGTGACCAGTCTTTGCGAGATAATACTGGTACAGTACGTTCGTGTCGGGTGAGAACAATCTGAGCGACGGGCCGAACGGAAGGCATGCCCCCAGTTACAGCTAAATCCCAAACGTAGCCCCCACTTAAGCTCCCGTCCTCATTTAATGTAGGTAGCCTGAGCCCTGGGGGTCTTCACTACCTAATCCACTTTGTACTTCCCTGCACTCTTAAGCCTAATATTAACTTATTTTTTCTTTTCTTTCCTTCTTTATCTCTAGCATCTCATGCTTAAACTTCTCTATACCTTAAGTACCTTATCTCCTGTATAGGTATAGAGTAGTCTCTATTGGTATAGAGTATGGCGTGCGCCAGGCTTGCGCCGGAGTGGGTAAAGATGCGGTCATCCACCGGGCTGGATGCTTTAAATCTTGGGACGTTGCCCGAGTTATGGCTTCCACTTCCACATAGAGTCGGTCCCCACAACTTCGTCACCCCACAACTTCGGCATTTTGCTCTCTCATAAAAGCTATTATTTAAAAAATCTAGATTAAATAGAA